>CM039318.1:69250529-69666529 GCA_022316695.1 Camellia oleifera | reverse complement strand
CCCTCCGAGTGAGGGCGAAAAATGTAATAAGTGTGGGTGAGTGGGTGTATGTCTTCCAACCCCCATTTCTTTCTCCCTTTTTATTTACCTGCTTATGGTAGATTAGGGCATACTTATTTTTAGCATACCTTATGCAACGCATGCGTGCATTTCATGCATTTGTTTACATGCACCGGGCTCGGTACATCATACAAACTGCATTGCAATTTTCAATTCCAAATTGAACACGTGCTACGTGAAACATTTCACATGCCATGTTTAGGGTTAGCCGAGCCTACTCTAGATTGCATTTATGCCTGTGTTGCATTAGCCACTTAACATGAACTAGGTCATGCATGTTTTGCTAACTAGTTTACTGTTTTGGCACGGAGTACGATGTAAGTCTTTTTGCTTTAGCATATCGCATGCGTGTGATTGTTTGCCATGACAATAGGATTGCCATGCGGCTAAATGCTTACATGATAAACTGTTTGTATGCCTGTGGGTGGAGGTTGGATTGCTTGAGTTGGGAGTACTCATTGAAATCCGCATTTTAGCCTACTTGCGAGTAGCAAAATCTAACACGTTTTCGAGACAAAAACGGATATGCAATGTTTGTTTCCAAACTAGGCGATCTAGTCTATACTTGTTTGCTGTGCGCATAACATAGTAATTCTAGGCTAATAATTGGAATAAGGGCATGTAATGTTTTCAAAAAAGGATATCACGGTTAGTAGAGGCCGGTTTTCGGACCGGGCGAAAGGGGGTGCTCATAGCTGACCTTCCCCGATCGTACCCAAGCTCCCGAGCCGAGTAACTTTGGTGATGACGGACGTGTGGCCTTCGGCACCGAGTCAGGGTTTCCTAAATTTCCCATTTTAAAAATATTTAGGTGGCGACTCTGTAATCTGGCAAAGCAGTCCATGTTTGGCACTACTTTTCAAAAAAAAATCTGTTTTCTCAAACGATTTGCCGGATTTGGACTCTTTGGTTCAGATTTAGAACCGCGACGCAAAAGAGAGTCCGAGCTGTAGCCGAGGTCCCCCGCGGGACGTGCTACAGAGGGCCAAACACATATACACACATGCACATGCTAAGGCACCAACTTAAGCATTGAACAAACAACCTTTAAGCACACTTAAAAGAAGTTAAACATGGACAATTAGCACGCAATATAAGCTCTAAAAATCATGTTAGGATATGGTGCCAAACCAACCCAAATGAGACAAGCATAAGCATGCAAGTATGGCCCAAGTGCTCAAGGCTAGTCAAAGGGCATTGAACTACACTTGACAAGACTTAACATGGCAAGACTTAAGCAACTAAAATCAGAGTTTTAGCACACAAAATCAAGCCCAAAAGACCACTTAGATGGCATCTAAATGGTTGAATCCAAAGGCATGCACAATGGTCAAAACATAGGGCATACAACACATACTTTTAAAGCAACAAAGAGAGAACTAAGGTAAGCATACAAGCACACCAAAGGGACTGAAATGACATGTTGGGTGGTTCCAAACCACCAAAGTGATGCAATCAACACATGCTACACATCCATATACTTGAGGCCAACAAGCCCAACAAGCCACAAATACAAAGGAGCTATACTAAGCATGCCAAAATTTATCCAAACAACTATGGACAGAGCTAAAGCATGGCAAAATAAGCACAAATACTTCACAAAGTCAAGGCCAAAACATGCTTGAACAAAGGCTAACAACCTAAGACATGTTAAGGGATCAAAGAGGTATTACATGGCAATTATACTAAACATGTATGGGGTACCAAATCCAACTTAATACAAAGTTATAACATGGCCATATAAGCATGAAATGTAGCCTAGACATGATCAACTCACACTTGAACATAAGGCTCCTTAAGGAAGCAAAATAGGTCCTTTTCAAGGACAACAAGGAGAGGGGGTGACCCTCCCCTTTTTAAGACTTCAAGGCACCATCTCCACCACTGAAATCCCTCAAAATTTCAGTGGTGAAGAGGCCCAAACACCAAAGTCTCGAAACTTGCACAAAATGGCACAAAACAAGGGCCTTACAAGGCCTAAGAGAGGTCAAACTTCCCCAAAGCACAAAACGCCCTTAATAAACTATCAAGAGGGCTTAAAAATAGAACTTTTTTATGTTATACACTAAACACAAAAACAGCTTTAAGATAGGTAAAAATAGGATGCAAAAATGGGGAATAAAAGGCAAGTTTCTCACCCTTGTTGACCACCTTCACAAGTGTTGATGTTGTTGCTTCCTTGGGCTCAAATCCAGCCAAGAACACCAAGAACAACCTCTTGGAACCTCAGAAACCAAGGAAAGGTGAAACACTAGGTGTTGATGTGCAATAGTATGAACAAATGCACCTAGAACACTTAAGGGAGAGGGGTATAGAGATATAATATGTATCAATCCTAGACCTAAAACCAGAGCTCTCTCTGAGTTGTTTTCTCTTCAAAAAGCCAACCCTAAAGCCAAGGGGGAAGGGCTCCTCTTATAGAGGGGCCAAACTTGTAATGCTTACAAGTTAAGCAACCAAGAGGGGCATCCCTCCATACACGTGTATGGAGGAGGAGCCAATGCCAGACAGCTGTAATAAAATATCTGAAAAAGCAGCTGAACAGTAATCGGCTAGCCAAAAATGTCATTTTAACAAAAATGACTGCCAACCGGCAACAAAGAGTGCCGGCCGGCAATATATATTGCCGGTGGCAACAAAAACCAGCCGGTGGCCTCTAGCTAATGCCGGTGGTGTGTGGGGATGCCTCACAAGGCATTCCCTGCCCCTCCAAGGCAAAACACAAGTGTTTGGTGCAAAACCAGACACAAAACAGTCGAGTTCGAAGATCCTGAGACAAGGCGCGTAGCCGAGAACTCCGGGAACTCCAAACAAACACAAACATGGATAATCACCGAGTGTTCAAGCGGTGACGTCCAAGTCTTGAGGACGGTCAAAAATGGGGTGTCTACAGTTGCCTCTCTTTGACAGAACTCGAAAGTCATAACAATGACGGGAGTGAATGTCACAGCCCAGAGACGACCCATTTTTGACAAGGCCGAAGACTTGGACAAACATGCAAGACAAACAAGGTATGCGCCCGAAGGCAGGGGCAACTGCAAGACAATGCAAGAAGCCGAGCATAACTTACGATCATGCAAAGAAAGCTGTAACGAAGCACACATGCAACAGTTATAAGCTAGCATACACCAGACTACACTACAATGCGGAAAGGATGTAAGAGAATTATGCAATTCTCAATACGTCTCACTCGGAGGATACAATACCTGTGCGGCTCGTCCGGTTGCACCGGCCTCAAATGAACTGTACATACAATATCGTGCCTGAAAAGAAAACAAACTTAACAGGTACAATGTTGTTAGCAACATGCATAACAATACAATGATGAATGCAAAATGATATGCCCTATATACAAAACTAAGTGTAAACAATGCAAATGATAATGCAATGCAATTGAAACAATGCAAACTACATGCAAAGCAATTGAATCACGATTCAATCACGAGCAGTTCGAAACCACACGTATGTCAAATAGGTTGATGGGAGTAACAAGTCCGTCTACCATAGAACGATGTCTGAACTATGAGTGATGCAGACAGACACAAGAACAAGTATTGGGGGGGAATGACATAAGTGGGGCGACAACCCGCTAGGGAAAGAACAACGATCCTAATGCCGGATGCAATAATCACACTATAGTGTAGTGGAAATGGATATGGCGTGTAGCCAAAACCGTATTTTGCCTAGGAAAGGCATGTACACGTACAAGCCATGTCTAACACAGAAAAGGTGCCGCTACCCTCAAACCAAGTTCATCAAGGAATAGGCGCGTACACATGCAGAACTGTGCTTCAACGTGAAAAGTAAGGGCACATACCAGACCAAGCTCAACAAGGAAAGGCGCAAGCCATAGATGGAAGATAATGCAGTGGATGCATGCAACTAAAATGCAATATATACAATATGCAATGGAATGGATATTTACAATGGATAAGTGAAGGCGAAACATGCGTATCGACGCAAGTGAAGAATGCACGACAATGCGGGTGGAAGTGAAACATGCGCGTCAACGCAAGTGAAGAATGCACAACAATGCAGGTGGAATCGAAACATGCGCGTCAATGCAAGTGAAGAATGCACGACAATGCGGGTGGATAATGCAGTGGGTGCATGCAAACTATAATGCAATATATATGGATGTTTACAGAAAATGCATGACATATGCACTATATTACAACAAAATGCATGACATATGCATGGTTTTTTTTGTTTTTTGAAATGCATGACATATGCAGTATTCACAATGGTGCATGACAATGCAATATCTACAATGATGCATGACAATGCATGTGTTTTTGTTTTTGATTTTTTTTGAAATGCATGACATATGCAGTTCTATTAACGATGCATGACACATGCATGTGTTTTTTTGTTTTTGTTTGAAATGCATGACATATGCATGTGTTTTTTTTTTTTTTTTTTTTTTTTGAAATGCATGACATATGCATGTGTTATTAATGATGCATGACAGATGCATGTGTTTTTTTTTTTTTGTTTTTGTTTTTTTTTTTTGAAATGCATGACATATGCATGTGAAGGTTTCGCACCCTCCAAGGATTTAAGGTCTCCTAGACGGTACGTGTTTAAGGTCTCGCCAGACCCGAAGGGCAATGCATGAAGTAAGTGAGACACGCATGCCAATGGAAATGAGGCACACGTGCCTATGCGAATGAGGCCAATGTGACACGCATGCCACCCGAAAGGTAACATGATGTAAGTGTGACACGCGTGCCACATGGGGCGTAAAATGTAACAAATGAGACACGCATGCCTCATAAGATGCAAGCCAATGCAAATGGACTCAAATGCGTAACAACGCATGTGTCTCGGAATGCATGACGACGCGTGGCAAGGGAATGTATAACAACGCGAACAACGCGCAAGGCGACGTATGTATTTGAAAATGCAATGTTAAGGCATACGAGATGTGCATGACAATCCAGGGGGCGCGTGTTACAATGCGTGTAGTACGTGCACAACAATGCAACTGTAAGGTGCATGACGGCGCGATGTAATGCACCAAAGTGGTGCGGTGAACACGTGCAACGCACACGGGGCAACTTTTGAATCTTGTAAAAGACAAAAGGATACAAAAGGATACGACATTGCATGAATTTGAGTGCCACGCACAGAAGACACGGTCCGAGGTCAAAACGGATGCCGGTTGAGCATCGGAGATACATTTTCTTGCACTTTCTTGAGCTATGAAGACCAAAAAACACTCATATTGCCTAAACAAGGCTGTGGGAACATCACCGGCTGGGATAAGAGGCCACCGGCTGTCCACCGGCTACAAATAAATTCCATCGGCACAATATTCTGCCGGTCGGCACAAAATGTTGCCGACCGGCAAAAAGTTGCTGAGTCAGGGCAGATTCGACTTTTCGCCTCGGGTCTTTTAAAATAGGGTTTCCAAACCCTATTTTCTTATTTCATTTCCGCCGAAAACCATCTCTAGAGCATTTTTTCTCTCCTCATTTCCTCATTTCTTTGTGTTTTCACGCCTTTTTCGTCGTTCGATTCGCGAAGTTCATCGCGTTTCGGGCATTTTCGACCGATTAAAATTTCATTTCAGTGTTCCTTTTGCTATTTTCGCCTTTTTGGGCCTTGTTCCCCTCGATTTTCTCTTCATTTCCATACCCTTTTCCCATCCCGACCTTTCCAGCCATTTTCCACCCTCCCGAGGGTTGTCTCTCGAGTTGACTCTTCGTATTCCGTCCCGATTTTCATCTTCCGGCCATTTTCTCATCACCCTTGACATGGCCGACGACCTTCCACACGGTGGGACTCCCTCGGATCACGAGATGGATCCCGAGGCCGAGCTCCTCCCGTTGAGCGAGCGCCCTTTCGACCCGACGACCTACCGGCCGACGATCCACGTTCTACCACCCGACGGATTACGCCAGTTCAGGAGTTTCGACATGGCGTTGGACCCCGAGCTGCTGCTTCGCGAGCCTACCTCTCACCTATCCTCCGGCGCTTCCGAGGTAACTTTCTTTCTCTGCTTTATTTTTTTGCACTGTAGAACCTTTTAACTGTCAACTGCCACAGCCGATTAGATTCTTTAATTGCTTTAGCTCTGATTCTTTGATGCATTGTGTATTGTAGTTGATCACAAACAAACTTGCAACTGATATCTGTTTAAGAACAATACGTGCACACACTGCACTAGCCGTAAACCAATCAAACCACGGCACACACCGTATTTCAATGCAAACACCGACACCCGATACCTATTTGAATCTGAAGAACTTGCACGCATGCTAGATTTGCACTGAGCCACTGACGCATAATATGTTGTAGTTCACTGTAAACACACCGGCACCCGGTATCTGTTTGAATCTGAAAAACTCGCACGCATGCTAGATTTGCGTCGAACCACACAAACACGCTGACACATCATACGTTGTAGTTCACTGTAAACACACCGGCACCCGGTATCTGTTTGAATCTGATAAACTCGCACGCATGCTACATTTGCACTGATTTTGACCGTTTATTCAAAACTGTACATTTCATACTGCTTTGCAACTATTTGTTTGAAAACAGGGAGATTCCCATACCATCCGCGGGTATGGGAATACCGTCGCTCGCGAGTGGTACGCCGAGCTTCCCGACGCAGTTCGCCACATTGTTGACCAGGCTGGCTTCGGCGCCTTCTGCAGGGGACTCTCCAGGCTTACTACCTGCAGGCCTCTCCTTGCCGCTCTGGTGGAGAGGTAGTGGGACACCACCGATTCATTCCACTTATCTGCGACCGGGGACATGACGATAACCCCTTACGATTTCTCGGTGCTCACCGGCATCGGGGTAGGGGGTGATCCGATCCCCTTTGATATTGCTATGGATGAGTGGACCGCAGCTCAGGTCTACTTACTTGGCGCGGCACCTCCTCTCGTGCGCCCTGGCTTCGTCCGGTACTCTTGGTTCGAGGTGCAGTTCCGGGTCCAGCCCCTTCTTGTTGACACAGCTCTGATGACTCAGGAGGCCGCGGAGAGGTATGTACGCGGCTTTCTGATGTTCCTGTTTGGGACGACGATCTTCGCTGACCGGGCGAACACAGTGCCCCTCTGCCTACTCAATGCATTGGTGGATGTGCGGGACATCTTGCATTTTGACTGGGGTGGCGCCGCTCTGGCCACTCTCTACGGATACATGAGCTCAGCCTCCCGCGGCAGCGGACAGTTGCTTGGGGACTACTGGTGTGTCTAGGAGGTAGATTTCCTTCTCTGCTTTTCATTTCTGTTCTGTACTTTCTGTACTCTGCACACTGCACACACTGTAGTCTGCTTTACACTTACTGTATACTGTACACACGGCACACACATACTCTGCTTTACACTTGCTGTATACTGTACACACTGTACACTCCGCTCAATACACCGCACAACGCACGGCTCTGTTATTTCTACTTTATTCTGTATTTTGCTTTATCTGATAAACATTCTGATATTCACCTTGCAGTTGTGGGTTTATGCCTACTTCCCTAGGCTCGCTCTCGTACCGGAGGCGGAGACCCCATTGGTTGTCCCTTTTTCACGTTGTTTTGACGGGCGATGCACCCGGAGGCCGCGGGAGACATTCAGCTTTTTCCGCCGCTACTTCGACACCATCACCCCTGCCGAGGTATGTGTTACTTGCAGTTCATTTAAGTTTCACTTTTCCATTATGTATTTGCAATATCAGTAGGTAACAAACTGTATTTCAATTTCAGATCACCTGGCAGCCTTGGGCTCCTTTGCCAGTGATAATGCGAGATCGATTTGCCGGTGCCGTTGAGACCTCGCGTTACCGGATTCTGCTAGAGGGCCCGGTCTGTCGGGCTTGGTACCTGGGTGAGCGTTTCTTACGCCAGACCCTAGGCTTACCTGAGCAGATAGTCTCGGTGCATCCTCTTGAGCACATGCGGGATACGGAGAGGTTCAGTGCTGAGCTGATGGTGGAATACACCATTGGCTGGGAGGCAGACGATTTCCGAGGCAAGGGCGATTACTCAGAGTACGTCCGAACCTTTATCATGCGACCTCTGAGCGGCGGCCACCGAGCAGAGAGAGAGAAACCTACGGCGCCAGCGGCTGGAGCGGGAGCAGGAGCTGGAGGGGCAGCGTCGAGGAGGGCTCGAGTCCATGCCAGGGGTGGGGTTCAGCGGGGGCGAGGGTCCGGTTGGCCTGTTCTGCCTGCTTCTTTGACTTTCCGAGGGCAGGATGGGCCGACCTACCAGATCCCCTTTGCTCCTCCACCGGCTGACCACGAGCTTGTCGGTGTCCCTGACTTGCCTCCGGTATGTATTACTGCATTTTTGTACAGTCATTTCATTTCAGTTTATTTGATATTCCACAGAAATTGATGCATTTGATACTTTTGCAGGTGTCTTCTGGGTACACCCGGCAGTCATTGGAGATGAACACCTCCATGATGGGGATGCTACAGCGGACATTCGACCTCTTAGCCCTCTACAGCATTCCAGTATGTTCTTCCTGACCACAGCTTCAAACCATATACAAACTGCTTTACATAATCTGATGCATAATCAACATCTGATAAACTACTCATGGCATCTGATACACTGTACTCACACACTATATTCTGCACTGATTCATTGCTCACAGTATACATACACTGTATTCATACATCGTATTCTACACTGATTCACTGCTCACGGCATTCACAGACTGTACTCATACACTGCATTCTACACTGATAAACTGCTCACGGCATTCATACACTATACTCATACATTGCATTCTACACTGATAAACTGCCCATTTATACTGATGCATTTGCCTTTCATGCTTTTCAGCCTCCCTTCCCGATTCCTCCGGTGGCTGGCGCTCCAGCTGGACCTCCCATTTCTACTCGGGATGGCAGGATATATCCCCGTACCAGAGGGGGACGCACTTACGTCGGGAGCAGCTCGCGGGCTCCAGTTCCAGACGACGAGTCTGAGGAGGAGATAGAGGCGGAGGCGGGGTCGTCGTCGGAGGAGACCGGGGACAGCTCAGGCTCAGACGGCGATGCTCCTGATGATGCTCCTGGGCTTCTGCCCAGGAAGAGGGCGAGGACGGATCCCTAGGCGAGAGGCCACCGATGCTGCTCCAGATTTTTGCTACTTTTTTGCTTGTTTTCTTTTTACTTTTCTCTTTTTGTAGTTAGGTTACCTTGTACTGCCGCAGGCAGATTTTTGTTTCCAAAACTATGTACTTGAAAAAAATGATATGAAATGAAACAAACTTTTTGTCTGAAAAAGTGTTATATTTGTACATATCTGCATATATCTGCGCATTTCATACTTTGCACTGCATTGCATCACATTACACCTCAAATGTAAATGATAATGATCTGTTGTCTGAAAATTGAGCAATTGTACTGTAGTAATCAGATAACCAACCAATTAATCAGCAAAACAACTCATACAAACCACTGCTCAAACTGAATAGACAGCCCATACTCTACTGGGGATCGATCTGTATACAACCCATAACACAGCGCTCGGTTCATTCTGTCCACAGCAAACCCTGAACAAACAGTCCCAATCTGACAAGACGGACCACGAAAGTTGAAACGGTTGCAGTTGAAACACACTTGGATGTTCCAAATTTTTCCTTCTCTTCTCCTGTCTCGCATAGATGTAGAGAATGGCACAGTACTTTGAGCACAAACAATTAATTTTTGGAAAAGGGTTTCACGACCGGGGTATCGAGCCTACCACAGAACACGACAAGACACACTCAAACACAAAAATAAAAGGCACACGACCTAACATAACGAGACATGTTCGGAAAAGACTCAAAGCCAAAATCAAGGCCGACAAATCAAAAGACACGACACACGGACGTGTTTACAAAAAGACCTCAGATCTCGAGAAGCCAGTTCCTCCGGGTATTATTCCCACCCTTTCTGATTTGTGATACTCACATCACTCGGCCCTCAGGCTCGGTTTTTCTTTTAAACCATTTTCTCACTTTTCTCTCAACTTACTTCTCTCTACTCTTTATTCTCTCATTTTTCATCCCTCCCCAGAGTGGTTGGTAGGTAAACGAGAGGTTGTGGGTTCACGCCCAACACTGTTAGTTCACGGCTATTCCTTCTGGTGAATAGAGCGCCTTTCTTGGCAACCATGTTAGCGGGGGAAAGACAGAAGACCTGACTCAATAGTGCCCCTAGTTCGTCATTTTGACCATTTTTTGTTTTCTAAAACAGTTTTGATCAAAAATGAGAGCTGGATTAACACACTTATTCGATTTTTCATTTGAAAATCATGCAAGTCAGGCTGTGAGCACTGAAAATTCTCCTTTTCGGGGTCCAAACATGGTCCAATTTTGAAAATGAAACAGTGTTCGAGAAAATAAGTCAGCCTCAGTGAAAATTTTCGAAAACTATTTTTGCAAACAATCAACGCTCAACAAGCATAGAACTTACCCTCTAGATATGCAACCTCGGATCGGAGGCAATGGAAAATTGCCCCTGGCTTAAAGGGGGGTAAAGGCAACGAAAAGTTGCCCCTGGTTTGGACGGTAACTTAGGGCAACTTGTGGCAATGCATGGCAACGGAAAGTTGCCCCTTGTTTGGATGATGCCACGGCATGTTGTAAGTCAGTCCTCGTTGATGACGATCGGACCCTCGGACGCGGAGGAGGCGAAGACGGTTTGAATCAATATATGGACACAGTCACCTGGAAGGTGTTGGTGGTTTGGAATTTAAGAGGAAGTTAATCACATAATTCCAGGTTGCTGCAACCGAGACCTTGGATTCGAAGGAGGCAAAAGTAATCAAAACCATGACATGGACTGAGACGCTATGGAAGCGTTGGGGCTGGACTTCAAGATGAAGTTGCCTACGTATCCAGAACATGGGAATCAAGCCTTACGTAGTTCCGGTTAAGGTACACTCGGGTATTTTAACCTTCACTGTTTAGGCTCTAACTTTTGCCAAGGTGCCCAATGCGGGTTTTCGACCTTACGAGCCATGTTTTTCTTTTTCTTTCTTTTTTCTTTTCTTTTGCATTTTCATTTCTTTTCTTTTGCTATTCTTCGTTCTTTTCTTTTCTCTTTTTTTGCTTCTTTTTCGTGTCTTTCTTTTTTTTTTTCTTTGCTTTTTCTTTGCTCTAACTTTTGCCTGGGCCGCCCTTCCGGGTTTTCGGCCCAGCGAGCCTCTCAAAGGGTAAAAGTGTAGCAAGCCCATGCCAAATGGTTTTGAGATTGAAGCCTCTCCGTATCCAGGAGAGTGACTGTTGTGTTCATTTGTAGGAAAGTTCATTACGGTTGCTTCACGAGCCTTGCTTGGTGGGATCTGATCTCCTTGATCTGAATTTGACGCCTCTTGCTCGAGGGCTGCCTCAAAATGGGCCACACAGGTGTTTCATGTTACTGAATGTTTTGAACGGATTCCAGTTTGCAACAGATAAATTGAATCTTGAGACCGAGAGCGATCCTGGGCTACACAATCTCAAGAGCGATTCCACGCAGGTCTTCGCAAGACTGTGCGAAACATTTTGTTTTTGAAAGTTTTTAGGAAAGCGACAAATCATTCCCGTTGAAGATAGTGTGGAACCAGTCTGGATTAGACCAGGATCCTTCTCAGTACTCAAGCCGACAAGCATGATTTTATTCATTAAAATCTTAGCATGCCTCTCTTTCTCTCAAAATGATCAAAATTTTACAAAACCTGAGGAATTACTTGCTCTTCGTTTTCATCACCGCAGTGTTTGAAATGGGGTTTTATGAAAAGCTTAGGTCATTACGATGATGATTAAGGCACAAGAGAGTAGGCGAAATGTACTGTCGTTCCATTCACATCTTCCAGCACGGCTAACTCAAATAGCAACAAATACGGAACGTGATAGCCACAGCTGTTTCATTCAGATTCTCTGATTGCAACTGGCTTCTTAACAGAGACAAACTCAAAAGGAACACGAAGGAAGTAAATATAAAGCAAAACGGTGTTCGAGGCAACAACCCCGGAATCACCTGGTATTCTATACAAGAGGGACTGACTCATTACAACAAGACAGACCCTGTAAGCAAAAAGACTGACTCAATACATAGAGACAGACTTGAAACAAAACAAAAGACTGACTCGACACCCAAGTCAGAATTTACAAAAATTAACATTAACAGATGCCCAAAAATGCGTGCCAAACGCTACATCCAAAAATGCACCAGGCAATGCCCACAGGCGGTTCACCTTCTGCTTACATACTCGCAGTATCTGTGTCCTCAAAATCCAACAACTGGGTGGTGACGGACTTAGCTGAGGTGGGGGGGAGGATAACCTCGTTGTCAATCAAATCTTGCACCTCATGACAGAGGCGGAAACAATTGTCGGTAGCATGGCCAGTCTGCTGGTGGTACGCACAGTACTGGGCAGGGTCATGAGTATCAGGGAGATTCTTCGGGAGAGGTCGAGGCTTCAGGGGTTTAAGGTGTCCCCTCTCGGCAAGGATTTGAAGTGCCTTGGACAATGGCATGTAAAGAGCATGGAAGACCCTGCGCCCTCGGGGCAGGTACTTTGGAGCCTGAGCACTCTTGCTAGATGCACTAGCGAACGGATCGGCAGGTGCAGCCTTGGATTTCTGATCCTTTCCGGATGCAAGGTTGGGAGTGGGAAGAATTGTTTTGGCATGACGGGGCCTACCCCGGTTCTCTGATTGACTGGAACTGCCCTCAGGCGGAGTGGGGAAAGCATCCTCCACAGCTTTTGTCACGACTGCGGATATCTGTTGCTTGTTCATTCCCCGGCTTTCAAAGCCTCTACTGCCCACAGCAGTTGTTCGATAGGGTTGGCATCTGCCTTCATCTTGCCTTTGTCTCTGGCCTCAGCCTGATCTAGAGTTTGGTTTGCTGCGTCGTTGCCATAGCTGGAGGTCATCTCCAGTTGGCTGAGTTCAATTACAATTCGTCCCAGTAGCGGGGGCTCCTGGGGTATAAAGCCTCCGGCATATGGTGCGGCTGGTGGCGAAACAGACATCCCATAGGCGAGATCCGCCACGAATCTTTGAAGATCACCTATCATCCCCATTAGTTCAAATGTAGTAGGCTCGCGAGCCTGATATAGTTGAGGGGTCCAAATTGGATGCGCGGCAGGCGACCTGGGCGGATGCGGCATATCAATATTAGCCTCACTTTGTAGGGTGATTCCCTGATCCAACGCGGCCGTCATGACCACGATCTCTTCGGAATTCTGCATCATGCTCAGTCCTGCCTCAGCAAGGAGAAGACACTAGCTGTTCTAGATTAACTCTCTGAATCTCTGAACTGAAATGGGAAACAAGCAGCATTTCAGCCCCAAACAGATCAAACACGGGTGTAGCCGAACAACTGCACTCTACTACTGATCACTGTTCCCCAGAATCACTGTTCAAAACTGAACTAATACCCGCAGACATAACTGATTCTCAACAATACTGATACTAGTGCCTTCGGGCCTAATGCTCAAACTTGTAAACTGGTATATGCCTTCCCCTGCAGAGATACACTCTAAAAACACATAGCAGATAAATGAGAGCCAATACACTCCTACGTTGGGGTAGGGTTTCCCTATCCTATTTTGTCAGGAGCTAGGGTTTCACTACGCACACAGCGGCTTCAAACAACCTATATCGGGTAAGCAACCTGTCCTAGTTTGGAATGGTCACTACGGATCCAAATATGCACTAGGTCGAATGGTCAAAGAGGGTGCCCCGGTAAAACCGGGGTTTGTGTTCCCATACTGGCAGAGCCCGTAACCAGTCAGCCTTATGGACATGCCTTGACAAGACAAGCCTCCAGCAAACCGCTCAGGAATAGCAGATGGCCAACACGGTGTCCTAGGCGCACCAATCCACATGTAATGCAAAGAAACACATAAATGTAGTCAAAACAGGATATCACGAGTTTGAGTCAAGCTCTCTAAAATTTCCCCAGCGGAGTCGCCAGAAACTGTAGACGTCCCCGAACGCATCCCGGGAGGGGAGTGCGAGTCCCCCCCCCCCCCCATTATGGTTCGATATCGGGTCTACTACAGTTCAAGGACTCAAATGTCACGGTTCTTAATCTTGAACCAAAGAGTCCAAATCCGGCAAATCGTTTTGAGAAAAACAGATTTTGAAAAGAAGTGCCAAACATGGACTGCTTTGCCAGATACAGAGTCGCCACCTAAATATTTTTAAAATGGGAAATTTAGGAAACCCTGACTCGGTGCCATAGGCCATGTGTCCGTCATCACCAAAGTTGTCTTGGCTCGGGAGCTTGGGTACGATCGGGGAAGGTCAGCTATGAGCACCCCCTTTCGCCCGGTCCGAAGACCGGCCTCTACTAACCGTGATATCCAATTTTGAAAACTTTATATGTTCTTATTCCGGTGATTAGCCTAGAATTACTATGTTATGCGCGCAGTAAACAAGTATAGACCAAATCGCCTAAATTGGAACAAAGCATTGCATGTTTGCTTTGGAAAAATGGTTTGCTACTCGCAAGTAGGCTAAAATGCAGGTTTTGCCACCCTCAAGTGGGCTTTTAGAAAAGACAGTTTTGCCACTAACTAGTGGGCTTAAAACTCACAGTTTTTAATGCATTGTCCCAATTTTAGGTAATTCAACCTCCATCCACAGGCATTCAAGCAGTTATATCACATAAGCATTTAGCCTCATGGTAATCATGCTATTTATGGCAACATTCACACGTATGCGATATGCTAAAGCATAAAAGCTCACCTAGTACTCCCAGCCAAAACAGAAACTAGTTAGTAATCATATGCATGATCCTAATTCATGTTAAGTGGCTAATGCAACACAAACAAGGATGCAATCTAGACAGGCTCGGCTATCCTAAACATGGCATGTGAAATGCTACAAGTAACAAGTATTCAATTTGGAAATTGAAATACAATGCAGTTAGTGTGATGTACCGAGCCTGGTGCATGTAAGACCAATGTATGGATGCACGCATGCTATCATACTGTATGCTAATTTAAATATGCCCTAGTCTACCATCATAAGCAGGTAAATAAAAGGGAAGAAAGAAATGGGGGTTGGAAGGCATACACACACTCACACACACTTATTACAAATATGCCCTCACACGGAGGGACCAAAATAATAATACAAATTAATTAACTGCGCAAGCTAATTAAATATTACAAATTGCCTAATTAGTTGACAAACTAACTAAACTAAGAAAAACAGTAAACTGCCTCGGGAGGAGAGCCAAATGCAGCACGTGCCAGGGTCTTGCTCGGAATTGCACTGCCATGCCTAGACTGCCTCTGTTTTCCCTGCCCCGCCCTTCTGAGAACTGCCAAAGTCTCAGAACTACTTCCTTGGATACTGGAGATCACCACCGGCCAAACAGAATAGCCACCGGCTGCTATATGTGGTCATCGGCACAGAATTCATCCATCGGCTGATAATTGATTGCCGGTCGGCACTAAACATTGCCGGCCGGCAATGAATTCCTGCAGAACCTGCAACTCACAGCAGCAGAGGGCAAAATCTTGCATGGTAATGTTATTCAAGCAATGTATGCACCAAACACACTCCTTATCATGTTTATGATTCAAAGGAAGATATGCCTCGATTCTCGGGCCACCAATCACGCATTTACATGCATGATGGCCCAAAGAATCAAGTGTGCACTTTCAATTTCAAATGAAATGTAAACCATATAATCACACAAGGAAGCCTAACCTCTATCACTCTTACTTCAAGAGGCCAAGCATGCACAATGCAATGCAATCCTAGACATGTTGGCTAGCATGCGATATGGACAATGCAAGGCATTTATACAAACATACAAGCAAGTATGCAAGGCAAGCATGCAAACCAAGCAAAGGGGTGGACTAAGACATGACTTAGGCAGCTCCAAGTAGGCCTAAAATCAGTAGCCAAAATGCTAAAATATGAGCGCCAAACACATATACACACATGCACATGCTAAGGCACCAACTTAAGCATTGAACAAACAACCTTTAAGCACACTTAAAAGAAGTTAAACATGGACAATTAGCACGCAATATAAGCTCTAAAAATCATGTTAGGATATGGTGCCAAACCAACCCAAATGAGACAAGCATAAGCATGCAAGTATGGCCCAAGTGCTCAAGGCTAGTCAAAGGGCATTGAACTACACTTGACAAGACTTAACATGGCAAGACTTAAGCAACTAAAATCAGAGTTTTAGCACACAAAATCAAGCCCAAAGGACCACTTAGATGGCATCTAAATGGTTGAATCCAAAGGCATGCACAATGGTCAAAACATAGGGCATACAACACATACTTTTAAAGCAACAAAGAGACAACTAAGGTAAGCATAAAAGCACACCAAAGGGACTGAAATGACATGTTGGGTGGTTCCAAACCACCAAAGTGATGCAATCAACACATGCTACACATCCATATACTTGAGGCCAACAAGCCCAACAAGCCACAAATACAAAGGAGCTATACTAAGCATGCCAAAATCGATCCAAACAACTATGGACAGAGCTAAAGCATGGCAAAATAAGCACAAATACTTCACAAAGTCAAGGCCAAAACATGCTTGAACAATGGCTAACAACCTAAGACATGTTAAGGGATCAAAGAGGTATTACATGGCAACTGTACTAAACATGTATGGGGTACCAAATCCAACTTAATACAAAGTTATAACATGGCCATATAAGTATGAAATGCAGCCTAGACATGATCAACACACACTTGAACATAAGGCTCCTTAAGGAAGCAAAATAGGTCCTTTTCAAGGACAACAAGGAGAGGGGGTGACCCTCCCTTTTTAAGACTTCAAGGCACCATCTCCACCACTGAAATCCCTCAAGATTTCAGTAGTGAAGAGGCCCAAACACCAAAGTCTCGAAACTTGCACAAAATGGCACAAAACAAGGGCCTTACAAGGCCTAAGAGAGGTCAAACTTCCCCAAAGCACAAAACGCCCTTAATAAACTATCAAGAGGGCTTAAAAATAGAACTTTTTTATGTTATACACTAAACACAAAAACAGCTTTAAGATAGGTAAAAATAGGATGCAAAAATGGGGAATAAAAGGCAAGTTTCTCACCCTTGTTGACCACCTTCACAAGTGTTGATGTTGTTGCTTCCTTGGGCTCAAATCCAGCCAAGAACACCAAGAACAACCTCTTGGAACCTCAGAAACCAAGGAAAGGTGAAACACTAGGTGTTGATGTGCAATAGTATGAACAAATGCACCTAGAACACTTAAGGGAGAGAGGTATAGAGACATAATATGTATCAATCCTAGACCTAAAACCAGAGCTCTCTCTGAGTTGTTTTCTCTTCAAAAAGCCAACCCTAAAGCCAAGGGGGAAGGGCTCCTCTTATAGAGGGGCCAAACTTGTAATGCTTACAAGTTAAGCAACCAAGAGGGGCATCTCTCCATACACGTGTATGGAGGAGGAGCCAATGCCAGACAGCTGTAATAAAATATCTGAAAAAGCAGCTGAACAGTAATCGACTAGCCAAAAATGTCATTTTAATAAAAATGACTGTCGACCGGCAACAAAGAGTGCCGGCCGGCAATATATATTGCCGGTGGCAACAAAAACCAGCCGATGGCCTCTAGTTAGTGCCGGTGGTGTGTGGGGATGCCTCACAAGGCATTCCCTGACCCCTCAAGGCAAAACACAAGTGTTTGGTGCAAAACCAGACACAAAACAGTCGAGTTCGAAGATCCTGAGACAAGGCGTGTAGACGAGAACTCCGGGAACTCCAAACAAACACAAACATGGATAATCACCGAGTGTTCAAGCGGTGACGTCCAAGTCTTGAAGACGGTCAAAATTTGGGTGTCTACAACTGTATGATTAGTTTTGGCTACTAAAATTATTTAGTCACCGAGCGTAAAAACAAAAATTTACTTTTTATCTTTGGTGACCAAACGTTTGGTCGCCAAAAGTGTGTTTTCAGCGACTAAAAAATGTTTTATTTGCCAATGAACTAAAATATTTGGAAGGAGATATTTTAAATTTTGGAGGGGTTTATAAAATTAATTGGCGACTAAAAAATTTTTGGTCGCTAATTGTGTAACATGATATATATTTTCAACGCCTCTCTCTCTCTCTCTCTTTATTTTCAGCCTCTCTCTCCCTCCCTCTCCCTCTCTCTCTCTTCTCTTCACCTATGGTGGATCTCTCTCATCACCCATAATCTTCTTCAAGGTGTTGTAGTACAGAGAAAGTGATGGGCATTGTGCTCACCACCATTGAAGAGAAAGAGATAGGTGTTGTGTTCACCACCCATAATCTTCTTCAACTTCAGTCTACTGCCATAGCAAGTCCGCAACTGTCCACCGCCATTGAAGAGGAAGATCAACAAATAGTAAAAGCCCAATGCAGCATTGACACCCACCCTCACTCTTCGTTATTGACACTGAATCCCCCAAATCAGATGTATTTTTCTTCAGTTCTTTGTACTCTAAATTCCCCAAATCACAGCTTTTTTGGACTTGAAATTCAGTAACAATTTGACTGTATTATTGTATACGTACATACATAGATTGATGAGATATATATCTATGATGGGTTCACCGTCAAAATGTACTGAGTCAAACTGGATACCGAGTCAATCCAATTTGTGTTTCGAAGATTTGGGTTTGGGTTTGTGATTTTCATTAACTGGGTTATGACTCCCATTCGGAGCTCAAACTTGAGCAACAATGGAGTTCAAATAAGAAAAGAAAAAATAGAAGAAGAAAAGAAAAAGCAAAGGGAGTGGTCTGATTTTTCTTCCATTGTGTTTGCTTGATGGGAAATTGTCTTTGCTTCTCTGTTTTTGAGTTTGGTTTGTGCTGATACATGTGTGGTTTGCCATGAATTTCTGCTGCCTGTTGCACCTTCTGCTCACCAACAGTTTGATGCAATGCCTAAATAAAAAATTCACCATAGACCAATTACAACATGATGGAATTTCTAGATAGCCATCATTTTAATGGTCTTGGGTATTCAATTGTAGGCCATGAGGTAGATTTTTCTTGGATATCAATGGGCTAGGGTTTTAAGGGCTGAATATCTTTGTTCGGGGTTGTAAATAGAACTACAACAATAGTAATTCGCATGCTCTGTGATGTAGGATCATTTATTTTTATCACCAAATTAAGGTTTAATTTTAGGTTTGGCTTATAGATGATTGGGACAGGGATTTGGGATACAACTTATGGTTTATAAGGGCTAAATAGTGAGTTTAACGTTTTAAAATCAAATCTGGCAAGCAGCTCTGTAAATGCAATGACACTTTAAGAAAATAAGAAAGTGAAAGAAAAGGAGGAGAAGAAAACAAGTGAAGCATAGACAGTCGCACTTGGGGTATTAGGTACTCGCACATAAGAAAGATGCATCACACATCCACAAGTAGTTGGCGACATAATACTTATTCATTTAAATCATTCAAAATAGGCCAACTCTATTCTCTCTGCTACTGCAACCAATCCGAAGGTAAAATAGTATAATCTTCATCTTCACACACGATTTGTTGAGATTTTCTATCATTTTTTTTAGCTTCACACAAACACACACACACACATATATCTATATAACAAAACAACTCTGCTAATGGGATATCTATCCTAGGTGGCAATAGATTTAAAGGCTGAGATTACTTTCAGATTTTCTGTCTTTTTATTTTCACCGTTGGATATAGCTTGAAAGTTGAAAACCCATTTCACTCTCCTTTCACTGCCCAAAACCCATTTCATCAACACTGTTTTTCTCTATTTCTTTGTTGTCTTTCCTCTCTTTGATTACTACTTAGTTCTTTGCATTTTGTAGAACAATCTTTGTTTTATTTCCCATTTTTCGATTGATTCGTGATCGAGTAGAGAGAGTTTTGTTCCACTAATTGTTTTGCTTAATCATTCTTTTTCATTTATATTCACTTGGGTCGTTCATCAATAAGTTTATTGAGTTTATGGGATTTGCTAAAACATTTTTTAGGATCAAATTTGGGTAAGCTTATTACTTGGATAATTATCTTTATTATTCTATCATGTCTTTTAGCAGTAACATCATGGTACTCCGATTTGTTGCTTCAATTTTTCTACTTCAAAGTACTTTTGATTTGCAAGTGTATATAATATTATAGCCTATGGAAATTAATTTTGAAAGATTGATTTACTAATATGAAATGCTTAGAGGCTGTAGTTGTTTCAACTGTTACACATTAGTATAATCAATTAGAGGTTGAATATTATGATAGAATGATGTCCACTTTTCACCACAGACCTTCCCCACCATGAGAAAAAAAAAATAAAATAGAAAACAATGCAGGTCTTAAGATAATATATATCTTGTAAATTTTGAGTTACTTTAGGAAAAACGTTGTGCTAAGTTTTGAAATTAATATTGTCAATATTGAAATTTATGTCTAATTGTGATTTTATTTAGGTTTTTGGTTTACATACATTTTATTTATAGAGAAACTATAAATTGCAAACGTTTTTTTTTTTTTTCGCTTTCCCGTCTCTATCGCATTTGTTTTAATCCCAATTGGAATAAAAGCTAAAAAAATCATAGTGTAGTGCTTTCGTTGTTCCATTGTTCTTCCTACGTGTGAGGTCATTTTTTTCAAAATATGATTCAATTGGTATGAGAAAATATGTGTGCTCATTTTTTATCAAGTGCTTTAGAGGAGATAGTAAAAGTATATACTTCAAGTGCTTTACCGAATGTTAATTTGGGAGTCTAATTCATTTTTGTGCAACAACTGTCTTAGTGTTCATTTTATTTGCAATTTTCTAACAATAAGGGTGTGTTTTGTGTGATTGATCTGTTTGATTAGCAATTGCATTTTATTTTTTACCAAATGTTAATCACTAATGTTTTGCACATGCAAAGGTCAAATAACATTAAAAGAGTGAGATCAAAGGAATCTCACTAATGTTTTGCACACGCTAAGGTCAAATAACATTAAAAGAGTGAGATCAGAGGAACCAAATAATAAGTTTCCCCATAGATTAATAACCTTCCTTTCTTTTGGGTGATATTGCTGATTTAGCTTCTTAGTTTTTTATCAGTACATAATTTTTTGTCTAATTATATTATCTAGTATTATTTCTACAAAAATTATTAGGGTTTGAAAGGGATAGAGTAGCCATAAAACAGACCCAACAAAGCCAAAATGAACATAGATCCATCAAGCCAAAATGGACAAGTTAATACACAATATTGAGCCAAGATATAAAAAAAAGGGGCCAAATACAAACCCATTTTTCCAACAAGAAGTTTTTTATTTTTTTTTCCTATCTGTCAAACAGCATTATCCACTCAAAACAGTAACTCATTTCTCCCCCCATAATACAAACCCAATTCGTAGATCGTTCAAGCAAATCCATTTTAACAATAATCTAATTTTATACAAAAATTAAAAACCAAGTACCCAGAAATTCAATGTGAAAATTATCATAAAATTCTTACATTACAATTGCAAAACACCTTAAAAAATTAAAATATGTTTCATAACTTAAGTTTTAATATGCTATTGACCATATCAAATGAGTAAATAACTTCCAATGATAGAATTATGGTTGAATTAACCAAATTCAAGTCTTCACAATGTAAACAACTAAAACTAAAATAACCTGATTAATGAACCAACTTCTGACAAAGGACCCGAAAAATATATAACACAAATTGGGACAGTTGATTTGCGCTAATTTATCTAACATCAAAAACACAAGATTCATGTATAAATTAGATTTGAAAATTTCAGCGGTACAATTTACCATTGCCAATGCCAAAGGATTTTATTATTATTATTATTATTATTATTTAAAATACAAATTTGGATTTAGGTGCAGTCCAAATAACCAAATTTAGATCTCCTGCACTCTAAACAATTAGATAAACTAACGAACATCAAAATTTAAACACGTAGAGAGAAAAACAATGAAATTGACAGGGAAGAACTAATCTAACTTGAAAAAAAAAAACGAGAATCCCAATTGAATTTCAATCAAATCAAACCTACAAATAGCAAGAAGACCGACCTCCATGTCTTAAGATAAACCAATCATACATTCTTAGCATAATTAACATTGTAAAGCAAATAAAGATCTATGTGCTGCAATCAAAAACAAATCAATTTATATGCAATCAGATACAAGAAGCAATCTATGAATATGAATATGAATCAATGAAAGAAGAGATTTGTGTACCGAATGAGGAGCACTTGTTGGCTTTATTACCATTTTGTCCCTCAATAAACAAGTAGTTATTTTTCAATTTTTCTGAAGTTTTGGTATTTGGTTTTTAAGGTTATTCTTATCAATTGGCCTAGACTTGATGTTGTCACTAATGACAACTTCATCATCGATGTCATTAATAAGATGGATGTCCCCTTTCTCTTGACATGGTATGTCTCTTTCATTATCTTTCAATGTATTGGCCCATCTTTAGATTTTGTAGTTGTTCCTTTATTGGGCATAAGTTTTGGTATGGTCGTCATATGTCTTGATTAACTAATTTTAATTTGGAAAAATATTGGACAAATGGGAAACGAAGAGACTAATTGTAAATCAATTGGTGTAGTGCAAAGTGAGAACTATTCCTAAGGCACATGTTTTTCACTTGCATCGGGGGTACATATGCCAAATGTAAAATGTCCAAAATTTTGCGAAATAGTATTGTTAATATTAATGCCTAATTTACTATTACTTTTATGCAATTTCTCTTCATTTATGTGGCAGTTAGAATAAAACTTCGTCTAATAACAGTAAATTTTTACTTTTAGGAATGGAATTAAGCAAAGGAAGAACTCCTGGCAAGATGGTGTGTTGGAGACTAATTGCCCTATCCCTCCTAACTCAAACTTCACTTACAAGTTCCAAACCAAAGATCAAATTGGAACCTGCACATACTTTCCATCGACTTTTATACATAAAGCTGCTGGAGGATTTGGAGGACTAAATGTATATGCAAGATCTATGATGCCTGTACCATATCCTACACCTGTAGCGGATTTTACTTTACTTATTGGTGATTGGTACAAGACCATCCATAAGGTGAGGAAATCTATATTTTAATGTATATATATGACACAATTTTGTGTTTATGAGTTCATGTTCTTCATGTTTACTAAAGTATTTTAGTCTTTAGTATATATCTGAAAGTTTTTGAAAATAATGGCATTGGCAGTGTGCATTTGTTAAATAACTAGGAATACATTATTTTAGATAATGTTTGTGTTCTAAAACCAATTCAACAATTTTTTTTTTAAAGATAATGAAAATATTATCCCAAAGTCTGTCTCCTTTTCTAATACTAGTGAGTCAATTTACTTTGAAATGTGACTACAAGAACGGTGCCTGCATGAAATTTACATGCCTGTCATACTCTAATGGTTTTCAATAAATTATAACTAATTTTCCAAGTCTTGATGTTTGCAGGCATTGCAGTAATTTTTGGATTCAAGGAAATCTATTCCCTTTCTTGATGGAATCCATATAAATGGGAAAACTCAATCTACCTTCAGTGGTGATCAAGGTCCGCCCCATCATTTTATTATTGGAAAATGTTTAAACAATTTCCAAGTATTTTAATCCTGTCGAAAAAGAAGAAGAAGGATTTGATTAACAATGGTTCACTTTCTTTTTCTCTTCAGGAAAAACCTACATGTTCAGGATTTCAAATGTGGGCTTGTCGACCTCCATTAACTTTCCAAGAGTTCACTATCATTCTCAGAGTTTATACGAATATAATGGTTTTCGTATGATTCTCTGTTTTGTATGGAATTATTATTTTAGATTGGAATATACTTAGTTTGTATGAAATTTGACATTAAAAGTTATTCAATTTTGGATGGTTGGAAGT
The DNA here is from genome assembly GCA_022316695.1 of Camellia oleifera. Classification (NCBI taxonomy): domain Eukaryota; kingdom Viridiplantae; phylum Streptophyta; class Magnoliopsida; order Ericales; family Theaceae; genus Camellia; species Camellia oleifera. Next base: position 69,642,676 of record CM039318.1, on the reverse strand, counting down.
GAAATGGATGCAAATTGCAAAATAATTGATAATATATGTATTGTTTTATTTATATACATGGTATAGGTTGTACGGAATACATACAGGTTTGGATAAATTTAAAAAAAAAAAAAAGAAAGAAAATCATGTTTTTGGCCACTAAATAATTGGTATCCAAAAAGGAAGTAAATATTTTTAGCGACTAAAATTTTAGTAGCCAAATAAAAAAATAGACTTTAGGCGACTAAATTTTTAATAGCTAAAAACAAATTATACTTTAGGTGACTAAAACATTTAGTAGATAAAAAAAATAAGATGAAAAAAAAAATGGTTATTAAATAAATTAGTCGTTCTAAATAATTTTAGTTTTGGCAACTAAATGTTTTAGTCGCGATATTAATTTTTTTTGAAAGCTTTTGCTCAATAAAAGATTAGTCACCAATTTAGCCTATCAATGACTAAAGTTTTTTTTGTCGCCAATACCTTTACTTTTGGTGACTAATTGTTTGGTAGCCAATTTAGGAGTTTTGGAGACTAAATTTTTTTTAGTCGCCAATACCTTCCCCGACAATCTTCCCGTGACCAAGCCGGAGACCAAACTATTTAGTTGGAAAAACGTTTTAGCGACTAAAATCTAACTTTGGGCGACTAAAACTTTAGTCGCCAAAAGTGCAATTTCTTGTAGTGACACTAATTTCTACAAAATTTAAGTTTTGGTAGTTGAGTGGCATTGAATGACTCGATGTGTTTTGTGGTTCCTTGAGAGTAAATAACCCAAGTTACTATTGCGAGTCACAAGCATCAATGAAAAAAATTAAAAATAAAAACAAAAGAGAAAATAATTTCCAAAAACTAAAGCCAAATAAAAGGATCACACATCCTAGCAACTTAGCAAACATAAGACATGACAAAGGAACCATGTACATAATAATGCCCACCTATTACATCCATTAATTAGTTTCAAATAGTATAACCATTTTAATCTTGACTAATTGCTTCAGTAGTCCATGATTCAATCAACTGAGCTAAATTTAAACTCTTCTTATCAACACAAATATTCACAAAAGGCAATAAGTTGCCTCAGCACATAAAGAATCAAAATTTTCCTTTATAAGACCATAACGATAATGATAACAGTAATAAAACTTCAATAGCACTTATAAAATATCGTCCAATACATCCAAGTAGTGGACCTACCAAGCCTATAGAGAACAACTGGCGCAACATAAATTCAACCACAAAACATTAAAATAACACAGAAACAACTCTATCAAGGCTTAAATGAACTTCAAAATCACATAATCACATAAATTACAACTGGAAAAAGGAAATTAAAGGACAAAAGACCTATGTAAACTAATATGGAGGGAATGAATAAGGAAATTATGCACCTCTGAAATCCAAGAAAAGACAAACCCGAGATACAATAACAGGTCCCATTGCAAAGGCAAAGTTGTTAGGCTAATAACAGAGTATTTTTGGGAGGATAGAACACATACATTGAATGAAATTCAAATTTCAGTAGTCATTTGAACACTTTGTGAAAGAAGTTTAAATGCAAAAAAGTAGCATGGCGTAGAAATGTATAATATTAAGGCACAAGGAATGAAAAAGTCATCAAGAGGTACGAACTATAAAATAATCAAAGAGAAATACCTCAATGCCCTTGCAACAGTAACCCAACTACCCTCACTAGAAGGCAATAGACTAAGACAGACTCGATCAGCCACTCCCTACAATTCCACAAACATATGAATCACAAAGAAGAAGAAGAAGAAAAAAAAATACCAAGTAGCGAAACTTCAATAATTGCAACATTATGTATGCCTTCAAAAAGTTCAACAATGGATACATAGAACCAAACCTAGAAACCACCATTACAAACTACCTCATCAAACATAGCAAAGAATTGTCCAATCCATACCAAATAAAGCTCTAAAAAAAGTTATTCACCCACAAAAAAATAGAGCTCTAAAAAAAGTTTACAAGATAACATTAAAAGGAGTAATTTTCTTAAACGAAGCATTTTAGTCTTTTTTCAAAGTTATTCACCCAAAAAAAAAAAGTAGAGCTCTAAAAAAAGTTTACAAGATAACATTAAAAGGAGTAATTTTCTTAAACACAGCATTTTAGTCTTTTTTCAGTTTGTTCTGTTTTGTAAAAAGACCTTATACAATTCCACAAGTACAGTGATTAGTGAGTACACATATAAGTTTGAAGCCGTTACTCATCTGTTCAAAGTGCCAATTTCAGATTAAACAAAAAGCAAAAATCACAATTTCCCTCTAAATTATTGAAAATCAACAGAGAGGGAGAAAGACCTAGAGAGAAAGAGAGAAAAAAATACGATTCGTGGCCGACATCGACAGAAAGAGACCGATATCGATAGAGAGGGAGAAAGACGAAGAGAGAGAAACCTGCGATTTGAGGCCGAGATTGACAAAGAGAGACCGAGATCGACAGAGACCTGTGATTTGCAACGGCCAAGATCGATAGAGGGAGACCGAGATCGATAGAGAAAAACCTATGATTTGCGGCCGACATCGACAGAGAGGGAGAAATTCCGAGAGAGAAACCTGTGATTTGCAGCGGCCGAGATCGACTCGTTTATAGTCTTCTGTAACTACCTAAGTAAAATACATATTTATATTAATATTAGTTTTATAAAAATAAATATAATAAAATAAAATAACGATTAAATCAAACCAGTATCATCTCACTCATCTCATCTCACCTCGACGTTAGTAAGAATTGTGAAAAAAACTATGCTTAGTTTGATAAGTCACTTTTTTTACTTTTTTTAAAAAATATTATTTAAATAAATCAATAAATTAATAAATTGACATTTTTTTAATTGTCAAAATAGACCTTATAATCAAGTTTATTGACTTATTTGAGTTATATCATCTCTCTATTTTCTGTATTTTTTTTTTTTTTGTAATAAATCAAAAAATCAGTTGATAAGCCACTTCCCAAGAGAATTTGAATTATCATCTTCTTCACGAATCTTCTCTCTAGGCTTTCACGAATCTTCTCTCTAGATTTTATTTATTATTCTATTATTATTTGAAGGAAGATCTCTTCTAGTCCAGATTTTAAATTGGATGGTGTTGTTTGGGTCCGTGGGACCCATCACAAGTCTTGTTTTGATAATCCGAACCATTTATTTTTTCAGATACTTCGTATATTTCATCTAAAAAAATTAGGTCAATCTGATAATTGTAATTTGTTCAATTTTTTATTAAAATAAATAAAAAACAATTATATTTTAAAAAATAAACTATACGAAAATTCAAGTAAAATTGTAAAGCATGTAATACAAGTAAAATTGTTATAAGTTCTTTAAGAAAAAAAATATTTCAATATATTTTTTTAACTACATTTTAATCTTAATATTATTTATACCGTGGCTTTAGGCACGGGCATACGCTAGTATATATATATTTGTATAAATGTATCTTCGGAATTACGTTTTGATTTATGAGGCCTATAATTTTATTTTATGTTTGTGATCATTTTTTGTTTATGTTGCTAAAAATTAAAAATAGTGACTTTTTTTGTTACGATTTTTTAAATCTGTTGCTAAAATTTATCATTAGTGACTTTTTTTGTGATGAATTTTTTAAATTTCACTGAAAATTAGTGACATTTCATTGGTGATAATTTTTTAAAACTGTTGTTAAAAACTTTTAATCAGTCATTTTTTTTGTAACAAAATTTTTAAATTATCGTTGAAAATTAGTAATTAGTGACATTTTTTAATAATATTTAATAAAAAAGTTGTTAATTATTACCTATTGTAGACCCGAATTGGTCTTACTATAGTTCGGACTCCTGTCACGGTTCTGAATCTAATCTCACAAAGTGCAATGTGAGACTGATAAACACCAAAGAATCCAAATCCAGCAAATTTGTTTTGGAAAATCGATTTTGAATAAAAAGCGCTAAACATCATGGACTGCTTTGCCAGATTACAGAGTTGCCACCTAAATATTTTGTTTTTGGGAAATTTACGAAACCCTGACTCGTGCCAAAGGCCACGTGTCCGTCATCACCAAAGTTGCCTTGGCTCGGGAACTTGGGTACGAGAGGGGAAGGTTCTGAAATGAGCACCCCCACTCGCCCGATCAAAGGATCGGCCTTTACTAAGCATGATATGTTATTTTATAAGCACATGTGTTCTTATTCCGGTTTATTAATCTAGCCTTACTATGTGATGCGCACAACATACAAGTATAGACTCAATCACGAGAATTTGAACAAAACAACTCATGTTCGTTTTCGAAAATGGTTTGAAAGTGCTACTCACAAGTAGGCTAAAGCGCGGATTTCCCACCCTCAAGTGGGCTTAAAACATGATTTTGCCACTTCGCAAAGTGGGCTTAAAAACTCACAGTCAATGAGTTATTCCAATTCAGGCAATCAAGCCTTCACCCACAGGCATTCATGCAGTTAAGCATTTAAGCAAATAGCCCCATGGCAAGCATGCTATCCGGGAAACACTCACACTGGTGCAAGTATGCTAAAGCGTAACAGTCACATTGTACTCCGAGCCAAAACAGAAAACTAGTTAGAAATATGCATGATCCTAACTATACAAAGTGCCTAATGCAACACATGCAATAATGAAACTAAATAGGCTCAACTATCTAAGATGGCATTTGAATGCAACAATTTGATACACGTATTCAAATAGGTATTGAAATACGATGCAGTTTGAATGATGCGCTGAGCCCCGTGCATGCAAGACAAAATGAATGATGCAAACATTCAAAGCATAAGGTATGATAATCAAAACGTGCCCTAAACTAACCATCGAAAGCGGTTTAAGTAAAAGGGAGAAAGACATGGGGTTGGAAGACATGCACACACGCACGCACACCTATTACAACAATGCGCCCTCTCGAAGGAGGGTCCGAATAAATAAGCTAAGCTACACTAAGCTAAGCTAATTATTACGAACCAACTAATTAACTATTCTAGCTAATTAATTACAACACAATTGAAATTGAATAACTAGCTAATCTAAGCTAATTAATTACAAACCAAATTAATTAATTAAACACTTAACTAATTAATTACAAAATGACTAAGCTAATGAACTAATTAGCTAAGCAATTCAAATGAACGGCCTCGGGAAACGAGGGGGATATGCATGCTCGATTGGCCTCGCTCCGAAAATCCACCACCTTGCCTCTAAATGCCTCTGTTTCCACATCTTTGGACCTCTGAAAATTGTGCCAACCTCCAGATTGCTTATGTTTGATCTCAAGAACACACTGATGGTTGATCAGCCATGATTGGTGGCCATCGGCCAGTACTGGTGGTTGGTCGGCTACTTTGGTGGCCTGTCGGCTAGGACATGTGACCAGTCGGCCACTGCTTTCCTGAAATTCCTCCTTTTGCTGCAACAGAGAGCAAACAGAGGCATGGCAGTGTATTTGCAAGGAAATGTGTGTACTACTGCACTTCTAATCATGTCTCAAGCTCAAAGGAGTGTAGCACTTGGCTCTCAAGCCACCAACCAAGCACTTTCAATGCATGATGGCCAAAGAACCAAGCTTGTACAAGCTTAGTGAATGTGCACATAAGAATCGAAGTGCCACCACCCTATCATACATGATCAAGGGTGACGATGACCAAGAAATGTGACACGTTTCATCACTTTGAGTATGAAACGTCCCACTTTTCTTGTGTTTGAATTAACGTACGATCCAAACGAATGCAATGCAACACAAATGCTTATCTTAACATGTTTTACCTGATTCAATTTTTGTTTACACATTTTACATTACCGATTAATCCTTTAACCGATTAAGTCCAATGTGATTGTCCTCTAATGAGAGAGGGATCAAACAAAGGATGGTTCAACACATGAGAGAGTTCATGCCTTTGGCTAGGAAACCCTCAAAAGAGAGTTAAAGCCATTGAGCATAAACTCTATCTCAAGCTTAAACACAACCTAAGGCTAACCAACCCTCAAAGCAAATTGAAAAATGAAGAAATGAGGGAGGTTATAGAATTTTCAGTGCTGAAATAGCATGCTAAAGACACTAAATCATGTAAGAAATGCATGCAAGACATGTTAAAAGCCTAAAACATTGAAACTAGTGAAGGACACAACACTAGAGGCATGCAATACAATGCTCAAAAGGGACCAACAGTCCAAAATAGTCCTAAAACACCCTAAATAGAGTTTGAAAACATGTTCGAAATTAGCTAAGAATAGCTATATTAAGAGGCCAAAACAATAGCACATGCTAGGCAATTTAGCACAATTGCACTACAAGCATATAAAGCAAAGCTCATGTGATCAAACCAGCTCAAAATAGAGCTTAATCATGCCAAATCAATGACCTAAACATGCTAAAACTTAGGCACAAAAGGCAAGAAAAACATGCTCGCATGTTGGCTCACAAACAAGACACAAAGCACAACTCTCAAAAGCAATGAAAGAGTGGGATATGTGAGAGTGTGACAGTAATATATGCTCTGAAATCACATGCAAAATGATGCTATATCATGCAAACATCACAACCAAAGCATGCTAGAGACCCTAAAACTCAAAGCTAGTAAAGGCCATTTACACTATAGCTATACAAAGCAAAGAACATATGACCAAAACCACCCAAAATAGAGCTAAAGCATGCTAAATCAGTAGCAAAAATGTGTTGGAGTTGAGCTAACACAAGCTAGAATGATAGGCTAACTCATTAAGCATGCTAGGCTAGTGAGCAAAATTACACTACAAGTGTAAGAAGCAAACAAGAGATGCTCTAACCAGCCAAAAATAGAGTCATAACATGTTAAAATAAAGCCAAAAACATGCTTGAACTAGGCTACAAAAAGGTAGAAAAGCATGCTCAAATACTAGGCCATCTACACATGCAAACAAGGTACAAGGAAAGAAGGCCACCCCCTCCTATTTTGGACCTCAAAACCAACTTTTTTCCACTGAAATTCCCCTGGAATTCAGCGGTTAAAAGGCCAAGAAAAGGTTGTTTCAACAGCTTTGAAAGATGGCTCAAAAGGCTTTACAAGCCAAAGAGCAAAGGAAGGGAACCGCCCCTTAACCAAACAAAGCTTAAACCAACACTTTTAGGACTGAAAAATAGAGGTTTTTTTAGTTCAATACCACCCTAAAAACAGCCCCAAATTAGTTGAAAACTATGGAAAAGCTAGTATGCAAAACATGCTAAAAGGGAGAGAGTTATACCTCTTGAAGCTCAGCACAAATCAGCCACTTTCTTAGGCTCAAACAACCTTCCAACAGCCCAAAAATAGGTTCCAAGCGACCTCAGCCCAAAGATATGCAACTTTTATGAAGGATGTCTCGGCAAACTAGAAGTGTTTCTCTATTTCTATGCACAAAAGGGCAAGAGAGAGAGAATTCTAGAGAGAGAGAAATGTACAGAGAGAGAGGTTTTAGAGAGATTCCAAACTTTCCCCCCTTTCAAAATGATAGATATGGCCTTCATATATAGCAAAAATGAGTCTTGGTCGAAATATCTGAATATAGAGACAGCTGGAGCATTTGGAAGACAGCTGGAGCAAAAGATCTGCAAATTCTGAGCTTTCTGGACTTTTTTGGCCGACCGGCCATCTTGGTGGATGACCTGCCACTTTGTTGGCCGACCAGCTACTAATGTTGGCCGATAAGGGTCACTTTTGGCCAACCTATGGCCGACAAGCTCCAATTGTGGCCGGCTCCCTCCCATAGAGGCCGACGGCAAAAACTAGTCCCAGGCCCCGACTTTAACCAGGCATAACTCCTTCATCTGGACCCCTTTTCAGGTCATTCTTGGGCCTAAACTGAAGCCTCAGAAGTCTTCTTTCCAATGGTAGATTCAAAGAGATATCCTTCTTTTAGTGAAGGCTGCTCAGTTTCGGTCCAACCGTATTGATGCCTGACTTCAACCAACCATATCTCCTTCATCTGGCCTCGGCTTAAGGAGATTCTTGAATGAAAAATGAAGCCCCAAAAGTCTTCTTTCCAACGGTGGTGGCCTCATAGCTGGAATCCAAGTATACAAATGGATAGGCCCGATTTAGCGAGGACTGCTCGTCTCTCTCTTAACGATTCATGCCCAACTTCTTCCTCAACTAGGTTTTTTCTCTCCACTCCTCTTTTCTTCAAATCCAAACCTTTAAATAAGATGTTTTAAAGATGTTTTCAAAGAGTTCACCTCTCTTTCATTCATTTCCACTTTGTCCTTACTCGGTTTACCGAAAAGCGCAACATTTAACAAAATGTGAGCCTTGGAACATCGTAGGAACTTTGTTTTTGAAAGAGAGGTTTTTAAGGTCTAAAATCTTTGGTCAAAATAGTTTTAGTCCAGAAACGGGGTGTAAGGTTGGGATTTGACTCTCTCCTTGCCGAAGAAATCAAACCTTTGCACAAGATAGCCTACACCATCAAGTGAGCCATCAGTAGCGCCCAAGTCTTAAGGACGGTCAAAAATGGGGTGTCTACAGTTGCCCCTCTTTGATAGAGCTCAGAGTCATGAAATGGCGTGAGTGAATGTCAAAGCCCAGAGGCGACCCATTTTTGACAAGGCCGAAGACTTGGACAAACAAATAAAATGAAAATGCAGAAACAAATGGTTGCGCACGCAGGCTGCCTACGTATCCCTTTGCAAGGAATCAAACCAGCGTAGTTTAGGGGCAGGATGCAAAATGATACACAATGATATAACAAAGCAATGTAATGAAATGTAGTTCAAATGAGATAATCAAACCACAAGCAGTGCAAAACCACACAAATACCATAAAGAGATGGAGATGCAAATCAGACTACGTTTAACACTGAAAAGAAATGGGCATGAGCCGAATGACGCCTAACACAGGCTAAGTGCCTACATCCTCAGTACTGGCCTCTGCCCAACATGGATGCTTACACATAACAGAACCGTGTTTCAATGTGAAAGGGGTGTGAGCACATGCAAAACTATGTGTTTCATAGAAAGAATACAAGTAATTGGATGGGATGATATGAGTGAGGAATGATCTGCTGTGGAAAGATCGTGATCCCAAATACTAAATGCAACAAAACAAGGTACGATGTAATGGATGCAGTGGATGCAATGAATAAGGCGCGCGGCCAAACCATATTTTGCCTAGAAAAGGCATGGACACAAACTAGACCACATCTAACACAGAAAAGGTGCCGACACCCTCAGACCACAATTCTCTTAGTGGAATAGGCACGTACACATTATCACAGAACCATGCTTCAAGAAGGAAATGTATGAGCACATGCCAAACTAAGCTTAACATAGAAAGGATGCAGTCGATAAAATGGATAATGCAGTAGATTCATGCAACAGATAGTGCAGTAAATGCAAAGGGTGACATGCTCCAACCATGCTGGAATCGTAAGAGGAGGAAGAACAAATCCTAAACATGCCGAAATCGTGTGAGGAAAGGAACACTCAAACCACGCTGGAATCGTGAGAAGAGGTCCTTAGGATTCCAACAACTTCTTCTGCATACATATAACAGGACTTTCCATCCAACTATGACAAATTAAAGAGAGCAATCAAAATTCTGCTATCTACAAATATCATTTAAGAAACTGTGTTATTTCCATGACTAAAATAAACCCAGTCCTTCCATTGCAATGAAGCCAGTACTTAAGTTTTAAATATTTGATCTAATCTAACCTATTCATCAAGGCCATACTCAAGATGAAGTGGCCTAGAGAGGAGAAAAAAATTGAAATAATGAACTAAAAAAAAAATTTTTAAAAAAAAGAAAAAAGAAAAGAAAGAATGAAAGAAAGAAAAGAAAAAGAATGTAATGAGGCTGTTTTGTCTTCGAACTATAGGCTATCATTTGGTCACCAATTGTTATCATACTCAACTTCCTTCATTTCTCATTATCATCAATCATAAAATGTACAATTAACAATAGGCTTTCGATTGAATGAAATGTAATGTGAAAAAAATTACTCAATTGATCTCACTGTCTAAATCTAACACCCTCCCCTTCCCCAGTTTATCTAGCAACTTTGCCTCTCTTGAAAAAGAGGAAGCTCTATATTTTGAGGCTTATTTTTATTGAAGCAAGAAGAGTTGTCTTGAGAGAATTTCGGTCACTTAGAAAGAGATTGTCACTCACATATATTCAAACTGAGAGTATGTTTCATCTGGTGGGAAAGATATTCCTCTGCCCTTGCCAAAGCAAATTGAAGTCTGGATATTGTATGTATCCCATCAGTCATCTGGTGGGAAAGATATTGTATGTATCCCATATTGTGCAAGAGATTGTGGAGGCAAGCCTGGGCTACAGAAACTTCTGCGTTTCTCATACTCCAAGTCCAAGGGTTGTAATAAGGCAGGCAGCACACTCTCTTGCTCGTTTGTCAAAGGCTTAGTCTAGGTTGAAAGTTTGGATGGAAGATATGCCACCTCTTTTACCCTCTGTGGTCCTTAGTGATGCTAATTTGCAATTGTAGCTCAATTTCTTTGTTTACCCTTCTTTAAAATAAAATAAAAATAATTTTAAAAAAAATAAAAGGGAGGAGATCACATAAGAAAAGTTTTGAATTTTTCAGGTAATCAATAAAATAATCATTGATTATGCTAAAATTCAATTTTTTTTCTTTTTTTTCCCCCCAATGTAGATCAATAATTGTAATATCTATTAGACAACTTCAAATATGTAGGTGTTTTAAGTTCGGTTTCCTTCTTATTTACAATTCAAAATGAGTGTTTGAAACTATCTCACTAAGAACCCAAATTTTGCTTACATTAATTAAGATCTTAACAAATTATTACAAGAACTTAAAAAGATAAAAATTAAATAATTTGATTTCGTTATTTCATGGCTTAGCAAGACTCAGTATAAAACAAATGGGGGGGGGAATACCAAATAAAAAATAAAGCCATAAATCAGTACAAATTAATCTAAATGCAACAAAATATCACTTCAATATTACTTTTTTTACATTTTTAACTACAAAATTACTTATTAAGCTTATTAATCAATTTTGTCTTTCATATCATTTTCAATGAATAATTTAAGTTAACTACAAAATAGATTTACCCAATTAGTAATTAAACATTAATCTCTTTTTCTATTGTTTGGTAACTAGTTGAATTATTTTTTGGGAGGGCCTTCGACTTTCGTTTGGGCTTTCCATTTGAGTGAGGTTATAGCGATTCCGGTTTTCCCCTCATTGTGTATTGTATTCCGAACTCAGTTCCATGGATGATGGTTATTGTATGTGTTGCATTTCCGTCCTTTAACTCTTTGAATTTGAGTTTAGTAATGTCTTGGGCATGTTTCAAATTCAAAGAGTTAAAGGACGGGTATTGTTGCATGCTCGAGCGGACTATGCATATATCAGATCGCAACTGTGTTATTTTAAATCACTTTTTCTACTCTCTCTCTCTCTCTCTTACTTTTCAAAACCCTCATTTGAGAGCTCCTCTCTCTAGAATACAACTTCTCTCTTCGAAATCATCTAGCTCTAGTGATCTTCCACCCTAATCCCTTTGTAAAAAGTGTGGAGCTTGGCGTGGTCTCCATTTTGATCCGAAAAAGTTGGTGATCGGAGCATCTTGAGTTTTGTCCTTCTTCTCCTTTGAGCTCCGAATTTTGAGGTAGGGATAACTACTCATATTTATGGTCTTTGACATAAGCATGTGGTCTTTTTGATTAAATGTTGAAGTTGGGAAATTTTGGGTGTAAGGGTTTCAAAATGTATAAAGAGGGGTTTTGTTCTTAGACCCATACATGTGTATTTTGGGCCTCAAATGAGACTATTGATGTTTATTGTTGAAATTTGGACCTTTGGGTCAATATTGAGAAAAAGGGAAATTACCTTAGTTGGGTTTAATTGGGTCATTAGTGTAATTAATGACACTTATTGTGAGATAATGAAATTGATTTGGAAATAATGAAATTGAGAAGTTAAGAGAATGAATGGTGGAGTTGGAATGATTAATCACTCACCTTTGAAAGTGTTGATAATTTATCTATTTGATGTATTTATTATCTATTTAGAAATAATTGCTTTGGGCTATCGGTAGAGGATAGTCTTGATTGTTATAGACACTGCATGATGATTAGGTGAATTAAAACTAATCAATTGAATATGTCATTGAATATGACGGATGGAATGACAGATTGAATATGTGCTTTGCTTGATCATTGTATATGATGAGTGCTTAATACATTGTATATGTATGTTGTTTGGGAGGAGATATGGGATGTACTCCTAAGCCGGATGTTTCGAAAGAGAGAGGAGATGGACTCCAGTGATAACTAATTTGGCCAGAGTGTCCAGAGTGAAAGTCCCAAAATCCTTATTACGTTTGCATAACGTAGATAAATGGAAGTATTGAAGTGTTAATGACATCAGTTGTAATCTCATTTGAAATTGGAGTATTGTTGATATGAGTTGTTGTCTCATTATATACTGTCTGGATGAATAGAGAACCATAACTATGATTTGGTTTGGACTGTGGAATGGAAAAGAATGGAAATCATACATATATATGTATCTATGATCATGGATTGGTTATGAAAAGGATGCACGTTGGTTTATATGAGTCGAACATTTATCAAATGCTAATGTTTTAATTGCTGCTCATATTATGTTTAGCATATCTCTACTGGGCTTTGGCTCACCCTATACGGGACATCCTTTTTCAAATATAGGTGATATGCCACCTCTAAGGACGTAGCTTGGGAGGCTTGAGGCGGATAGATCTTTTTTGTGGTTTTCTTTTTCGTATTACATGTAAATTCAAGCCAAGGGCTTAATGTGTATTTGAGTTAGTACTCTCTTCTTGTAAACAAATGTTGGCTTGGAAAGTTGTATGCCTGTAGGGCATTTACTTTTGTTGTCAACATGTAATACGTTTGTACTTAATACTCTGATGAACGGAAATATGCTTTATTCTCATATGTCTATGCATGTCATGAATGTATGATTTGTGGGTTTATTTTGAGGGCGTTACAGAGGTTGTAAACCAACATTAGACAACATAAAGAAAAATTCTGGCAGATGTGGGCATTCCCCAAAAATGTGAAATTTATCCAAACCCTTCTATTGGATCCTTGTTTGATAAAAATAACAATCTAATTTATCTTACTTCATAAATCTCCTAAGGAGAAGGCGCATAATTGACTAAGGGCAAAAAAAAAAATATCATTTTTTTTCTTAGACAATATTGTTAGAGTAACATGTTACTGCGAATGAAAATAGCATGTTGCTGTGAACCAGAATAACATGTTATTATGAGACAGAGTAACATGTTAAATATTACTATTTACAACAATTTTAATGGTAATAATATATTAATTTTTTTTAGGAATTTCATACTTAACATGGATCGTATTTGATAGATATCAATGAGAGGATTATAAAAATTCTAATTTTATTAAAAATCAACATTTAGATCAAAAGTTATATTATTTTAAAGTTTAATATTTTAGTAATAGTGGTATATGCTAGACCTTTCAAGAAAAACTTTTTCAACTTGTCATTAATGCATTAAAGTTTTATTATAAGGGGACTTTGACCAAATCCCCCATTAAAAATCAAAGCAGTTAATGTTTATAAAATAATTTCAATATAGATTTCTTTTTGGGTAAACTACTAATAGGTCATAATAGTTGAACCTAATTTCTATCAACTCCTATTGAAAATAAGTTCTAGTAAAATCGTCGCTAAAAATAATTTTTTGTAACGATTTTTTGCATAAAAATTGACAATTAGTGATTTTTTTTTTTTTTTTGTCACGGTTTTTATAAATTGTCGCTAAAACTTAAAATTAGTGACGTTTTTCTATGATGAATTTTTTAAACTATCGCTGAAAGTTGAAAATTAGTGACATTTTTTTGTGATGATTTTTTTTTTAAACTGTCAGTAAAACTTATAATTAATGACATTTTTTGTGACATTTTTCAAACTGTCACTAAAAATTAACAATTAGTAACGATTTTTTAATAATGATTGATGAAAAACACCATTAATTATCATAGGATCTATTGGACAATAAGTTCACTTATTAAGACGTACACGTAAGTTCCCCTTGATTTTTTTTTTTTTTTTTTTGATTCTTTTTTGGGAGCAACTTTAAGACACAAATAATACTTGTACCAAACACAGGAATGGACTTACACTAGACACACACAAAACTTGTACCACCAAAAAATGAAATTATTTATCCACTATTTCACTAAAAATCAATTTTCCCTTAATATTTTGTAAAAAATTATAAAATAATAACAGAAGTAGCTTGATAGCTATTGATATTATATATATGTGTGTGTGTGTGTGCGTGTGTGTGTGAGTTTAGATTCTTTCAAGTTGGTCATCTTAATTTGAGGGAGTGTTTGGATTTGGTGGCCCATTTTGGGGCCGATCTCAATGAACCGAACCGTTTATTTTTTAAGATTCATTGACCAAAATATTTATGAAAAAAATCAAGATAATTAGACATTGATAATTACATATTTGAATCACATTTATATTTTAAAAAATGAATTGCTATTTTTAAAATTATATTTGTTGCTCATTTTTTAAAACAAATATGATTCAAACTAGTGGTGACTCTAAAAATATTTATTAGACATTTCAAAAGTTAAATTTTATAAATTATATAAAAGAAACCAGATATCAATATTTATCATATATTTCACCATTTTTCTTCATTTATTTCCAATTGAGATCTTACAAATTTCTATAAAATTCTATAAAATCTCATATAAATCTTCATTTATATTAAATTTACCAAACTAAACTATAACATGAAGTCAGTTTCAATTTCTCAACCAACCAAACCGAAAAATTCAATTTGACACTACTTTTTTTTTTCAATCTTGATGAAAATAAACCATTTAAACCTCTACTATGGTGATTTTTGTTTCTTAAATTCAAAAAACTTCTTGTTTGGTTGAGTTGGAGTAACAGGGTGTTCAAAATTATAATTGGAGGACTTCATGAACATATATATATATATATATATAATAGCAATATATGATAGTAGTAAAAAGAGTTTCAAGGTGAGTCAAAGAGTGGACCTACCCTTGATTCAAACATATATTTATTGATATTTGATTATCTTTATTTTTTACATGAATATTTTATTTAATAAATCCGAAAAAGTGAACAGATTTAATCACCAAAATGAGTCTCAAAGTCCACCAAATGTAAACACTCTTAATCCAAGCCCTACATATAGATAGTAAATTGGGGGCTTTGTCAATGTACTAGTCGAATCTCATGGGCCAAGTGTTTTATTACTTCTATCAAGCTCAGTTGTCACAGCAAAAAGGTGTATATTTTTTAAATGCTAATGTTACCTATTTTGATTTGAGTTTTCTTCTTCTACTACGTGCTCTACAACCCTTTCTTAGATATGTAAGCATTTCATCTTTATAAGCTAGTCTTTGTTTGTTTTTGATGAAGTTATATAAAAAGAGTGAGGGTAACTGTATTTTTTTTCAAATTCAAGGGAGGTGAGTGTAATTCATACAAGAAAAAAAAAATGAGCAATCCTATTTTTGAAATAGACTTTTCATTTTATTTATTTATTTATTTATTTATTGTGACAAACGCGATAAATTAACTAGGTTACCATTTTTGGATCAATCTAATTTTTTGTGTGGATAATATTCACGAAGTGTTCGACAAAATAAATGGTTCAAATTATCAAAACGAAATCTGTGGTGAACCCCACAGCCCTGAACAACACCCTCCAATTCAGATTATGGTGAGTGCGATTTACCAAAAAAAATGAATGACGGTTGCATTTTTGAGATAGACAATTCATTTTATATATTTATTTATTGTGACAAACGTAATAAATTAAATATATTATGATTATTATATTAATCTAATTTATTATGTGAATAATATATACAAAGTATTCGACAAAATAAATAATTCAAATTATCAAAACATAATCCGTAATAAACCCCACAATCCTGAGACAGATGTTGAATAAGACATCTAATTAATGAGACAACTAATTATCGAAATATAATATACATGGCAACTAATTAATGAGACAGACGTTTACATGTTATTGTTATTTATCTTTTATTGGGACCTACTTATAAAGTACTAGCTTACTAGCTTGAGAGACCTCTGCTACTTCGCTAGCTAATGTTAGATATAAGACTTAAAAACAAGGTTCAACCTATAACCTACCCATCATTAATGTAACGCCCTCAAAATAAACTCATAAAGCATACAATATTGACATGCTTAGGCAAGAGAATAAAGCAAAAATACATTTCATCAGAGTAATTCTTACAAGTGTATTACGTGTTAACAACAAAAGCAAATGCCCTACGGGCTTACAGCTTTCCAAGTCAACACTTGGTTACAAAAGAAAGAGTACTATCTCTATACAAAATAAGCTCTTGGCTTGATATACATGTAATACAAGAATGTAATCACAAAAGATGTCCCAGCCACTAAGCCTCTCAAGCTACGTCCTTGGAGGTGGCATGCTACCTGTACCTGAAAATGATGTCCTATATAGGGTGAGCCAATGCCCAGAAGAGATATGCTAAATATGATATAAGCAATAACTAAAACATTGGCCAATGATAAATGTTTAACTCATATGAATCATTTCATAACTATGGCTCAGAATCTGGCCAAACAATTTACATGAGATCACATCTCATATCAGCAGTATTTCTATTTCAGATGAGATAATAACTCATATTAAACATTTCACACTTCATAACAGATACACATTTTAGAGTTGTATCAATCTCAGACAAAATCCGGTTTAGAGATCCATCCCCCATCTTCCCCTAAACCATGGCACTTCCATACTTCACAAATGATACACATTTTGGTGCTGTATCAATATCAAACAAAGACACTTCTATACTTTACAAATGATACACATTTTGGTGTTGTATCAATATCAAACAAAGTCCGATTTAGAGGTCCATCCCCATCTTTCCCTAAACCGTGGAGAACATCCCTCATATCCTCCCACACAATACAATGTATATAAGCAATTATCATATACAAGTTCACTCAATCAATACACAATTTTGCTGTATTATATCAACCGCCATATTCGATGGCTTACTCAATTGATTAGTTTTAGTTTGCCTAATCATCATGCATTGTCTACAACAATCAAGACTATTCTCCACAGATAGCCCAAAGCAATTATTTCTAAACAGATAATAAATGCATCAACAGATAATTTATCAACATTTTCAAAAGTGAGCGATTAATAAGTGCAACTTCACTATTCCATCTCATATTGAGCCAATTTCATTATTTTCAACTCAATTTCATATCCTCATCATAAATGTCATTAATTACATAAATGACCCAATTATACCCAAACATGGCATTTTTTCCCTTTTTTCCAATATTGACCCAAAGGTCTAAATATCATCAACTAACATCAATAATCACCTTTTAAGACCCAAAACATACACATTTGAGTCCAAAGGACAAAACCCCTCTTTTTATAAAACACAACTCAAACCCTAATTTCCCAAATATCAACCATTTATACAAATAGCTCAACACCTATGTTAAAGCGTATACAAAAGAGTAGGAATCCCTACCTCAAGAGATGAAAACCAAAGGAAGAAGATGAAGAAACCCAAAATGCTCCAAACCCCAATATTCTCGGATCAAAATGTAGCCCTCAATGATCACCACACTTTTTACAAAAGGACAAAGGTGGGAGATCGCTCTAACCAGATCAAACCTTAGAGAGAGGTATTTTCTAGAGAGAGGAGCTCTCAAAATCAATTTTTGGTAAAGTAAGAGAGAGAGTGAAAGTTGAAAAGTGATCTAAAAAGACCCAACTGATATCTGATATACGTATGACCCGCTCGAGCAGAGAATAGGACGCTCGAGCGTCAAGCACAAAAACTGGACCCACTCGAGCGTAAAGGGTACCCGCTCGAGCGCCAAGACACAACTGCAAAACACACCCGCTCGAGCGCAAAGGGAAAGCCGCTCGAGCGTAGATTTCCCCCTTCTAGTACTTTTACAGGCAATGAACTACCCGCTCAAGCGCCAAGATACCCGCTCTAGCACGACCCGCTTGAGCGTAAGAAGATCCGCTCGAGCGTGGAAAACACACCTGCAGAAGTTTTGCAGAGGCACGAAATGCTGGAAGTGTGTAAACCCTGCTCGAGCGCAAGAAGACCCGCTCGAGCGGACAACCAAAAATCAAACTCCGCTCGAGTGCAAAGGGACCCGCTCGAGCGTACCACCAAAATTATGGGCAACAAGGAATGGGACTAAAGCTCAACCAACCTGTTTGAAACACACCCAATACATCCTAAAACTCAAACATACGGAATTAAAGAATAACAACAAGATATACAACCACCAACTCCACAGAACCTAAGTCCGGAATACAACAATCAAAGGAAGAGAAACCGGGATCGCTATAACCTCCCCCCCATAAAGAATTTCACCCCCGAAATTAAGTACAAGTTTTTCAAAAACAAGTTTTCTCATCTCCCAACAACATTACATTTCAAAATATAACAACTTGACCCATTTCTGGTCATCTCATCTCTTTTCAAGAGGCAACTTACAACATTTTCCACAACATGCATTATAAATATGCAATACTTGAAATTTAACAATTTCCAAAACTATGTTCCACAGTTCTATATCACATTTAACGTTCATGATATATTTCCATTCCCACAATACATTCAACAAATGCAATGTTACACTAAACTTCCATTTCAAGGCAAGTTTCAAAATACTTCCATAAACCAAAACATATACAATGTTTTACAACTTAAGACATATATAATGCTCTTAAAGTCTATCAGTATTACAAAATCTCAATACATGATTATACATTAACAAACAAGTCCGAATATTTTTCACAGATATCCAACTCACGTTCCCAAGTGGCTTCTTTCACTCCGTGATGTTTCCACATAACTTTCACCAAGGGAATCGTCTTGCCTCACAAGACTTGCTCCCGCCTATCCAAGACCCGAACCGGTCTCTCCTCATATGAGGCGTCCTCATCTACCTCTAAGTCGGTCCAATCCAATACGTGCAATGGATCCGGCTCGTACTTCCGAAGCATACCAACAAGAAACACGTCATGTACTCTGGATAACTACGACGGCAAGGCCAAACGATAAGCAACCTCCCCAATCCTCTCAAGGATCTCAAAGGGACCGATAAACCGAGGGGATAACTTCCCACTCTTCCCAAACCTCATCAAACCCCGTCTATGTGATATTTTTAGAAAAACATGATCACCCGTCTCAAAAGCCAAAGGCCTCCTCCTACGGTCGGCATAACTCTTTTGGCGACTCTGGGCTGTAACAAGCCTCCCACGGATAAGCTCAACTTTCTCCGTCGTTTCCCTCACCAACTTCAGACCCAACAAAGGTGCATCACCCACCTCGGCCCAACAAACTGGAGACCTACATGGTCGGCCATACAAGGCCTCGAACGGTGCCATACCGATACTCGACTGAAAACTGTTGTTGTAGGCAAACTCCACCAATGGCAAGTGCCCCTCCCACGTCCCACTAAAGTCAAGGACACAACCTCGAAGCATATCCTCAAGGATCTGAATAGTACGCTCGGACTGCCCGTCAGTCTGAGGATGATAAGCCGTGCTAAAGGTCAATCTAGTACCCAAGGCACTCTGCAAACTCTGCCACAACCTAGCAGTAAAACGAGGATCTCTATCAGAGACGATCGACACTGGGATCCTGTGCAACCTCACTATGTCCCGAATATACAAGTCGGCAAGATGATCTACCGAATCTCTCACGCGCATAGGGATAAAGTGCGCCGACTTAGTCAACCGGTCTACAACCACCCAAATAGCATCACTACCCCGCTGAGTCCTCGGAAGACCTACAACGAAGTCCATAATGACATGCTCCCACTTCCACTCGGCAATAGGCAAGGGTTGCAACAAACCCACTGGCCTCTGATGCTCGGCCTTCACTTGCTGACAAGTAAGGCACTTAGACACGAAAACTGCCACATCTCTCTTCATACCCTGCCACCAAAACTGGCAACCCAAATCACGATACATCTTGGTGCCTCCCGGATGCACCGCAAGGCGTGAATGGTGAAACTCTCGGAGTACCTCCTCTTGGCAGGACTCCGGTACAAACAAGCAGTCTCGGTATCTCACACTCAGGTCGGGATACACAGACAAACTCTTCTCAACCTTCCCGCTAAAGATCTTCTCTCGGAGGGACTCTACTTCAAGGTCACCTCTCTGTGCCTCTAACACTCGAGTCACAAGTGTAGGCTGCGCAACGACGGAAAAAAGGCCGCAGCCTCAACAGATTCGCCCAGAAGCAAATCAAACTCGGTAAGTGCACCCAACATCTCCCACTCCCGGATGGCTATACAAGCTACATCACGAATGGATTTCCTACTAAGGGCATCGGCCACAACATTGGCCTTTCCCGGGTGATAGTGCAACTCAAAGTCGTAGTCCTCAATGAACTCCATCCATCTTCTCTGCCTCAAATTTAAGTCTCTCTATGTAAACAGATACTTCAAACTCTTATGGTCTGAGAACACCTTGAACCTTTCACCATAAAGGTAGTGCCTCCAAATCTTTAAGGCAAAGATCACGGCTGCTAATTCTAGGTCATGTGTAGGGTAATTCTTCTCGTGTATTTTCAAATGACGTGAACCATAGGCTACCACTTTCCCCTCTTGCATCAACACACAACCCAAACCTTCTCGTGAGGCATCATAATAAACCGCATAACCCAAACCCCTCTCTGGAATAATCAACATGGGAGCGGTGGTAAGTCTAACTTTCAACTCCTGGAACGACTTTTCACAAGTCTCACTCCATACAAATTTGACCCCTTTCCACGTCAATCTAGTCAACGGCGAAGCTAGCCTGGAGAAATCCTTCACAAACCAACGGTAATACCCAGCTAATCCCAGAAAACTGCGGATCTCAAACACACTCTTAGGTTGTGCCCAATCTTGCACTGCCTCAATCTTGGATGTATCAATGGGCACCCCTTCCCCGGATACCACATGGCCTAAGAACTTGACTTCCCCTAGACATAACTCACACTTCCCAAATTTGGCATACAACCTATGGGCCCTAAGAAACTCGAGCACCACTCTCAAGTGTTCCCCATGCTCCTCCTCCGAAGGCGAATAAATCAGGATGTCGTCCATGAAAACAATCACAAAACGATCCAAAAATTCCCGGAATATCCGGTTCATCAAGTCCATAAAGACTGCTGGTGCATTGGTGAGCCCAAATGGCATCACCAAGAACTCATAATGGCCATACCGCGTACGAAATGCCGTCTTAGGAATATCCTCCTCCCTGACCCTCAACTGATGTTAACCCGATCTCAAGTCTATCTTAGAGAAACAATGGGAACCCTTCAACTGGTCAAACAAATCATCTATACGGGGCATAGGGTACTTATTCTGGACCGTAGCCCGATTCAACTTTCGGTAATCGATACAAAGTCTCAAGGCACCATCTTTCTTTTTAGCAAAGAGGGCCGGTGCTCCCCACGGCGAAACACTAGGGCGAATGAAGCCCTTATCCAGCAACTCTTGGAGCTGAATCTTTAACTCACTCAACTCGGCTGGGGCAAAATGATAGGGTGCCATAGAAATCGGCACTGTGCCGGGCACTAAATCAATAGAGAACTCTATCTCTCGATGAGGTGGCAAACTGACAAGATCCTCGGGAAAAACATCCGAATACTCGCAAACCACTCTCGGCAACTCAATCTCGGTCTCATCACACTCACTACTCAAAAGGCTAGTGAGAAGACCACTAAGCTCACTTCGCCCTCGCGGATTATACACCGGTGGCAACACACTACCAACCCGATCCCCAGAAAATGGAAACAATCCCCGCTCAAAGTACATACTGTGACCCTCTAGTGGTAGTAATCAATAACAGCCCGGTATGACGATAGCCAGTCCATACCTAAAATAACATCAAAACCCGACATAGGCATAACTACAAAAGGAAATAGAAGTCGGCGATCTGCTACCTCTATGTCACAGCCCTAACACCCTTGTTTCAAAATCAACTCACCCCCAACAAGTGATACAACACAAATAGGAGATGCTAACTGCGCCAACTCCAACCCCAAAATAGATGCAAATGCAGCAGATATAAAGGAATGAGATACGCCCGTATCAATCAACACATTGGCAACCGAGTTGCAAAACAAGAAAGTACCTCTCACAACAAATGGAGCCGGTACTAGGTCCTGCGTGGTAATAGCATACACGCGCCCTGTAGGCCCCTGATCTACCTACTCACCTTTCAGAGCAAAGGACTGCTGCACAGACTGGGACGACGAAGCCCCCTGATTGGCCCTCGAGGCCTGAACTGACTGAGCTGGCTGAAAACTCTGCCTCTGCCCAGATGCACCAGATGTGCCACTCAACTGCGGGCAAAACCTCTTCAGGTGCCCCGCCTGACCACACTGGTAACAAGCTAGTAGCTGCCCTCTGCCCTGACTCTGGCTCGAGGTCGAGCCGATGATGAAGCTGCTCTCTGCCCTCCTCCCTTTTACTGGCAAGCTGGAGACTTGTGGCCTAGCTGACCACATTTGTAACAAGTCACGTCTCCCTGACTGCCTCTCCCAGAGCCTACACTCGGCACTAGAAAGGTCGATCTAGCAAAACCTCCCTGAGACTGCTGAGGGCTAGAACCCCTCTGTCTCCTGCCATCACCCTGGCCATCCTAACTCCTCTTGGAGCCTTTATGTCCTTCCTCTTCCTCCTGCATCATGATCTCCATATGGGCTGCAGCATCAACCAGACGCCCATAGTATCGAGTCATAGACCCCCCAACTCTCATCTTGAGCCCACGCCTCAACTTCCGCTCAAACTTAATGCAACGGCGTTCCTTAGACGCCATGAGCTCAGGTGCAAACCTGGACAAACTAGTAAAAGTGGCCTCAAACTCGTCCACAGACAAACTCAGCTGCTTGAGCTGGCAAAACTGATCCCTTAGCTTCTCCCTAACAGTTGGGGACAAGTACCTCTCCTGGAAAGCATCCACAAAAGCCTCCCATGTGCCACCAATACGGCCCCTCATGAACTTCCACCACCGACCCGCATCCCCCTTAAGCTGGAAAGATGCCAAGGTCACTTTCAATGATCCGTCTTTGATGCCAAGCATCTCAAACGTCTTCATCATCTATTCCAACCACTCATCCGCCTTAAGTGGCTCATTCGGATCCCCGACAAACTCATCCGGGTTAGACCGGAAGAACTCCCTCTTCAAAAAGGAAGGCCCTGCATCAACAACCTGGGTCTGAACCGGATTCTCAGCTCTGAGAATGCCCATGGATTCCCTCAAAGCTTCAGCTATCCCACGGGCTAAAGCGCCCATCGCCTGCTGACCTGCTGGCTCGGCCACATTGGCCTAGCCAACCCCCTCCTACTGTGCTGGAATCTCCTCCGGTATAGGCATCTCCTGCCTACCACACCTATCGCGCCTACCACCTCGTCCTCGTCCTGACATCCTAATAAAGGTAACGAAGACATTAGCACACTCACAAATGTGCCGAAGCCATAACACTCGCGACCTAATACATGGACAACTGTAATTCATTCCACATAAGCACATAATCACATAAGCACTTACGAATTTCATTTCCAGATAATGATAGTCCCGAGGCGTTGCTAGAGTTCCGATTAGAAACAGCATTGATCAGGTGCTTTTCCAACAAGACTCACAGAAACTCAAGGATCCAATCAATATCCTAGAAACTAAATTTCATACCCAAATAATCACGTAAACATGTTATCACATAAGTACATAACATTACACTTAAGTCTCTAACAAGCGAGACAAACCCATTGTGATACTAATCACTTCCCACGTACCCAAAGTATTCAAACCCGGTACGCTCTGATACCAAGTTGTAACACCCTCAAAATAAACCCATAAAGCATACAATATTAACATGCTTAGACAAGAGAATAAAGCAAAAATACATTTCATCAGAGTAATTCTTACAAGTGTATTACATGTTAACAACAAAAGCAAATGCCCTACGGGCTTACAGCTTTCCAAGTCAACACTTGGTTACAAAAGAAAGAGTACTATCTCTATACAAAATAAGCCCTTGGCTTGATATACATGTAATACAAGAATGTAATCACAAAAGATGTCCTAGTCACTAAGCCTCTCAAGCTACGTCCTTGGAGGTGGCATGCTACCTGTACCTGAAAATGATGTCGCATATAAGGTGAGCCAACGCCCAGTAGAGATATGCTAAACATGATATAAGCAATAGTTAAAACATTGGCCAATGATAAATGTTTAACTCATATGAATCATTTCATAACTATGGCTCAGAATCTGGCCAAACAATTTACATGAGATCACATCTCATATCAGCAGTATTTCTATTTCAAATGAGATAATAACTCATATTAAACATTTCACACTTCATAACAAATACACATTTTAGTGCTGTATCAATCTCAGACAAAATCCGGTTTAGAGGTCCATCCCCCATCTTCCTCTAAACCATGGCACTTCCATACTTCACAAATGATACACATTTTGGTGCTGTATCAATATCAAACAAAGACACTTCTATACTTTACAAATGATACACATTTTGGTGTTGTATCAATATCAAACAAAGTCAGGTTTAGAGGTCCATCCCCATCTTCCCCTAAACCGTGGAGTACATCCATCATCTCCTTCCACACAATACAATGTATATAAGCAATTATCATATACAAGTTCACTCAATCAATACACAATTTTGCTGTATTATATCAACCGCCATATTCGATGGCTTACTCAATTGATTAGTTTTAGTTTGCCTAATCATCATGCATTGTCTACAACAATCAAGACTATCCTTCACCGATAGCCCAAAGCAATTATTTCTAAACAGATAATAAATGCATTAACAGATAATTTATCAACATTTTCAAAAGTGAGCGATTAATAAATCCAACTTCACTATTCCATCTCATATAGAGCGAATTTCATTGTTTTCAACACAATTTCATATCCTCATCATAAATGTCATTAATTACATAAATGACCCAATTATACCCAAACATGGCATTTTTTCCCCTTTTTCCAATATTGACCCAAAGGTCTAAATATCATCAACTAACATCAATAATCACCTTTTAAGACCCAAAACATACACATTTGAGTCCAAAAGACAAAATCCCTCTTTTTATAAAACACAACTCAAACCCTAACTTCCCAAATATCAACTATTTATACAAATAGCTCAACACCTATGTTAAAGCGTATAAGAATGAGTAGGAATCCCAACCTCAAGAGATGAAACCCAAAGGAAGAAGATAAAGAAACCCAAAATGCTCCAAACCCCAATATTCTCGGATCAAAATGTAGCCCTCAACGATCACCACACTATTTACAAAAGGACAAAGGTGGGAGATCGCTCTAACTAGATCAAACCTTAGAGAGAAGGTATTTTCTAGAGAGAGGAGCTCTCAAAATCAGTTTTTGGTAAAGTAAGAGAGAGAGTGAAAGTTGAAAAGTGATCGAGAAAGACCCAGCTGATATCTGATATACGTATGACCCGCTCGAGCGGAGAATAGGACGCTCAAGTGTCAAGTACAAAAACTGGACCCGCTCGAGCGTGAAAGGTACTGGCTAGAGCGCCAAGACATAACTGCGAAACACACCCGCTCGAGCGCAAAGGGAAAGCCGCTCGAGCGTAGATTTCCCCCTTCCAGTACTTTTACAGACAATGAACTACCCACTCGAGTGTAAGAAGATCTGCTCGAGCGTAAAAAACACACCTGTAGAAGTTTTACAGAGGCACGAAATACTCGGACTGTGTAAACCCTGCTCGAGCACAAGAAGACCCGCTCGAGCGGACAACCAAAAATCAAACTCCGCTCGAGCGCAAAGGGACCCGCTTGAGCGTACCACCAAAATTCTGGGCAACAAGGAATGGGACTAAAGCTCAACCAACCTGTTCAAAACACACCCAATACATCCTCAAACTCAAACATACGGAATTAAAGGATAACAACAAGATATACAACCACCAGCTCCACGGAACCTAAGTCCGGAATATAACAATCAAAGAAAGAGAAACCAGGATCGCTATAATTAAGCTCATCAATTATAATTAAGCTCATCAATAATAATTAAACCGGGATCGCTATAATTAAGCTCATCAAAGGAAGAGAAACCGGTCAGCTCGCGGGGGTCCAGGGGGCAGCGCCCTTTGGCGGGTCCGAGGCAGCGCCACGGCGGGGTAGAAGGGCAACGCCCCCGAAGCAAAATAAAAAATTGCATTTGAAGTTGCAGGTCCGCCCTTGCTCGCTCAAGCGAAGGAGTGCTCGCTCGAGCGAAGGCTGCGTCTGGCAAAAAACCTAAGAAGGATGAATGTGCGCTCGAGCGCAAGTTTCGTGGCTCGAGCGAAGACACTTATGGAAAACACGCGTTCTTGGTTCCTCGCTCGAGCGAGAGAGTCTTTGCTCGAGCGAGCTTCGCAGTCCTAGATTTCTATAATTATCTGTTTTAGTCCAAAACTACGATTACTGCTCCAGATCTTCTTTTTGGATATTAAGGTTTATATCTGGGGATATTTTGCTAGTTTTCTTTGATGTTTAATTGAGTATTCAACTCATGGGTTAAGAAGAATATATCAAATGTTTGTTTGTTCATTCTATACAAAAGAGAGAATTGTTCTTCGGTGGATTCTGAAGAATTTGAGCCTGAAGCTTTGGTGGATTCTGGAGTGGCTCATCGTCAAGACAATTCCGAGGTGAAGACGGGGTTGGAAGAGGCACATAGGGGTTGGTTCAATTCGGGCGTGGATTCGCTAGGTAATTGAGAGTATACCTGTGTAATTCCTTTATATCTTCTTAGTGGATTGTTTTGTGGCTGTTGCCCGTGATTTTTTTTTATCACAATTGGAGGTGTTCCAATTGTGGTTTTTCCACGTTAAAATCGTTGTGTCGATTTCTCTTGATTGTTTGATTGGGATTTTATAATGCTTAAAATTGATACATAATCACAAATCAATATCTAGGGGATTTCTAGTTTTTTCATTTTCAAATCAAATTTCAAAGCTCATCATTATCAAATGAATTGATATGCCAATGCAATGATTAATAATACAATGCAATATTTCTTCCACTTTCAATACTTCCACACGATATTCCCATTGTAATCAAAATTCTCATTTCTCATTTCAATGTAATTTCTAATACAATTCCAATAGATAATACAACCATATCCATGTTCATATGGTCTCCACATGTTAATCAACATTCCCAATTTAATCATTTCAAGACAAATTTATAACATATTATATATCAAACTTCCAAAATTCCATCATTTCTCATCCTTCCAAGAAATCCCTCATTTAAATGCAACATAGTAAATTTTCACCAATAGCCAAAATAGTTATCTCTAATATATTAATTAAAATATAACAACATGGACATACAATCCAACATATAACCATAACCTGGAATCTCCCATGGTTCCCAACATTTAGAAACAACATATTCCAAATTTTATCAAATATGAACAACTACACTAGTTTTCATATCACAATCACGTCTAGTAACCTCTCAAGGTCCATTTCTAACTGTGTCGGTTTTATTCCAACAAATACATTAAGCAAAATAATACCATTAATGCCAAAAAAAAAAAAAAAAAAAAAAAACATCATTTTCTTTCCAAACTCATTCTCCATGCATTATTCAACTATGACATCCTATTTTGATCAAAAGCCCCAAAAGTTAAACGTAATTCCTTTGTTTTCTTTAAAAATGCTCTTTTAGTTGCAAAACGGTAAAAATTTCAAGACCGATCGAATCAAAGTCCGTTTTTGTTCAAATTTAAAACATAGCTCTTTCATAACCTTACAAACATATTCCATGTTTATACTTTCGCAATTTGGGCATCAACTCTTTATTTTTCTCAAAATTTCTCTTTTAAGCAAATAAATCACAAATTTTTCAAAAATTATAATTAAAATATATACAACTTTAAGCTCTATATAATCAAGTAAAAGTATATAAAGAAGTGTAGGAAAAATACCAACTTAACAATTTACACAATATTCCTCAATATCAATTTATTTTTCTCAAAAATAAATTCCAAAACTCAAGGATGAGATAAATATTTCAACATTAATTTCTCAAAATAAATTATCTAACCATAATATGATGTAGATACAGTCCATACAACTATTAAATTTTATTTTCAAATTTCTTTGCAAAATTATCAACAAAAAATGATTTTCATAAATCAATCTCAAAATGCCAACATTCTTAACATTTCAACATAATTTTTCTTCCAAAAATTACCGAAAAAAAAATCTGAAAATATATATATGCAATACCACTTATAATGATATATTTTCTCAAAATAATCCTAAAATAGCTTTAATGTAAAAATATGAAAAAAGTCCATACCTCAAACAATGCAGAAGAGTAGATCTAGAAGGCACATCTTGCCCGATCATGAATCCGAGATTACCATTGTGAAGATTACGACGAGCTCTCCGACTTTCATTTACAAAACTTTTGCAAAATCTCACTCTAAAGACTCTCACTCGAAACTCAAAAGTTGAGCAACAATGGAGGAATAGAGAAAAAGAGAGAGCAACAAAGAGGGGAAAGAGAGCTAAGCTCTCTGCTCAATGAAAAAGAAAACCAATGCAAAAGAATTGAAAGGAAGAAGAAATGATGGCAAGGAGACAAAAAGGGGGGCCACCCACATGGGTATTTTTCCCAAAGCTTGATTCTTCCCCAAAAAAATATAATTTTTGTAATAATACCTCAAAATTTTATAATATAAATTATAAAATGATATAATTTTTCTCACTACAAAATATAATATTTTGATCACTACGAAATATACACAATTTCATTCTTTATAAAATATATAATTTTTCGCCATATGGTACACACCATAAAATCAACTATCAAATATTTATTATAATCCTATATAATAAATAATAACAACTCCTAAGGTGGTTACTACCAATCATCAAATTAAAAAAGAACAAACAGTTAAACATGAGTCACTAAACAAACTCAAATTAAATTAAATCTAAATCATGGGTCTCACCCATAAGTCAAACATGGTCCAATTATATACCAAAATAGTCACAACAAATTTATCTCAAATCCTGGTCTGAACACCCAAAACTCAATTTCAAATTTTACTATAAATTAAACTGAACACCAATCAATCCGTGAATTTTCATAAAATAAATACTCATCATTTAATTCTAAAATTTTTATCCAACGCGCTAGACTCATATGGGAACAACATATAAAAAGTTCATAAGTTTCTGAGATCGGGAACTACTTTTAAAAAAAACAAAACCGAACTATTTTCGCACAAAATTTACACAGCAATCAAATTCGAAAATTTGCTCAATTAAATTATGTATTGGCTAGTTAAAAAAAACAATTATGGGTCATTACATAAGCATTTCATCTTTATAAGCTAGTCCTTGTTTGTTTTTGATGAAGTTATATAAAAAGGGTGAGGTTAACTATATTTTTTTCAAATTCAAAGGAGGTGAGTGTAATTCACACAAGAAAAGAAAAATAAACGATCGTATTTTTGAAATAGACTATTCATTTTATTAATTTATTTATTGTGACAAACGCGATAAATTAAATAGCTTACCATTATCGGATCAATCTAATTTTTTGGTGGGTAATATTCACGAAGTGTTCGACAAAATAAATGGTTCAAATTATCGAAACGAAATATGTGGTGAACCCCACAGTCCTGAACAGCACTCTCTAATTCAGATTATGGTGAGTGTGATTTACCAAAAAAATTAACGACGATTGCATTTTTGAACTAGACAATTCATTTTATATATCTATTTATTTTGACAAACGTAATAAATTAAATATACAATGATTATTGGATTAATCTAATTTATTATGTGAAAAATATATACAAAGTATTCAACAAAATAAATAATTCAAATTATCAAAACATAATCTGTGATAAACCTAACAATCCTGAATAATGCCCTCCAATTCATATTATTAACTAATGGAAATCCAACTCCTTTTCAAAATATTTATATAATATACATGGCAACTAATTAATGAGACAGATGTTTACATGTTATTGTTATTTATCTTTTCTTAGGACTACTTATGAAGTAGTGGCTTACTGCGTCCGGATCCTCTAGAGTGAAAACCCTCAAGTGATCTCTAGAGTGATTCATCCAACGGTGGAAATTAAATCTCACCAAAACGACGTCGTTTTGGTGAGTAATTTGAAAAAAAAAAAAAAAAAAAAAAAAAAAAAAAAAAAAAAAGAGAGGAAGAAGAAGAAGCCAGCTATAGCGACCCCGGTCTTTTCCCTTTTGGTTGTTGTATCCGGACTTAGGTTCCGTGGATCCTGTTGTTATAAAATTGTCGTTGTCGTCCTTTAATTTCTTATTTCTGAGTTATGGGATGCATTGGGCAGGTTTGTTACAGGTTGGTAGTGTTTGGGAGCAAAGGGTTGCTGCCCAGAATTTTGACCCTTCGTTCGAGCGAGCAATTCTTCGCTCGAGCGAACTCTTTGTTTTTGGTCCGTCGCTCGAGCCAGGGTTTCTTCGCTCGAGCGACCGATTGCGTCTAGGTATAGACCTGAGAGTTGTGTTTCTTGGCTCGAGCGAGATTTTCTTCGCTCGAGCGAGCTGGTTTGTTCTTCGCTCGAGCGAGCATTCCTTCGCTCGAGCGTGTGTCTGGTTGCAGACCTGAGGGTTTGAGTTGTTCGCTCTAGCGAGAAGTCTGTCGCTCGAGCGAGCTTCTGGGTTATTGGCTCGAGCGAGACATTCTTGGCTCAAGCGAGGGTTTTCTGTGTCTGGTCGCTCGAGCGACCAAGTCTTCGCTCGAGCGAGCCTGTTTTATTTAAATAGGCAGCAGCGGTTTTTAAAACACTTTTTCATCCTCTTTTTTATTTCAGAACCCTAGGTCCGTGTTTTCTCTCCCTCCACTCACCTTCTCTCTTAGGTTTCATCTATTTTTAGGGTGTTTCTACCCTAGGTTCTTTATTAAAAAGGTAGAGGGTCGCGAGGGCTTCCTTTTAATCGGAGAGTTTGGCGGTTTGGAGCACTTTGAATTTTGGGTCATCATCTCCATCATCTCCATTCGAGTTCTTCACTTTGAGGTAGGGATTTCCTACTCCATATTATAGGTTTTGTCCTAAGTTTTGGTATTTTTGATATGTTGGTATCATTTGGTAATGTTGGAAAAGTTAGGGTTTGAATTATAATTTAAAAAGGGGATTTTTCATCTATTAAACAACATATGTTTGTGTGTTAAATTGGGATAACTGAACCTTAGGATTGATTTTGAGAAAAGGGAGAAAAACCCTAATTGTTGTAATAAAATTAATTTGTATAATTAATTTTGGAAAAATTGTGGAATTAAGTCTAATTCATGAAATTGGGGAATTATGAGCTTAAATGGTGTAGTTGGATAGTTTAATCACTCACCTATGAGAATGTGATTTTATAATTGTTGATACATTTATTTCCTGTTTAGAAATAACTGTTTTGGGCTATCGGTGGAGGATAGTCGTGATTGTTGTAGACATTGCATGTTGATTAAGGAAAGCTGAAACTAATCACATTGATTGAGTTATTGAATATGACGGTTGAATTAATACAGCAAATACGTGTATTGATTGAATATTGTGTATGACAAGTGTTTAATACATTGTATATGCATATTGTTTAGGAGGAGATAGGGGATGTACTCCATGGTTTGAGGGAAGATAGGGGATGGACTCTCAAACCTGTTTAAGAGGAGAAAGGGGATGGACTCCATTAGTACAGCAAATATGTGTACTTATTGATTTTTGGAAGTGTTTCAATATGAGCCTTAGTCTCATATGATTTGTTGATATTGGAAGTAATGTAAATGTGAGATGTAGTCTCATTATTATTGTTGGCCAGGTTCTGAGCCATGTCTGTATAATTGGAAAGTTGAATAATAACGGAGAGTGAAACATGTCATGGACATTAGTGTCACGAAACTGTATAGTGATGTAATTGATTATTTTGTGTTAACCATCTATCGAATGCTATTGCTTTAGTCAATTCTTATATTTGGTTTAGTATATTTCTACTGGGTTGTGGCTCACCCTATACGGGAACATCATTTTCAGGTTCAGGTGATATGCTACCTCCAAGGACTTAGCTTGGATGGATTTGGAGTTGAAGACTCTGTTTAGATTAGTTGTTATTTGTTTTATTTTGATGTTACATGTAAACTCAAGCCTAGGGCTTACTCAGACTTTTGTGTCCAAGTGTTGGCTTGGAAAGATGTAAGCCCGTAGGGCATTTACTTTCGTTGTTACATGTAATGTCTTTTAATAAGATTACTCTGATGAATGGAATAATGTTTTGTTTTTCTTAATCAATGCATGTTAATATCATATACATTATGGGTTTATTTTGAGGGTGTTACAACTTGGTATCAGAGCGTACCGGGTTCGAATACTTTGGGTACGTGGGAAGTGATTAGTATCACAATGGGTTCATCTCGCTTGATAGAGACTTAGTTGTACTGTTATATGCTTATATGATAACATGTTTATGTGACTATGTGGGTGTGGAATGTAGTTTCTAGGATGTTGATTAGACCCTTGAGTTTCTGAAAGTCTTGTTGGAAAGGCACTTGATCAATGTTGTTTCCAACCGGAACTTTAGTGACGCCTCGAGACTGTCATTATCCAAGAATGAAATTCGTAGGTGCTTATGTGATTATGTGCTTACGTGGAGTGAATTATTGTTGTCCAATGTATTAAGATGCAAGTGTTATAGCTTCGGCACAGTTATTAATGTGCTAACGTCTTTGTTACCTATATTAGGATGTCAGGATGAGGATGAGGATGTGGTAGGCGTGGTAGACGGGGTAGGCAAGAGATGCCTATTCCGGATGAGATTCTGGAGCAACAGGAGGGAGTTGGCCAGGCCAATGTGGCCAAGCCAGTAGGCCAGCAGGCTATGGGCGCTTTGGCCCAAGAGATAGCAGGGGCATTCAGGGAGTCAGTAGGCATTCTCAAAGTTG
Organism: Camellia oleifera; assembly: GCA_022316695.1. NCBI lineage: Eukaryota > Viridiplantae > Streptophyta > Magnoliopsida > Ericales > Theaceae > Camellia > Camellia oleifera. The sequence continues at coordinate 69,609,660 of CM039318.1, read as the reverse complement.
AGAATCAGGCCCAGGTTCATGTTGCAGATGCAGGGCCTTCTTTTCTGAAGAGGGAGTTCTTCCGGTCTAACCCGGACGAATTTTTGGGTGATTCTAAAGAGCCACTTAAGCCAGATGAATGGCTCGAACAGACAACGAAGACGTTTGAGATGCTAGGCATCGAAGACGGGGTACTGAAAGTGACCTTGGCATCTTTCCAGCTAAAGGGGGATGCGGGTCAGTGGTGGAAGTTCACTAAGAGCTGTATTGGAGGGACTTGAAAGGCCTTTGTAGACGCTTTCCAGGAGAAGTTCCTGTCTCCAGCTATTAAGGAGAGGTTGAGAGATCAATTCTACTAGCTTAAGCAGCAGAGTTCTTCAGTGGCCGAGTTTGAGGCCACATTTACTAACTTATCCAGGTTTGCACCTGAACTAGTGGCATTTGAGGAACGCCGTTGTATAGAGTTTGAGAAGAAGTTGAGGCGCGGCCTCAAGCTGAGAGTTGGAGGGACTATGATTCGAGATTATGGGCGTCTGGTTGATGCTGCAGCCCATATGAAGATCATGATGTAGGAGGAGGAGGAAAGACAGAAAGGCTCCCAGTGGAGTTAGGATGGCCAGAGTGATGGTAGGAGAAAGAAGGGTTTTAACCCTCAGCAGTCTCAAGGTAGCTTTACTAGATCGACTTTTCCCGTGCCGAGTGCAAGTTCTGGGAAAGGCAGCCAGGGAGACATTACCTATTTCAAGTGTGGTCAGCTAGGCCACAAGTCTCCAGCTTGCCCGCAGAAGGGAGGAGAACAGAGAGCAGCGTCATCTTCGGCTCGATCTCAGAGCCAGAGTCAGGGTAGAGGCCAGCCGCTCTCGTGTTATTTACCACGCAGGATCTTATACCGGCTCCATCTGTTGTGAGAGGTACCTTCTTGTTTTGCAACTCGGTTGCTAGTGTATTGATAGATACGGGAGCATCTCATTCTTTTATATCTGCTGCATTTGCATCTGTTTTGGGATTGGAGTTGGCACAGTTAGCATCTCCTATATGTGTAGTATCACCTGTTGGGGGTGAGTTGATTTTGAAACACGGTTGTAGAGGGTGTGATATAGAGGTCGCTAATCGTCGGCTTCCGTTTCCTTTTGTAGTTATGCCCATGTCGGGATTTGACGTCATTTTGGGTATGGACTGGTTATCGTCATACCGGGCAATTATTGATTGCTACTGCCAGAGGGTCTCAGTTTGTACCTTGAGCGGGGAGTGTTTCTATTTCTTGAGGGATCGGGTTGGTAGTGTTTTGCCACCGGTGTATGATTCGCGAGGGCGGAGTGAGTTGAGTGGTCTTCTTGCTAGTCTTTTGAGTAGTGAGTGTGATGAGACCTAGACTTTGTTGCCAAGAGTGGTTTGTGAGTACTCGGACGTCTTTCCCGAGGATCTCGTTAGTTTGCCACCTCACCGAGAGATTGAGTTCTCCATCAATTTAGTGCCCGGCACGACGCCGATTTCTATGGCACCTTATCGTTTTGCCCCAGCTGAGTTAGTTGAGTTGAAGATCCAACTCCAGGAGTTGCTAGATAAGGGCTATATTCGCCCAAGTGTTTCTCCGTGGGGAGCACCGGGCCTTTTTGCTAAAAAGAAAGGTGGTGCTTTGAGACTGTGTATCGATTACCGGAAGTTGAATCGGGCTACGATCAAGAATAAGTACCCTATGCCTCATATAGATGATCTGTTCAATCAGTTGAAGGGTTCCCGTTGTTTCTCTAAGATAGATTTGAGATCGGGTTACCACCAGTTGAGAGTCAGGGAGGAGGATATTCCGAAGACGGCATTCCGTACGCGGTATGGCCATTATGAGTTTCTGGTGATGCCATTTGGGCTCACCACTGCACCGACAGTCTTTATGGACTTGATGAACCGGATATTCCGGGAATTCTTGGATCGTTTTGTAGTCATTTTTGTGGACAACATTCTTATCTATTCACCTTCTGAGGAGGAGCACGAGGAACACTTGAGAGTGGTGCTTGAGTTGCTTAGAGTCCATAAGCTTTATGCTAAGTTTGGGAAATGTGAGTTATGGCTAGAGGAAGTCAAGTTCTTAGGCCATGTGGTTTCCGGAGAAGGGGTGTCTGTTGATACATCCAAGATAAAGGCAGTGCAAGATTGGGTACAGCCTAAGAGTGTGTTTGAGATCCACAGTTTTCTGGGATTAGCTAGGTACTATCGCCGGTTTGTGAAGGATTTCTCCAGGTTAGCTTCGCCGTTGACTAGATTGACTCGGAAGGGAGTCAAATTTGTATGGAGTGAGACTTGTGAAAAGTCGTTTCAGGAGTTGAAGGTTAGATTGACCACCGCTCTAGTCTTAATTATTCTGGAGAGAGGGTTGGGTTATGCAGTCTATTGTGATGCCTTACGAGAGGGTTTGGGTTGTGTGTTGATGCAAGAAGGGAAAGTGGTAGCCTATGGCTCACATCAGTTGAAAATACACGAGAAGAATTACCATACACATGACCTAGAGTTAGCAGCTGTGATCTTTGCCTTGAAAATCTGGAGGCACTACCTGTATGGTGAAAGATTCGAGGTGTTCTCGGATCATAAGAGTCTGAAATATCTGTTTACACAGAAGAACTTGAACTTGAGGCAGAGGAGGTGGATGGAGTTCATTGAGGATTATGACTTCGAGTTGCATTATCATCCGGGGAAGGCCAATGTGGTGGCCGATGCCCTTAGCAGGAAATCTGTTGGTGACATAGCTAGTATAGCCATCCGGGAATGGGAGATGTTGGGTGCACTTGGGGAGTTTGATTTGCTTCTGGGCGAATCCGTTGAGGCTGCGGCCTTGTTTTCTGTTGTTGCGCAGCCGACACTTGTGACTAGAGTGTTAGAGGCACAGAGAGGTGACCTTGAGGTGGAATCTCTCCGAGAGAAGATCTCCTATGGGAAGGTTGAGAAGGGTTTGGTGGTGTATCCCGACCAGAGTGTGAGATACCGAGACCGTCTGTTTGTGTCGGAGTCTTGCCGAGAGGTAGTACTCCGAGAGTTTCATCATTCACGTCTTACGGTGCATCTGGGAGGCACTAAGATGTATTGGGATTTGGGTCACCAGTTTTGGTAGCGGGGTATGAAGAGAGATGTGGCAATTTTCGTGTCTAAGTGCCTTACTTGTCAGCAAGTGAAGGCCGAGCATCAGAGGCCAGCGGGTCTGTTACAACCCTTGCCTGTTGCCGAGTGGAAGTGGGAGCATGTCACTATGGACTTCGTTGTAGGTCTTCCGAGGACTCAACGGGGTAGTGATGCTAGTTGGGTAGTTGTAGACTGGTTGACTAAGTCGGCGCACTTCATTCCTATGCGCGTGAGAGATTCGGTAGATCATCTTGCCGACTTGTATATTCGGGACATAGTGAGATTGCACGGGGTCCCAGTGACGATCGTCTCAGATAGAGATCCTCGTTTTACTGCTAGATTGTGGCAGAGTTTGCAGAGTGCTTTAGGCACTAAGTTGACCTTTAGCACAGCTTATCATCCTCAGACTGACGGGCAGTCCGAGTGTACTATTCAGATCCTTGAGGATATGCTTCAGGGTTGTGTTCTTGATTTCAGTGGGTTGTGGGAGAGGCACTTGCCCTTAGTGGAGTTTGCCTACAACAACACTTTCCAGTCTAGTATCGGTATGGCACCATTTGAGGCCTTGTATGGCCAACCGTGTAGGTCTCCAGTTTGTTGGGCCGAGATGGGTGATGCACCTTTGTTGGGTCCGGAGTTGGTGAGGGAGATGACGGAGAAAGTTGAGTTTATCCGTAGGAGGCTTGTTACAGCCCAGAGTCGTCAGAAATCTTATGTTGACCATAGGAGGAGACCTTTGGTGTTTGAGGTGGGTGACCATGTCTTTCTAAAGATATCACCTAGGTGGGGATTGATGAGGTTTGGGAAGAGCGGGAAGTTATCCCCTCGGTTTATTGGCCCTTTTGAGATCCTTGAGAGGATTGGCGAGGCTGCCTATCGTTTAGCTTTGCCGCCGCAGTTATCCGGAGAACATGACGTGTTTCATGTGAGTATGCTTCGGAAGTATGAGCCGGATCCATCACATGTATTAGATTGGACCGACTTAGAGGTTGACGAGGATGTCTCGTATAAGGAGAGACCGGTTCGGGTCTTGGATAGGTGGGAGCAAGTCTTGCGAGGCAAGGCCATTCCTTTGGTAAAAGTTTTGTGGAAACATCACGGAGTGGAGGAAGCCACTTGGGAGCGTGAGTTGGAAGTCCGAGAGAAATATCCGGACTTGTTTGTTGATGTGTAATCATGTATTGAGATTTTGTAATTTTAGTGAACTTTAAGAACATTATATATATGTCTTAAGTTGTAAAACATTGTGAATGTTTTGGTTTAATGGAAGTATTTTGAAACTTTCCTCATAATGGAAGTTTAGTGTAACATTGCATATGTTGAATGCGTTGTAGAATTGGAGTTATATCATGAAATTGAATATGATATGGAAATGGGAATCATGTATATTGAAAACTGTTGAAATTGAAAGGAAATTGCATATTGATAATGCAGGTTGAAATATATATTGTGAAATGCCTCTTGATAAGAGTTGAAATGACCGGTATTGGGTCAAGTTGTTTATTATTGTAATGTAATATCATTGGAAGTTGAGAAAAACCTGTTTTTGAAAACTCATGCTTAATTTCGGGGACGAAATTCTTTAAGAGGGGGAGATTATAGCGACCCCGGTCTTTTCCCTTTTGGTTGTTGTATCCGGACTTAGGTTCCGTGGATCCTGTTGTTATAAAATTGTTGTTGTCGTCCTTTAATTTCTTATTTCTGAGTTATGGGATGCATTGGGCAGGTTTGTTACAAGTTGGTAGTGTTTGGGAGCAAAGGGTTGCTGCCCAGAATTTTGACCCTTCGCTCGAGCGAGCTCTTTGTTTTTGGTCCGTCGCTCGAGCCAGGGTTTCTTCGCTCGAGCGACCGATTGCGTCTAAGTATAGACCTGAGAGTTGTGTTTCTTGGCTCGAGCGAGATTTTCTTCGCTCGAGCGAGCTGGTTTGTTCTTCGCTCGAGCGAGCGTTCCTTCGCTCGAGTGTGCATCTGGTTGAAGACCTGAGGGTTTGAGTTGTTCGCTCGAGCGAGAAGTCTGTCGCTCAAGCGAGCTTCTGGGTTGTTGGCTCGAGCGAGACATTCTTGGCTCGAGCGAGGGTTTTCTGTGTCTGGTTGCTCGAGCGACCAAGTCTTTGCTTGAGCGAGCCTGTTTTATTTAAATAGGCAGCAGTGGTTTTTAAAACACTTTTTCATTCTCTTTTTGATTTCAGAACCCTAGGTCCGTGTTTTCTCTCCCTCCACTCACCTTCTCTCTTAGGTTTCATCTATTTTTAGGGTGTTTCTACCCTAGGTTCTTTATTAAAAAGGTAGAGGGTCGCGAGGGCTTCCTTTTAATCGGAGAGTTTGGCGGTTTGGAGCACTTTGAATTTTGGGTCATCATCTCCATCATCTCCATTCGAGTTCTTCACTTTGAGGTAGGGATTTCCTATTCCATATTATAGGTTTTGTCCTAAATTTTGGTATTTTTGATATGTTGGTGTCATTTGGTAATGTTGGAAAAGTTAGGGTTTGAATTATAATGTAAAAAGGGGGTTTTTCATCTATTTAACAACATATGTTTATGTGTTAAATTGAGATAACTGAACCTTAGGGTTGATTTTGAGAAAAGGGAGAAAAACCCTAATTGTTGTAATAAAATTAATTTGTATAATTAATTTTGGGAAAATTGTGGAATTAAGTCTAATTCATGAAATTGGGGAATTATGAGCTTAAATGGTGTAGTTGGATAGTTTAATCACTCACCTATGAGAATGTGATTTTATAATTGTTGATACATTTATTTCCTGTTTAGAAATAACTGTTTTGGGCTATCGGTGGAGGATAGTCATGATTGTTGTAGACATTGCATGTTGATTAGGGAAAACTGAAACTAATCACATTGATTGAGTCATTGAATATAACGGTTGAATTAATACAGCAAATACATGTATTGATTGAATATTGTGTATGACAAGTGTTTAATACATTGTATATGCATATTGTTTGGGATGAGATAGGGGATGTACTCCATGGTTTGAGGGAAGATAGGGGATGGACTCTCAAACCTGTTTAGGAGGAGAAAGGGGATGGACTCCATTAGTACAGCAAATATGTGTACTTATTGATTTTTGGAAGTGTTTCAATATGAGCCTTGGTCTCATATGATTTGTTGATATTGGAAGTAATGTAAATGTGAGATGTAGTCTCATTATTATTGTTGGCCAGGTTCTGAGCCATGTCTGTGTAATTGGAAAGTTGAATAATAACGGAAAGTGAAACATGTCATGGACATTAGTGTCACGAAACTGTATAGTGATGTAATTGATTATTTTGTGTTAACCATCTATCGAATGCTATTGCTTTAGTCAATTCTTATATTTGGTTTAGTATATTTCTACTGGGCTGAGGCTCACCCTATACGGGAACATCATTTTCAGGTTTAGGTGATATGCTACCTCCAAGGACTTAGCTTGGATGGATTTGGAGTTGAAGACTCTGTTTAGATTAGTTATTATTTGTTTTATTTTGATGTTACATGTAAACTCAAGCCTAGGGCTTAATGTGTAATTGAGTTAGTACTCAGACTTTTGTGTCCAAGTGTTGGCTTGGAAAGATGTAAGCCCGTAGGGCATTTACTTTCGTTATTACATGTAATGTCTTTTAATAAGATTACTCTGATGAATGGAATAATGTTTTGTTTTTCTTAATCAATGCATGTTAATATCGTATATATTATGGGTTTATTTTGAGGGCGTTACACCAGCCATTGTTCCACTGCTGATCTCTACTTTGTTGGTGGTTGTTTCTCGTTCCTCTTCCTTCTCCTCCGCCGCTGCCTAGTGAGAAGAAGCCAGCCATTGTTCCACCTTTAAACCTGTCCCAAACCTCAGTTGTGACTGACAATCCATAGCAGAAGCCAAACTACTACCTAGATTCCAACCCAGTGGTGAAATGGGTGTTCTTCAATTTTGATTTTTTTTTTTAATTCTCTCTCTCTCTCTCTCTCTCTCTCTGTGAAGAGATTGCTAATTGTTGATGATGGTGGTGGGGATTATTGCAGCTTTTTCTCAGAGATTTTTGGGACAGGAAAACCCTCAAGTGATCTCTTGATATACAGTTCCTTCAAAAGTGAGGATTGCTAGCTAAGTTCGAGGCGAAAAGAGGAGCCGCGGCCGGCGGCATGAGAAGGAAAGAAGAAGGAAGAGGAAGAAAAGAGAGAGGTGAAAAGGGGTCGGATTAATTGCTTTTCATTTTATGTTTCAACCAAAAATAAATTGAGTCATCAATTTGTTTGACATCAAACCCAGATTTGAAAAACTGAAATCAAATCCACAGAAAAATGAAAAGCTTGGTGGCAAACTCTTGGTTTCCTGCTCAACCTCTCTCTCTCTCTCTCTCTCTCTCTCTCTCTCCTCCTCCTCCTCCTCCTCCTCCTCCCTCTCTCACTTACAGTTTCATTCTGAAACTAAAACTGAAGGAAGATTTTTTTTTTTTTTAAATTTCATTAAGAGGAATTGATCTCAGCCCTTAGTCACTCAAGTGGGACAGGTGTCGCACCACATTGAACCACTCTAGAGATCACTTCAGGAAAAAAAAAACTGTAGAGGATCCGGACGCGTGGCTTACTAGCTTAAGAGACCTCTGCTACTTCGCTAGCTAATGTTAGATATAAGTCTTGGACCCAATCATCATTAAGCTGATTAGTTATCTAAGTAAAACACATATTTTTATTAATTTAAAATTATGTAAATCATAAATTTTGGTGAATCAATACAATTTTTTGTTTTCATATAAGTAAAATTTTTTATGTTGTCTTCGTCGACACTATCCTAAAGTCGATGGTAGGCTGAGACTTTAGGTTTCAACTCTCTTAAGGGGAGTTGAATTAAGGAGACAAATATTTAGTACTTTGTAAAAGATGAGAAAATTAACTGCTATAAGAGTGTTAATCTAATAACAAATAATTAATTTTTGGTAATAAAAAAAAAGATAGTGAGAGAGACGCATAAGAGGCAATTATAGTGTAGGGGTTTGCTTTGCAGTAGTGATGCATTTCTAGTGAGACAAAGAATCTAGCTTTATAGGTACAGGGACTGGCATTGTATTTGAAGCAAGATTTATGATATCAGTAGATTGATATTTTATATTTCAAAAAATAAAAACTCTTAATTCATCATAATTGTCGTGTTCGAGGTTGCAGCTGGGAATCTCAGATATAGATTGAATGGATTGGCGGATTGATACAAATCAGTTTGGCAGTTTAAAATTTTACAAACTTTTTTTCAATTGAAAACACAAACAGAATATCTAAACAAATTGAAAACACAAAATCTTACAAAATAGTGGAGGTACTCGCGGTTTGGCGGTTCGGTTTCGGCCAAAGAAACCTCAAATCTGCCATCTGTCCAAAACTAAGCCGATTGGAAAAAATCAATCCACAACCGTCCCCTCGTCATCACACATCTGTTCAAAATGTGACGAATCGATTTGGTTCAGTCTGTTTGGGTGGATCAGAATATTTGCTGAACACCCCTAATCACGTGTTGTAATTGTTAGTGGTGGGAGCAATTATGAAGAACACAATTAATAATTTTTTCACTGTTACTTTATGCTTTTTTGTAAAGATCAATTTCTAATATTTAGTCTCCTGCATCCTTATTTCTATTATGGATCTAACAATGAAGTTAATTTCTAAAAATTTATTGCATGCTTATGTAATCTAAGTGTACTTTTACAAAATAAATTTCCAATATCTTCAGCCACGGTTCAATGGTTTAAAATCTATATTTATTAAGAGTATAATATGGATAACGGAGGCTATTGAGAAAATGTGTATATTTATTCTTAATATAGCCAATAATAAATTTTCATTATAAGTTTCTTCTTCTTCTAGAGGATGCATATGATATTACTTATGCATTTATGTTTTGTAATTTCCATGATTTCATATTTCAAAAATTCTATGAGGTTTGCTTTTAATTTTTAGATTTTATAGTAGTGCATTTTTTCTTGAATCATGTTATACTTATTATATTTTTATTTTATTTTATTTTATTTTATTGTGACTAAGTTTATTTGTTTTAATTTTAAATTATAATTTATTTGATATTTTTATAGTTTATTTGGCCAAAAAATAAAGGTTTTTTAAACTACAATTTGTAAATTTTAAATAATAATAAATTAAAAAAAAAAAAAAACTTATTTGAAACCCTTGTATACATATGAACATAAGAGTCTCAAATCTTTCGTCTTACTAATAACTTTTGAGGCATTATGAATATTTACACAATTAAAATGTTATATAGATTATCAAAAGCTATATTGCACCAAATACAACTTATTTTAAGTTAATAATTTAAAATTTCGCTTACAATTTATAACCATTATATGGATCATGCCAAACATTAAACAAAGTTTAAGAAATACAAAGTGCATTTAGGTTAGGGCCTAAGTGTAGACGCGCCCGTTGGGGGCTTCACTCTACAGTTCGGACTCGATTTTTGTGTCACGGTTCTAAATCTGAACCAAAGAGTCCAACTCTGGCAAATCGTTTTGAGAAAAACTGATTTTTGAAAAGAAGTGCCAAACATGGACTGCTTTGCCAGATTACAGAGTCGCCACCTAAATATTTTTTAAAATGGGAAATTTAGGAAACCCTGACTCGGTGCCGAAGGCCACGTGTCCGTCATAACCAAAGTTGACTTGGCTCGGGAGCTTGGGTACGATCGGGGAAGGTCAGCTATGAGCACCCCCTCTCGCCCGGTCTGAAGACCGGCCTCTACTAACCGTGATATCCGATTTTGAAAACATTACGTGTTCTTATTCCGGTTATTAGCCTAGATTTACTATGTTATGCGCACAGCAAACAAGTATAGACCAAATCGCCTAAGTTGGAACAAAACATTACGTGTGTGTTTTGAAAAATGATTTGCTACTCATAAGTAGGCTAAAATGCAGGTTTTGCCACTCTCAAGCGGGCTTTTAGAAAAGACGGTTTTGCCACTATCTAGTGGGCTTTAAAACTCACAGTTTTAATGTGTTGTCCCAATTTAGGTAATTCAACCTCCATCCACAGGCATTCATGCAGTTATATCACATAAGCACTTATCCTCATGGTAAGCATGCTATCATGGCAACATTCACACACATGCGATATGCTAAAGCATAAAAGCTCACCTAGTACTCCAAGCCAAAACAGAAGCTTATTAGAAATCCATGCATGGACCTAAGCATACTGAAATGTCTATTGCAACACATGCAAAGATGTAATCTAGGCAGGCTCGGCTATCCTAAACATGGAATATGGAATGCTACAAATAACATGTATTCAATTTGGAATTGAAAGTACGATGCAGTTTGTATGATGTACCGAGCCCGATGCATGTAAACAAATGCATGAATGCACGCATGCATTGCATAAGGTATGCTAATTTAAAATGTTCTAATCTACCACTGAAAGCGGGTAAATAAAAGGGTTAGAAAGAAGCGGGGGTTGGAAGACATGCATCACACTCACCCACACTTATTACATTTTTGCCCTCACTCGGAGGGACCGAATAAATAAATAATACAGACTGGAGAATAAATGAATGAATAAATTATTACAAATTTCTAAGTACTGAAATTAAATTAAACAGATAAAATAAATGGAGCCTCAGCCCTGCCTCGGAATGCGCGAATGATGCATGCTCGTCGCGACTCGCCCGGAAAACCTATGCCATGGCATTGCAGCTTCTGTTTTTACTGTCCTGCCTCTCCAAAAATTCCAAAAATTCTGGGATACCTCCCAAGTGGTCTGAAATGCCTCACCGGCTAGACAGTATAGTCATCGGCTCCTTCCAGTGGCCATCGGCTGAACTTGATGATTATCGGCACAAAAGTAGTGCCGGTCGGCACTATTTTATGCCGGTCGGCAGAAAATCCCTGCAGCAGACAGTAGACAGCAGCAGCAACAGACAGCAATGCATAGGCATGGTTTTTGGGCAAATGTGAGCATGTCCAACACCTCCTATCATGTTTAGGGACTCAAGGGGGTGTGGCTCTTGGTTCTAGGGCTATCAATAGTGCATTTGATGCATGATAGCCTAAGGAATCAAGATTGCTCATTTTAATGTAAATATGCATGCAACACAACAAATGAAGGCTAAATCCCTATCATGTGGAGATCAAGGGCCTTAGTGACCAAGGATTGAGGTGAGTTACACCACTTGAAATGTGAACTCCCCTCAATCCTAGGCTTGGCTTGACAACCCCAAACCAAGCTATGAGATGCAAGTATGCAAGCAAGGCTCAAATGCAATGCAACCTATTATGTTAAGCATGCAAAGAGCTAAAGTATGTAGGACACAAATAGCAAGCAAGATGGGCCAGTTAAACATGGAACTAACAAGCATACATTCAAGGCTACATTGACCAAGCAAGCAACAATCATGAAGTAAGCATGCAACAATGGACTTAAGCCATAAAAGGCAGCCCTCAAGCTCCCAAAAACAGTGGCAAAACAAGCCTCTCAACATGATCCAAAATGCCTCACAAGCATGCTATTCAATGGGCCCAAGTCTAGGACACCAAAGAGAGTAATTTGACATCATTCATACAACCACTCATGGCATGCATTCAACAAACAAAAACAGGTTTTAAGCATGTAGAATGACACCCAAATCCCCTCATGGCACCCTCAAAAATACACTAATCATGGAAGCATGCACAATGCTCTTTTTAAGGCATAAAAGACCCACATTCTAAGACATGAAGGAGAGGATAAATGGAGGTGTTTGAACATGAAATGGGGACTGAAATACCACCTATAATGATGCCAAATCATTAGATCAAAACAAGATAAACATGCTAAGACTTCATACAAACAAGGCCTACAAGCCAATATGCAAGACAACCACCTCAAGCACACCAAACATGGCAAAAACAGTGGCTCACAGCCCTCTAACATGGCAAAACAATGCTAGTATCTTCATGAAACTAAACCTAAACATGCAAAAATCATGGCCTCAAAACATGACACTCTTTTAGGCACAAGAGAGCATTTCAAAGGAAGTATGAGAAGCATGTTAGAGACTATAATTCCAACTAAAAACAGAGGTCAAACATGACCTAAAACAGTCCCAAAAGCCTTGAAATGAAGCCAAATGCAAACATGCACACATGCTATGCTATGAGCCAAAACAAAGGCCAACCAAAGGACCAAAGGGAGAGGGGTGTCTCTCCCTTAGATGAGGCTCGAAAATATCATCCTCACCACTGAAAACCCACTGGTTTTCAGTGGTGGGAAGATCCAAGAACACCAAAACAAGAAGGCCTAAGAAAAAGGCACCAAATAGGGCCAAACAAGGCTTAAAGTGATGAGGCTTAACTCAAACCAAAAAATGACCTTAATGAAGGTTCAAGAACAAGTAAAAACAAGACTTTTTTGTCTTAAACACAAACTCAAAATCACAAAGTAAAGAGGGTAGAAATAGATTGCAAGAATGGGGAATCTAAAGCAACAAGCTTACCCTTGAAGAACCAATGAAGAACAGGTGGTCCAGCCCTCTCCAAGTGATCAAAACCAGTCCAAAGTCACTCAAAACAAACCTCCAAGTCTTCCAATCTCGGAGCTAGGTGTAATAGTGTGTGTAATGGTGCAAAAGTGAGGTAAAACACACTATTTGGGGCTTAAAACACACACACAAGAGGAGAGGAGGGGAGATATAGGTATATATGGATATATATCAGAGAATGTATGTATATTCTCTGGTTCTTGACCTAAAATCTCTAACCCTTGAGCCAAAGAGATGAATGGTGCTTATATAGGCAATATAAGGGCTCTAACTTAATGGCTAAGCAAGACCAAAAAGGTTCAAAGGGTGCAAAGGGTTTCTAGCTTCCAAAGGAAGCCAAGACAGCTGGCCAAGCTTCTCCAAGAAGCTTGGCCAAGGGTTCAAGCTTCTAGAAGGTTCAAGGGGGTTCAAAAGGGCAAAGGGTGCAATGTTATGCACGGGGGGGGGGTGATGGTGTAATCCAGCTGGCACAGCTGGCATGCACCATCCCCAGGGGGGTTCAGAAGGGTCACCGGCCGGCCAAAACAGTCACCGGCACAAAAGTGTGCCGGCCGGCATCATAAAGTGCCGATCGGCCAAGGATCAAGGTAAAAAAAGTGCCGATGGCCACTATGGATAGCCGGTGGAGGTGTGGGGCAGCCGGTGGGTTCTAGGGATGGCTAACAAGCCTTCCCCTACCCTCAAATGCAAACAGACACAAGTCTTGGTAGAAAACCAAGCACAGAACAAACCGGTTAAGAGATCCTGAGGCACGGCGCGCAGTCGGGACCTCCGGGAACTCAAAACGAACACAAACATGGATAATCACCGGGTGTTCAAGCGGTGATGTCCAAGTCTTGAGGACGGTCAAAAATGGGGTGTCTACAGTTGCCCCTCTTTGACAGAACTCGGAAGTCATAACAATGACGTGAGTGAATGTCAAAGCCCAGAGACGACCCATCTTTGACAAGGCCGAAGACTTGGACAAGCATACAAGGCAAACAAGATATGCGCCCGAGGGCAGGGGCAAAATGCAACTGAAAATGCAAGAAGCCTAGCATAACTTTATGATCATGCAAAGAAAGCTGTAATGAAGCACACATGCGACAGTTATAAGCTAACATGCAGGAGTCTACACTACAACGTAGAAAGGATGTAAGAGAATTATGCGATTCTCACGAACATGTGCGTTAGATACACAAAAGTGAACGAAGTGTGATAGATACACTAAGTGGACAAACACGTGTGATGGATACACCAAAGTGAAGAGAGTGTGATGGATACACTATATGACTAAAGTGTGGTTGATACACTAAGTGAAGCAAAGTGTGACAGATACACAAAGCAAAACGAGTGTGATGGATACACTAAGCAAATATGTGGTAGATACACTAAGCGAATGTGTGTGATGGATACACAAAGGGGGCATGTGATAGATACAAAAAGTAAATGTGTGTGGTAGATACACAAAGGGAGTATGTGATAGATACAAAAAGTGAATGTGTGTGGTAGATACACAAAGCGAAAGTGTGTGATTGATACACAAAGCGAGCGTGTGATCGATACATAAAGCAAAAGTGTGTGATTGATACACAAAGGGAGTATGTGATAGATACAAAAAGTGAATGTGTGTGGTAGATACACAAAGCGAAAGTGTGTGATTGATACACAAAGCGAGCGTGTGATCGATACATAAAGAGAGCGTGTGTGATTGATACACAAAGCGAGTGTGGTGAGCACAGTGTGTGTGATTGATACACTAAAAACGAACACAGAGTGTGATAGATGCACTGAGTGAACAGAGTGTGATTGATACACTAAAAGTGAACACAAAGTGTGATAGATGCACTGAGTGAACAGGAGTATGATTGATATACTAAAAGTGAACACAAAGTGTGATAGATGCACTTAGTGAACAAGTATGATTGATATACTAGAGGTGAACACGAAGTGTGATAGATGCACTTAGTGAACAAGTATGATGGATATACTAAATGTGAACACGAAGTGTGATAGATGCACTTAGTGAACAGGAGTATGATTGATATACTGAGGGTGAACACGAAGTGGGATAGATGCACTTAATGAACAGGAGTATGATTGATATACTAAGGGTGAACACGAAGTGTGATAGATGCACTTAGTGAACAGGAGTATGATTGATATACTAAGGGTGAACACGAAGTGTGATAGATGCACTTAGTGAACAGGAGTATGATTGATATACTAAAGGTGAGTGAAGTGTGTGATTGATACACTGAATGCAATGAAGTGTGTGATTGATACACTGAATGAAATGAAGTGTGTGATTGATACACTGAATGAAATGAAGTGTGTGATCGATACACTGGATGCAATGAAGTGTGTGATTGATACACTAAAGTGAGAATGGGTGTGATAGATACATAAAATGATAATGTGTGTGATTGATACACGAAATGAGGATGTGTGTGATAGATACAGAAAATGAGAATGAAATGTGATTGATACACTAAATGAGTATGTGCGTGATAGATACACAAAATGAGTGAATATGTGCGTGATAGATACACAAAATGAGAATGTGTGTGATAGATACACAAAATGAGAATGTGCGTGATAGATACACAAAATGAAAGAAGTGTGATTGATACACTAAATGAGAATGAAGTGTGATTGATACACTAAGGCAAATGAAATGTGTTAGATACACTAAGTGGAGCAAATGACTGTGTGTGATAGATACACGAAGTGAATGGGGTGTGATTGATACACTAAAGCAAATAAAGTGTGTTAGATACACTGAGTGAAAGACGTGTGATTGATACACGAAGGGAATGAGGTGTAATTGATACACTATTCTGGCTTGAAGTAGACTTGATCTTGAGCTTGAAGTAGAGGTACACTCATACTTCGGAGCACTGGCAAGGCCTGAAGAGGTACACACGGGATGTAGTCTCGGAATTTACTGAAGGTGAAACACACTCAGATGCTTCAATTTTCCCTCTTTTCTTTTGCTTTGCAGTCTGGAACCTATATAGCTTCAGATAGGTCCTGGTTCTACTGTTCACACTTATCGGGGGTGAACCCTGCAGTTTTATGAAAGAACGAATCTGTTTTGCACAAATGTGGAGAATGGCACGGCACTCTGAGCACAAGATGATTTGATTTTGAAATTGAAATTGAGTTCTCAACTGGGTATTGAGTCTACGACTGGACACAGCACACCACGACTCAACATGGAAATAAAAGGCACATAACCTAGACACATCGAGTGACACTCGAGACGACTCAAAACAAGAATCGAGACAAACAAAAGGACACGACACTCAAACGTGCACAGGGAGCCTGTTTCACCGGGTAGTATTTCCCACCCTTTCTCATTTGTGATCCTCACATCACTCGGCCCTCAAGCTCTATTTTTCTGAAAAAGCCCTTTTCTCACTTTTTCTCTCATCGCGCACCTCTCTATTCTTCAATCTCTCATTTTTCATCCCTCCCCTGGGTGGTTGGCGGATAGACAAGGAGTTGCGGGCTTTTGCCCCTAGCATTCTGCTAGATTCTTTTCTTCTGCTTACAACAGTGAACTTTCCCACAGAGGGGTTGTGCCACAGCTGGGTGTGTAGCAAATCCACAGCTAACATCGGTTGATGATGCCCTGCTGGGGAGTTTGGACGTGGTTAGATCTGTCCAGATGAGGAAGTGGAACATCTTGATCCATTCCAATTCGTGCTTCGCACTTGACTTAATACCTCGCTGCTTGGAGGGTTAGAGAGCTTTCAGCCCTTTGTTGTTGACTTCAGTTGTGCCCTTTCTGGCAAGTATGCTGGCGACGGGGGAAAGACAGGAAGCCTGACTCAACTGTGCCCCTAGTTCATCATTTTGACCATTTTTTTTTGGTTTTAAAACAATTTTGACCAACATGAAAGTTAGATTAACATGCTTATTCAACTTTTTGATTTTGAAAATCATGCAAGTTAGGCCGTGAGCACTGAAAATTTTCCTTTTTCGGGTCCAAGAAAATGGTCCAGTTTTGGAAAATATGGAATAATTTTCGAGAGAATTGTCAATCTCAGTAAAAATTCTCAAAAACTGTTTTTGCAAACGGCTACCGCTCAACGAGCACGGAACCTACTCTTGAGATGCGCAACCTCGGACCATTAGCAATGGAAAATTGCCCCTTGTCTGAAGGACACTGCATGGCAACGGAAAGTTGCCCCTTGTTTGAAATGACATCGCGGCATTTTGAATGGCAACGGAAAGTTGCCCCTTGTTTGGATAATGCCGCAGCGCATTGAATGGCAACGGAACGTTGCCCCTTGTTTGGATAGGACCGCAGCGCATTGAATGGCAACGGAACGTTGCCCCTTGTTTGGATAGCGCCGTGGCATACTGCAATCAATCTTCAGAGTGACGATGACAACCAAACTCTCAGATACAGAGAAGGCAAGGATGATCAAAACCATTACATGGACACAATCGATTTGGAAGTGTTTACGGCTGGACTTCAAAGTGAAGTTGCCTACGTATCCCAAACATGGGAATCAAGCCTTACGTAGTTCGGGGTTAAGGTACACTCGGGTATTTAACCTCTCCTTTTTATGCTCTAACTTTTGCCAAGGCGCCTATTGCAGGTTTTCGACCTTGCGAGCTTCTTTTTCTTTCCTTTTCAATTCTTTTTCATTTTTTTTCTTCTTTTTTTTTTTCTTTTTCTTTTAGGCTCTAACTTTTGCCAAGGCGCCCGATGCGGGTTTTCGACCTTGCGAGCTTCTTTTTCTTCTTTTTTTTTCTTTTTTTTTTCTATTCTTTTCATTCCTTTTCATTTTTTCATTTTTTGCATTTTTTTATTTTTATTTTTCTTTTTCTCTTGCTCTAACTCTTGCCTGGGTCGCCCTTCCGGGTTTTCGGCCCAGCGAGCCTCTCAAAGGGTAAAAAGTGTAACAAGTCCATGCCAAATGGTTTTCGAGATTGAAGCCATCTGTATCCAAAAGAGTGGCTGTTGTATCGATTTGCAGAAGGATCCATCTTCGGCTCTTCGAGCACATCGGATATTTTTTGCCCCTAGTTCAAAGGGGGGGCTTCTGATCTAGCTTCCCAAGCCTCTCTTGACGACATCTGATCTTCTTGATTTGACTTTCTTGCCTCTTGTTCGAGGGCTGCTTTGAATCTGGCCACACAGGCCTCACATTGTAGTTAACCGTTGAACGTTTTGAATCCAAGTTCAAGGTTTGAAAGCAAAGGGGTTGAGTCTCGAGGCCGAGAGCGATCCTAAGCTGCACAATCTCAAGAGCGATTCTACACATGTCTTCGCAGGACCGTGCAAAACAATTTTTGAAAGTTTTTAAGAAAGCGACGAGTCGCTCGCGCTGAAGACAGTGTAGGACCAATCTGGATCAAAGCTAGGGTCCTTCTCAGTACTTACACTAACAAGCATGATTTCATTCATTAAGGGCTTAGCACGCCTCTCTTTCTCTCAATTCGATCAAAGTTTTGCAAATTCCGAGGAATTCCTCCCTCTTTGTTTTCACCGCAGTGTTAGAAAAAAGTTTTGAAAAACTTAGGTCATTACAATGACTTCAAGGCACAGAAAAGACAGAGCTTCTAGTCAAATACTGCCATCTCATTTAGAACTTCTGGCACAACTGGCACACGGCAGAAACAAATGCGAGAGCGTGAAAATCACTGCTGTTTCATTCAGATCTGTTGGCACAACTGGCTCCCTGGCAGAAACAGACTCAAAACAAAATGAAAAGACAGACGCGAAACAAGCAAGTGATGTCCGAGGTAACACCCCCGAAATCACCCGACTATGACGAAACAGGACTGACTCGATACAACAAGACAGACCCGACTGACTCAGTATAAAAAGACTGACCCAACACAAAACGACAAGACTGACCCAATACCCAAGTCAGAAAGTATAAAACTAGCATTCAAAATGCTCAAAACAGTGCATGCCATACGCCGCATCTGGAGTAAACTGAGTGCCGCCCGCAGGTGGTTCATCCCCTGATCACATATTCGTACTATCCCCAAAGTTCACTGATCCAGTGGTGATGGACCTTACTGAGCTGGTGCGGTGATGACGTTGTTGTCAAACAAATCTTGTACATCATGGCGCAGACGAAAGCAGCTATCGGTCTCATGACCGGTTTGTTGATGGTACGCACAGTACTTAGTCCTGTCATGCTTTGGAGGGAGAGGATCAGGTAAAGGCCGTTGTTCCAATGGTTTCAGATGTCCTTTCCGGATTAGGACCTCTAGAGCCTTTGACAAAGGCATATGAAGTGGGGTGAAAACCCTCTTGACTCGAGGTGGATATTTGGTTTTCTGTGAGCTACTTCCGGACACACTGGTAAATGGGGTAGCTGTTTTTGATGCGGTGTTGGTGACCATGCCCACTTCAGAAGATCTTGCAGCTGCATCACCACTGGTGGTCGCATTCGAACTGCGAGAAAATGCCCTCCTGGGCTGCTCCTTCTCCTGATCAATAAGGCCTTGTTTCATAGCATCTTCGATCTGTACTCCCATCTCATGTAAGTCTGAAAAGGTGGGGAAGGGGACTACTATCATCTTTTGCATTAACTTCGGCTGAAGATTGCGCACAATCATCCGAATCTGGTCTTTATCCGTCGGCCTAGCGGCCATCATTGAGGCCTTGGCCCTCCAACGGGTTACAAAGTCAGAGAAGCTCTCTTTCGGCTCTTGCCTGGTTGTCTCAAGATCACGGGTTGTGATCTCGATCTGGGTATTGTATGAATATTGTGCGACGAAGGCCTCAGACATCTCCTCCCAGCTTCGTTTTACTGAGTCTTCTAGTTTGGCGTACCAGTTGGCCGCAATACCCGACAGGGTCCTGCTAAAGAGGGAGAGCTTCTGTAATCTTGTCAAGCCCATCGGGCGTAGAACATCTGAAAACAAACTTAGGTGGACCATGGGGTCCCCGGACCCATCAAATCGGTCAATGTGAGGCATCTTGAAACGATCTGGCAACGTCACAGCTGCGTCGGTATATCCATCTTCGATATCCGGGATGGACTTGACTCCTTGGGATTTCTTAAACATTTTTTCCAACTTACTCAGCTTCAGCGCTGTGGGGTCCGCTTCGAACTCGAAGGGAGAGTCCGGTACATTGATAGGCGTGGGCGCCTTGGATAGTTGCGGTAGAATCGGGGGCGGAGCTGGCCCCGTTGGAAGATCTGTATCCTCTTGGACATTTTGGACATTTGGCGTCTCCCCAGGTGCTGGAGCTCCTGTTGGGGGAGGAACTTGTTGTGAAGCAGACGCGCCGCTTTGCTGTTGCAGCCTGGTGATGAGCTCGGCCTGCTGAGCCATAATTGCAGCCTGCTGCTTGGAGAATTCCGCTTGGCGGACAGCGTCTTGCTGCATGAGTTTCATAGTTTCGTGCATCTGACGCATCATTGCCTCCACCCCTGACGTATTCTGTTGATCCATCTGACTGACTAATATATCTATCCCTGTGGTGTAAACTGAGACCTCGGCCTGACAATTCACTGGTGGGGGGGATAAGGACCACTGATCTAGTAACTGCTGAACCGGTGATCCGTGCCTGACTGGCCCTTTTTACTCCGCCTCTAGCAAAGGAAAACTGATTGCCCTTGAGCTGAATCTCTGACCTGACAAAGTCTACCAACGCAAATCCAATGTACCCAGAGGATAGTGGAGCCTTCTGAAGCTATGGTTCCAAGACTACCTAGCAAAAGGGAAAACAGACAGCATCTCAGCTCAACTTCACCAAAACAGATACGAGCAGAGCTGAACGACTGTTTTCTATCACTGATCACTGTTCCCCGAAATCACTGCCCCAAATCCAAATCTGATATCCTCAGATATAACTGATTCTCAAAAACACTGATACTGGTGCCCGCAGGCCGGATACCCAGGCTTGCAAACTGGTATATGCATTCCCTGTAGAGATACACTCTAAAAGCACATAGCACGAAAAAGAGAGCCAATACACCCCTATGTTGGGGTAGGGTTTCCCTGTCCTATTTTGTCAGGAGCTAGGGTTTCACTACGCACGCAGCGGTTTCAAACAACCTAATATCGGGTAAGCAACCTGTCCTAGTTTGGAATGGTCACTATGGATTCCGAATATGCACTAGGTCGAATGGTCAAAAAGGGTGCCCCGGTAAAACCGGGGTTTGTGTTCCCATACTGGCAGAGCCCGCAACCGGTCAGCCTTATGGACATGCCTTGACAAGACAAGCCTCCGGCAAACCGCTCAGGAATAGCAGATGGCCAACACGGTGTCCTAGGCGCACCAATGCACATGCAATGCAAAGAAACACATAAGTGTAGTCAAAACAGGATATCACGAGTTCGAGTCAAGCTCTCTAAAATCCCCAGCAGAGTCGCCAGAAACTGTAGACGCGCCCGTTGGGGGCTTCACTCTACAGTTCGGACTCGATTTTGTGTCACGGTTCTAAATCTGAACCAAAGAGTCCAACTCTGGCAAATCGTTTTGAGAAAAACTGATTTTTGAAAAGAAGTGCCAAACATGGACTGCTTTGCCAGATTACAGAGTCGCCACCTAAATATTTTTTAAAATGGGAAATTTAGGAAACCCTGACTCGGTGCCGAAGGCCACGTGTCCGTCATAACCAAAGTTGACTTGGCTCGGGAGCTTGGGTACGATCGGGGAAGGTCAGCTATGAGCACCCCCTCTCGCCCGGTCTGAAGACCGGCCTCTACTAACCGTGATATCCGATTTTGAAAACATTACGTGTTCTTATTCCGGTTATTAGCCTAGATTTACTATGTTATGCGCACAGCAAACAAGTATAGACCAAATCGCCTAAGTTGGAACAAAACATTACGTGTGTGTTTTGAAAAATGATTTGCTACTCATAAGTAGGCTAAAATGCAGGTTTTGCCACTCTCAAGCGGGCTTTTAGAAAAGACGGTTTTGCCACTATCTAGTGGGCTTTAAAACTCACAGTTTTAATGTGTTGTCCCAATTTAGGTAATTCAACCTCCATCCACAGGCATTCATGCAGTTATATCACATAAGCACTTATCCTCATGGTAAGCATGCTATCATGGCAACATTCACACACATGCGATATGCTAAAGCATAAAAGCTCACCTAGTACTCCAAGCCAAAACAGAAGCTTATTAGAAATCCATGCATGGACCTAAGCATACTGAAATGTCTATTGCAACACATGCAAAGATGTAATCTAGGCAGGCTCGGCTATCCTAAACATGGAATATGGAATGCTACAAATAACATGTATTCAATTTGGAATTGAAAGTACGATGCAGTTTGTATGATGTACCGAGCCCGATGCATGTAAACAAATGCATGAATGCACGCATGCATTGCATAAGGTATGCTAATTTAAAATGTTCTAATCTACCACTGAAAGCGGGTAAATAAAAGGGTTAGAAAGAAGCGGGGGTTGGAAGACATGCATCACACTCACCCACACTTATTACATTTTTGCCCTCACTCGGAGGGACCGAATAAATAAATAATACAGACTGGAGAATAAATGAATGAATAAATTATTACAAATTTCTAAGTACTGAAATTAAATTAAACAGATAAAATAAATGGAGCCTCAGCCCTGCCTCGGAATGCGCGAATGATGCATGCTCGTCGCGACTCGCCCGGAAAACCTATGCCATGGCATTGCAGCTTCTGTTTTTACTGTCCTGCCTCTCCAAAAATTCCAAAAATTCTGGGATACCTCCCAAGTGGTCTGAAATGCCTCACCGGCTAGACAGTATAGTCATCGGCTCCTTCCAGTGGCCATCGGCTGAACTTGATGATTATCGGCACAAAAGTAGTGCCGGTCGGCACTATTTTATGCCGGTCGGCAGAAAATCCCTGCAGCAGACAGTAGACAGCAGCAGCAACAGACAGCAATGCATAGGCATGGTTTTTGGGCAAATGTGAGCATGTCCAACACCTCCTATCATGTTTAGGGACTCAAGGGGGTGTGGCTCTTGGTTCTAGGGCTATCAATAGTGCATTTGATGCATGATAGCCTAAGGAATCAAGATTGCTCATTTTAATGTAAATATGCATGCAACACAACAAATGAAGGCTAAATCCCTATCATGTGGAGATCAAGGGCCTTAGTGACCAAGGATTGAGGTGAGTTACACCACTTGAAATGTGAACTCCCCTCAATCCTAGGCTTGGCTTGACAACCCCAAACCAAGCTATGAGATGCAAGTATGCAAGCAAGGCTCAAATGCAATGCAACCTATTATGTTAAGCATGCAAAGAGCTAAAGTATGTAGGACACAAATAGCAAGCAAGATGGGCCAGTTAAACATGGAACTAACAAGCATACATTCAAGGCTACATTGACCAAGCAAGCAACAATCATGAAGTAAGCATGCAACAATGGACTTAAGCCATAAAAGGCAGCCCTCAAGCTCCCAAAAACAGTGGCAAAACAAGCCTCTCAACATGATCCAAAATGCCTCACAAGCATGCTATTCAATGGGCCCAAGTCTAGGACACCAAAGAGAGTAATTTGACATCATTCATACAACCACTCATGGCATGCATTCAACAAACAAAAACAGGTTTTAAGCATGTAGAATGACACCCAAATCCCCTCATGGCACCCTCAAAAATACACTAATCATGGAAGCATGCACAATGCTCTTTTTAAGGCATAAAAGACCCACATTCTAAGACATGAAGGAGAGGATAAATGGAGGTGTTTGAACATGAAATGGGGACTGAAATACCACCTATAATGATGCCAAATCATTAGATCAAAACAAGATAAACATGCTAAGACTTCATACAAACTAGGCCTACAAGCCAATATGCAAGACAACCACCTCAAGCACACCAAACATGGCAAAAACAGTGGCTCACAGCCCTCTAACATGGCAAAACAATGCTAGTATCTTCATGAAACTAAACCTAAACATGCAAAAATCATGGCCTCAAAACATGACACTCTTTTAGGCACAAGAGAGCATTTCAAAGGAAGTATGAGAAGCATGTTAGAGACTATAATTCCAACTAAAAACAGAGGTCAAACATGACCTAAAACAGTCCCAAAAGCCTTGAAATGAAGCCAAATGCAAACATGCACACATGCTATGCTATGAGCCAAAACAAAGGCCAACCAAAGGACCAAAGGGAGAGGGGTGTCTCTCCCTTAGATGAGGCTCGAAAATATCATCCTCACCACTGAAAACCCACTGGTTTTCAGTGGTGGGAAGATCCAAGAACACCAAAACAAGAAGGCCTAAGAAAAAGGCACCAAATAGGGCCAAACAAGGCTTAAAGTGATGAGGCTTAACTCAAACCAAAAAATGACCTTAATGAAGGTTCAAGAACAAGTAAAAACAAGACTTTTTTGTCTTAAACACAAACTCAAAATCACAAAGTAAAGAGGGTAGAAATAGATTGCAAGAATGGGGAATCTAAAGCAACAAGCTTACCCTTGAAGAACCAATGAAGAACAGGTGGTCCAGCCCTCTCCAAGTGATCAAAACCAGTCCAAAGTCACTCAAAACAAACCTCCAAGTCTTCCAATCTCGGAGCTAGGTGTAATAGTGTGTGTAATGGTGCAAAAGTGAGGTAAAACACACTATTTGGGGCTTAAAACACACACACAAGAGGAGAGGAGGGGAGATATAGGTATATATGGATATATATCAGAGAATGTATGTATATTCTCTGGTTCTTGACCTAAAATCTCTAACCCTTGAGCCAAAGAGATGAATGGTGCTTATATAGGCAATATAAGGGCTCTAACTTAATGGCTAAGCAAGACCAAAAAGGTTCAAAGGGTGCAAAGGGTTTCTAGCTTCCAAAGGAAGCCAAGACAGCTGGCCAAGCTTCTCCAAGAAGCTTGGCCAAGGGTTCAAGCTTCTAGAAGGTTCAAGGGGGTTCAAAAGGGCAAAGGGTGCAATGTTATGCACGGGGGGGGGGTGATGGTGTAATCCAGCTGGCACAGCTGGCATGCACCATCCCCAGGGGGGTTCAGAAGGGTCACCGGCCGGCCAAAACAGTCACCGGCACAAAAGTGTGCCGGCCGGCATCATAAAGTGCCGATCGGCCAAGGATCAAGGTAAAAAAAGTGCCGATGGCCACTATGGATAGCCGGTGGAGGTGTGGGGCAGCCGGTGGGTTCTAGGGATGGCTAACAAGCCTTCCCCTACCCTCAAATGCAAACAGACACAAGTCTTGGTAGAAAACCAAGCACAGAACAAACCGGTTAAGAGATCCTGAGGCACGGCACGCAGTCGGGACCTCCGGGAACTCAAAACGAACACAAACATGGATAATCACCGGGTGTTCAAGCGGTGATGTCCAAGTCTTGAGGACGGTCAAAAATGGGGTGTCTACACTAAGTTACATAAGCTTAATAATGATCATGAACATGATGCACTAACATGTGGATAATTTTCCTAAATAAATATTTGCCAAAATTTTGAATGAAAAAATTTTGCTTAAAAATTAGGTTTTTTTTTTTTTTTTTGGGATTAGCAAAAGAAAAGACTTTATTGATGATAAACACATATAGAGTATGATACATTACATCCATAAAGAGGAGCTTGGAGCTAAAAAGCTCCAACCTCCTAGTTGGTGAGAGACCAACAAAGAGAAACAACATAGTATAGTAGCCAAATGACCATGAGTGTGCACCCACAAAGCAATAGCAAAGGGGCATAGCAGGCCAAAAACTTCATAACAAAAACAAGCAGAGGGGCATAGCAAACCAAAAACTTCACAACAAAGCAGGCATAACTTACACATAATGCAAAAACTTCATCCATTTGCATACCAAAAGATCACATAAATAGACTGGATGCCATTACTGAGCATATCAACCAATCAGCAAAGCTAGATCCATGCAGCTGAGTATATCAATCCAACAAACCAAGCCCTTATGGCAACCACCAAGACTTAACCACCCATCTCGACCACAAGGCACAGCATACAGAACACACATCACTAACTCATACACCAGATCCGCCACAGCATACAGATCACACAACACTAACACACACATCAGCAACCCACAGCAACAGGCCAGAAGACCCCAGCAGCAAAACATAATGCAGCCTCGTCAGATAATAAGGCTACTGTTGCTACACAGTTCCACCCAAGCACACTCAAATCTGATTGAAGTTAAAAATAAAATCATTGATTGAGAAATTAAAGTCCTTCAGATGTGGCCTCAACCACAAAGCTACCATAGTCTTAATCAGCTCACACAATTCAACCCTGCTTGGAGTAGATGATCTGAAGATGCATTCATTTCTAAGCTTCCAAACTGACCACAATACAGCTAAAGGGATAGCACTCCAGATTTTCCTTTCCCTCTTCTTCACCTTCCCACCTGCCCACCATAACAATAACTGATCCACAGCTCCTGGTAATGCCCCTTGGGTTCCCCACCAATTCAACATATGAGACCAGACACTCCACACAAAAGGGCAGCAGACTAAGACATGATTCACAGATTCCAAATCAATCTTACAGAACACAAACAGATTACACAGATCAAACCCATTCACATTTAGGATCCCTAGTCTTTGTAGAAACTTCTTTGTCTTGATTCTCTTTTTCCAAGCCATCCACCCAAATACTTGCACCTTAGGAGGAATAAACTTTAACCACACCAACTTACTAATACTGAGGGTCAGACCAAAGTTATCAACCATAAACTTATACAATGATGCTACAGAAAACTCACCAAAATTAGAAGCTAACCAAACAGACCTATCCACCTGATCAGGCCTAAGTACAGGACCTGCTGCTAATTGGATAAGAAGATTCTGCAACTAAGCCTTCTCCCAATCATACAACTCTCTTCTGAAAGCTAGGTTTCACACACCTAATGCATCATTCCTGTCAAAAATATCTTTCGATGTAGCACTTTTCTCTGAGGATAACTTATAAAGGCCAAGAAACTCATCTTTAAAGGAAAGGTGATTACACCATTTATTAGTCCAAAAAATAATTCTTCTTCCATCACCAACCTTCAACTGGTAATTATTTAAATAAATCTCTTGTAAGCTAGTGGTCTGATCATCAATTGCTATGATTCCTCTCCCCATACAACTGAATAATTATTACTAACAACAAGGGATGGCAGCCAGCTACCATCCTCCATTTTATATCTGTTGCAGATTATCTTCTTCCACAGATGTCATGACCCGAACCCGCTCTTATGGGTTAAGGTCATAATCGGCCAATAATCAAGAGATTACCTGCGGCTTCAAACCAACTAAATAAATTTACTCTATCAGAGTTAAGGGGCCAAACGGAAACAACTAAAAAAATTTTTATCCATAGAGCTGTACTTACATGGCACATCACAACACTTCACATATGTTCATTAATAACTCACATCAGAAAGGAAAATAATTCACAGTTCCATACGTACAGGATCATTCAAGTCTAAGTCAGTCAAACCCAAAGTTTATATACAAAAGTGATCCAGCGTTTTCGCCATCATAACAAATTATAACAAAAGGACAAAAAAGGCGAAGACAAGTCTCGTGCGTGAGATGTTTGCGCTGACTCTCCAAAACTTGACCTTTCCAACAGACTTCACTGGGGCTGGGTTTGGACGTCTCTTTGCTCACCTACATACACATGAATGAGTGTGAGCAAAAGCCCAGTGAATAATATCAAATAAAGAAGGTACGCAAATGAGAATCACATATATTGAATGGCCTTGGGCCCATGTAGAATTCTATTTAGTGCATTATTTTGGTACATTAGGCAATTCAAGCCCGAACGTATCGAACGGCCTGTGGCCCACTTCGTTCCTTAACAAACGACCTCGGGCCCAATTCATTCATGTATATCAAACAGCCTTTGGCCTAATCAATTGCATCCAACGGCCTTTGGCCCAACCATTCAAATCCAACAACCTTTGGCCCAATCAATCATTCGTTCATGTCAAACGGCCTTCGGCCCATTTATTCATTAATGTCAAACGACCTTCAGCCCAGTCAATTGTATCCAATGGCCTTTGGCCCAATCAATCATTCGTTCATGTCAAACGGCCTTCGGCCCATTCAATTGTATCCAACGGCCTTTGGCCCAACCATATGGCATAACAGATATTTGTCCCCAATTCAATTTAACAAACTTATAAGACTTACATGGAAGTAGGCAATTGGACAAATAACATACTTCAAATATCTTTATTAAGATATTACTCACAGTGATCTGCCGGTGGATTTGCTCTCGTGCTTGACCCTACACATTTCATGAACATAATGGGTCACAAACGATTCAATCCGTTCTTAATTCATACATCCCTCTTAGGCTTCTTTCTTATCGTTTTAACTCATTTACAAAGCTAAATGTATGCCTAAGAGTGCATAGAAATGGAAGAGAACGGAAATTGAAACACAAAATTAACTTTACCAAATTTCTGAAACAGGGCTCCCCGCTCGAACGTGGCTTTGGCCGCTCGAGCGGACCCCTATTGTCTGCAAAAATGCTGGTTGCCTTATTTTTACGCTCGAGCGTGAATTCGGGTGCTCAAGCTGAAAGTCACACTACATGGCTCCCCGCTCGAGCATGAATCTCCTCGCTCGAGCGGACATCCATGTCTGCAAAAATTCTGGGAACTAGCATTTCACGCTCGAGCGGCGTTTTCCCCGCTCGAGCGAACATGACAATTTCTGGGTTTTCCAGAATTGTTCTTCAAGTGTAACCTTGATATTCAAAGGTCCATCATTCATGTTTTTGGTCCAAAAATGTGGAAACACAATATTTAGTATAAGGATGTAAGCAATATGAGGCCAATTATTCAAAATCCATATTCATACTCTCAAATTAATCAACATTTCTCTTGTATGGTTGAAACCCATGCATTCAAACTTCATATAATCTTCATATTCCCATTAATCAAACATGCATGTCAATTTTGACCCCAATTCTAGTACAAATAACACTTATAATCTTGAAACTCATGGAGATTATACATGCATGTGAGATTTGGTGCCTAATTCTTCTTGTTTAACATGAACCATGCTCAAATATGTAGTTTCATAGCAATTCTATGCATGCATGTACATATAACCTTTCAATTCAACAAATTCATTTCAATTTATGTACTTGACCACCATCAACCTTGAATTCACAATATTACAAACTTAACGCATAAATCTTTGCTCAACTACTCACCTATGAGCTTCAATTCTTCCAAATTATAACAAATTCTTGAGCCTAGCCTTTCAAAGCTTGAGCTCCTTAGCAAGATCTTCAAGATTGGCCCTTCTCTCTCTCTAAATCTGGTTCTCTCTCTCTCTCTCTCTCTCTCTCTCTCTCTCTCTCTCTAAGGTGTGATTTCAGCCAAATGAGTTTAAAAGAGAAGAATTGAGTGAGAATGAGCCTTTTTATAGGCTCTCTTAATCACATTTCATTAACACTAATTAATTGAGCACTAACTCATCAATTTAATCTATTTAATTTGATCCGAATCAATTTTCAATTAAATTTCACCGTAGGCTCTAAAAATTACGCTAATCATAATGGCGTAGTCAATTTCGATTTCTGTGACCGACAAGGCCTTCAATTTTAAATTTATAATAGTAAGTTGAACAGATATTCCTACGATGAACATATAGAAATTCAAAACC
Source organism: Camellia oleifera (assembly GCA_022316695.1). NCBI lineage: Eukaryota > Viridiplantae > Streptophyta > Magnoliopsida > Ericales > Theaceae > Camellia > Camellia oleifera. The sequence continues at coordinate 69,580,489 of CM039318.1, read as the reverse complement.
ACATATATTCATATAAATGGCATACAAAATCATATCAAACACATAATCACAATCATAATTAAGATTAATTAGCATAATACGAGACAGGGTTATCACAACAGAGCTCCAGATTCACAACCAAACCTCCACCACCATTTTAGCAATAAGAACTTATTAACATCACGCACCTTCCTAATGCCTAGCCCTCCTTGCTCCACACTTTTACATAGTTCCTCCCAATGAACCAAGTGAATCTTAGGTTGATGAATAGATTTAGAGCATATTTGATAAAACTTAATTGTTGATTTTGCAATGTTAAAAGTTTTAATGAAGTGTAGAATTTTTAAATTACATAAATTTATTCATAAGTACTAAATGTGAAAAATGCTAGGAGTATTTGAAAATATTAAATTTATTCATCAATATTAAATTTTCAAATGCTAAAAAAACTATTTGATTAAATATAGAATTTTTTAATAAAAATAGTTTATTAATAAGGTTATTTCCTACGTATTTATAGTGTATCATGTCCAATTTTTTTTAAGTTTGTGATTAACTCTTAAAAATTTATAAAATTGTTATTTGAAATGTGGATTATGCATAAATCTATTAACAAATGAGAAAAAACAAATATAAATTTACATATAGTACATACATTACATTCTGGTTCAACTTACCCATTATATAAATATAGAAGTTTAGGTACTAGCCATTAAAATGGTTTAACACATTTTCAATCAAATACACAATAAAAAACACTTAGACCTATGGATTAGAGTTAAGTTGTTTTATATACATATTCAGTTTAATTTATTTGTTTAGTATATTAGTTCTAATTTGTTTTTTAATATAAAACAATTAAAAAATATAAAAAATCAAAAATTAAAAATGATCTAAAGGTGATCAAATTAAGAAAATGACTTTCGGGTTTGCAAAATGTTCAATTGGTCTAACCTCTAAAAAAAATTAGTAAATATAATTAACATATTTAATGAAATCGTTTTAAAGATTATACCTAGCAACTTGTAGGATCGAAGTCTTATTTGAGCAGTGGATTGAAGATTAGAGTCACTGATACTCTATTTTTTTCCTATTTTTCTTATTTATTCTTTAATTTTGATTGATTGAATTAAAATAGATAAGGTAATTGATTTTACATAATATATATGAGATAATTGGTAAATTGAAAAACTAAAATTATGAAGTTCACTAAGACGAAATGTATTTATATGTTATCGTAAATATAATTATTATATGAGAACTAATTAATGTTAAATAAATTTTCTTTTAAAACAAAGTTTTTGCTATAATTTAATTTTAAAAATAATTTTTAATTATTTATTTTAACCAGAGGGTATTATGCTAGTATATTTAGATGGGAAAAGACAAAAATTCTCATAAATAAATAACAATTGTCAAGCAACATAACACACCACAAAGAGCTTAAACAGAGCTAGAACACTCAGGCGCCATAAAATATATATATATATATATATAATAATAAAATAAAAATAACTTTTAACTTTTAACTTTTAATTCTTTTTAGAGAAAATTATTTATAAGTCCTATTAGGGAGACTTATGTTACATATAGTCTTACTAAAAAACTTATGTTCCCATAAGTCCTGTAGGAAGTTTGTTGACACATTTATCCTCAATATTAGTTATTAATATCATAAATAATAGCAAAACTATATATAGGAAATTGAATGTAACCATATATCATATCTATATAAACGTAACGTAACGTGACATCTACATAAACGTAACGTGACACCTATACGTAACGTGACACCTATGATCTATGGTAACATGCAATTGCATGTTACCATAGATCACACCTACATAAATGTAACGTAACGTAACACCTACATAAAAATAACGTGACACTTATGATCTATGACAATATTCAATTTCCTATATAAGAAATTGAATGTTACCATAGATCATATTTGTATGAAACCTAACGTGACACCAACATAAACCAGCAACATTTTCACATTCAATTTTAAAAAATAAAAACTCAAGTTTGCAAAATGTAACGTGACACGTTACGTTATGTTTATGTAGGTGTCACGTTACGTTACGTTTATGTAAGTGTCATGTTACGTTACACTTATGTAAGATCTTGTGGAATACATTCCCATCTAAATAGGACTTGAGACTCTATAAGAAATTACACAGAACTTAACCTACCATAAATATCTGAAAAATGACTTATAAATAAGTCTCCTTTCATTTTAAATCACATCACTTCTCATATTTTTTACACATAAAAAATAAAAAAAATAAAAAATTAACTTTTAATTAACTTCTTAAATCACCCAACACCGCCAACTTTCGAAGCTATTAAGGCTGAAAGGGATGGAAACCTTCTCCACATTAAAAACAAAAAAACACCCTCAACCTATCTCACCACGAGCTTTCTGAAGCAGTTAAGAGGGTAGACTAGGGTGGACTATCGGCACCCTAATAATGGGCCTCCTGCTATCCCTATTCCTATACCTTATCAACCTGACTGTCTTCATGCAAGTACATCCTTTTTGGCTTGGATCCCCTGTCCCATTACTAATATTTTCCACGTCATCATGCGTAAAAGTAATTATATCTACTTGCACCACAGGATTAGCCCTTGTTAGGGGAAATCCCCTAAACCTAGCCTTCGAAAGTTATCGTTATGCTCAACCCACCGTTGAAGGCACGGTGAAGCTAAAATAAGAGAATTATCAACTGTCGATTTGGCAAACAGAGTTTGATCGTCTTTGCCGCAATGATCTTGTTCAATATTTGCAACAAATATTAATATTGCCGGGTGTAACATGCCCGGGGGGTACCCGCGCGCGTTAAACAGTTCGGACTCCCGAGATCTCTTTGATCTAGTCTCACGACTGCAATGTGAAACGTAGACGAGAGTCCAGATTTGGCAACTTTTATTGAAAATCCATTTTATTGCAATTCTGTCAAAAATGGACTGCGTCATCAGAACTCAGAGTTGCCACCTAATATTTTGGGAAATTAGGAAACCCATGACTCAGTGCCAAGGCTACTGTTCGTCGTAACCAAGGATGCTTGGCTCGGAACCTTAGGTATGAGAGGGGAAGGTCAATAATGAGCACCCCCGCTCACCCGATCAAAAGATCGGCCTCTACTAAACCATGATATGACTTTTATTTTCTTTATATGTTTATGTTCTGATTATTTTAGTAAATCCTAAATTTTACTATGTGAAGCATATAAGTATAGACTAGTTTGCTCAAATTGGAACAATTCAATCTCATGTTTGTTTTGAAAACGGTTTGATTTTGCCACCATCAAGTGGGCTTAAAGTTTGTGAATTTGCCACTACAAAGTGGGCTTAAACGTACATTTGTTGAATCATTCCAATTTAAGCAACAAGCCTTCATCCACAGGCATTCATACAGTTATATCAAGTAAGCAATTAGCCTCATGGTAGGATGCTAAACATAATAAGAAAATCACACACAAATGGCATGCTAAAGCATAAAAACTCACAGATTGACTGACGTCCCTCGAACAACTACAAAACAAAAGTTAGTAAAATATGCATGATCTTATATACAGAATCCTAATGCAATTCACTCATGAGATGCACTAAAGATTCGGCTTCTAAAATATGGCATGTGAATCGTCTCAAAAACATGAGGTAGCTCATAGAATCGCAGAAGAATTGATTAAATCCACACATGTAAATATAGCCGAATCTTAATGCATGAGACATAAATGTAAAGCATGGATATGCATGGTATGTCAGATATATACATACACACAGTTAGGGAAAGCGATAAAAGAATGGGATAGAAAGAAGCGGGGTGGGGGAATTATTACAATACTTGAATTATTACAGATCCGAATAAAGGAGGAGGGAGAAATAATAAAATAAAATAAAACCTCACAAAACACTCAAAATAAAAATAAAATAAACAACTTCATCACTGGCACATTCCACTCCTTTTCGCATGTCCCGGGTTCCGTGACACCACATGATTCACATTTTCCAGATTCAAGCGGCAAACCAAGGAACGGATTTGAAATCTGACTAGCATGGCTTATAGGGAAATCACTATTGGATGATGTGCAAATTTCCTGTGACTATCTCCTCTTCAGAGCCTCGGAGTTGTACCAGATTTGGTGATATGCCACGAGCAACACAGCCCATGTACTCAGCTTCCAGGGAGGGCCCACCACCCGTGTATTTGCCTTTTTTTCCCTCTGCCCTCCATGTGTGCGTTTTTTCTTCCTCTCCCCGTGTCTGTGTGAATGTCTCTGAGGCTGTGTGGATGCCCCTCTTCTTTTAACACTCAAACCCAAGAGAGCCTCTACCTAACCCATCTCCCCTCCTCTTTTGTTATCTATCTTTTTTTTTTCTTCTCTCCCCCCTACCCGTGTGTGTGTTGCCCTCTCTGAATGTGTGTGATGATTCTATCCTCTTTATGCCCGTGAGTGGTCTGTCCATCAAAGAGTGTATGTGTAGTGTGTGGGTAATGAGTGTGTAACCCACCTCCCCACTCACTCCACCTTTCTTTTAAAAACATTCCACTATTGTGGCCATACACCATATTCACCACTATCTTTCTTTCTTTTTCTTTTTTTTTCTATTTTTCTTTTTGTTTTTGTTTTATTATTTTCTCTTTTTTTATATATTTTTTTTATTTTATATATATATATATATATATATATTTGTTTTTGTTTTCAATTGAGCTATCAATTAAAACACACTTAAAAGATATGCACACACCTAATGTAATATGTACACACACATTATAAAACACTACAAATTAACAAAATACTAATGATGGTCAAAATGGGTGAGGTTTGGAATTTAACATTTCAATTTGATTTTTCTGGTGAGGATGATCAAAATAAAATGCCCAAGTCTTAGGGCCGGTCTAAATGGGGTGTCTACACCGGGCTACCGAAATGCCCATCGTTTGACTAAAACTCATATTTTTCCTGTATTTAGAATTTTTTTTTTCTTCTTTTTCTTTTCTTTTTACCAAATCTTCACAACCTATATTTTGTCTCCAAATCATGGAATCAATGGAACAAAATGATGATTTAGTGGAAGAGAAATTGTATTGAACCTTTGTGTTAGTAATAGATTCGAAGAATTTTTTTTTTTTTTTTGTTACTGGAGAAGATGAATCCATAAAGAATAAGGATAAAGGAACCAAGAACAGGGGAAAAAACTAGGAAAAAAAAATGGATTTTACGTAATAAAATAATAATGAACAACTCTTATTGACGTCGATTTCTCTTGTTTTCCTAGAACCTGCAAAATGGCTTATTCATCGGCAATGGTGGGGTTGCTAGTGGTGGCATAGTCGAACCAGACCATTGTGCAACTTAGACCAGTACAAAACTCAGCAACCCCACCAAGCAAGCAGGTTTATTCCATGGCAGTTGTCCGCAACCGCCGCCACCTTAATCTCAAACTCCCTCAGACGATCGCCCACGCTTCCCCATACCCCTCCCACCAGCACATCAAACTTCCCACTTCTCTCCCTTCTCAATCACTACCGTCGATCTAGAAAAACTCTAGGTCCTTGACCATGGCAACGACGGCATAGTCTACTAGCTCCGCCACAAGTAGACCTTCGCCCTCTAAGCTGTCCACACCGCCATTGATGAACATGTTGCTGCAACTGACATCTCTGTGAATAATACAGAGAGAGAGAGAGAGAGAGAGAGAGAGCGGGGCGGGAAGGGGGGGAGACCATTGAATCAGAGAAGAGAGGGAGATGAGAAAAAGAAGGTGATCATGGGTAACATTTAAACTTAGCGGAGGCGTTTTCAACTCTTCAGTTTTCTCTTTAATGTTTCAGATCCATTCTTTCTTTCTTTTTTTATTTGTCTTTCCTTTTTCACCTTCTTTAATATTTTTCAGTCTTCTTTTGCCCACTCATGAAATACACAGCTTTGAATCTCATATATATATATATATATACTGTGCACATAGTGAATGTTATATGTATATATATATATGAATATCCTGTGCACAAAATGATAAAGTTATAAAATAACATTTAAGAGAGAAATATAGAGAATACATCAAGGATGAGAAGGGTAATGCTGGGATCACAGTTATATTTGTGTATATATATACATCTATATCTATATAATAAACTAGGATGGTTTTTGAATTTGTCCTACACACATTTGTCCTACTAGGACATTTGGACGGCTCAGATCTATTCAAATTATAAAACAACGGCTGAGATATATATTTCAAAAAATATCATATATGTACATTTTCTATTTTCCCGCTTCTCTCTCTTACTTTTTCATTTTCTCACATATCTTTCTATGATCCCATGATCCCACCTTCTTCTCTCTCTCTCTTCTTTTTATTTTTTTTATTTTCTCCCAATTTTTATTTTTCTCTCTATTTGTTTATTTTTTTTATTCTCTCCTTTTTGATTACTTATTTTTATTCATATTAAATGAAAAAGTCTGCGATCCTAGAATTAGGAGTCAGATTTTACTATGTGTAGTACAGATTATATTAATAAATTTTTTAGTCCACAAATTAAATGAATTTGAACAATTAATTGTTATTTTTAAATATATTGAATACCCTATAGATTTCGTAAATTTAGACCTCATATGAATCTTCAACATCTATATAATAAAGCGTGACAGTTTTTGAATTTGTCCTACACACGTTTGTTCAATTAGGACATTTGGACGGCTCAGATTTATTCAAATTATAAAACAACGGCTGAGATATATTTTTCAAAAAATATCTTACATGTACATTTTCTATTTTCCCGCTTCTCTCTCTTACTTTTTCCTTTTCTCACCTATCCTTCTATAATCCCATGATCCCACATTTTTCTCTCTCTTTTCTTTTTATTTTTTTTTATTTTCTCCCAATTTTATTTTTCTCTCTATTTGTTTATTTTTTTTATTCTCTCCGTTTTGATTACTTATTTTTATTCATATTATATAAAAAGTCTGCGATCCTGAAATTAGGAGCTAGATTTTACTGTGTGTAGTAGAGATTATATTAATGAATTTTTTAATTCACAAATTAAATGAATTTGAACAATTAATTATTATTTTTAAATATATTGAATACCTTATAGATTTCGTAAATTTAGACCTCATATGAATCTTCAACATCTACATAATAAAGCAGGATGGCTTTTGAATTTGTCCTACACACATTTGTCCTACTAGGACATTTGGACGGCTCAGATTTATTCAAATTATAAAACAACGGCTGAGATATATTTTTCAAAAAATATCTTACATGTACATTTTCTATTTTCCCGCTTCTCTCTCTTACTTTTTTCCTTTTCTCACCTATCCTTCTATGATCCCATGATCCCACATTTTTCTCTCTCTTTTCTTTTTATTTTTTTTATTTTCTCCCATTTTTATTTTTCTCTCTATTTGTTTATTTTTTTTTATTCTCTCTGTTTTGATTACTTATTTTTATTCATATTATATAAAAAGTTTGCGATCTTGAAATTAGGAGCTAGATTTTACTGTGTGCAGTAGAGATTATGTTAATGAATTTTTTAATTCACAAATTAAATGAATTTGAACAATTAATTATTATTTTTAAATATATTGAATACCTTATAGATTTTGTAAATTTAGACCTCATATGAATCTTCAACATCTACATAATAAAGCATGATGGCTTTTGAATTTGTCCTACACACATTTGTCCTACTAGGACATTTGGACGGCTCAGATTTATTGAAATTATAAAACAACGGCTGAGATATATTTTTCAAAAAATATATTACATGTACATTTTCTATTTTCCCGCTTCTCTCTCTTACTTTTTTCTTTTCTCACCTATCCTTCTATGATCCCATGATCCCACATTTTTATGTCTCTTTTCTTTTTATTTTTTTTTATTTTCTCCCATTTTTATTTTTCTCTCTATTTGTTTTTTTTTTATTCTCTTCCTTTTGATTACTTATTTTTATTCATATTATATGAAAGAGTCTGCGAGCCCGAAATTAGGAGCCCGATTTTACTGTGTGTAGTAGAGATTATATGAATGAATTTTTAATTCACAAATTAAATAAATTTGAACAATTAATTATTATTTTAAAATATATTGAATACTTTATAGATTTCGTAAATTTAAACCTCATATGAATCTTCAACATCTATATAATAAACTAGGATGGTTTTTGAATTTGTCCTACACACATTTGTCCTACTAGGACATTTGGACGGCTTAGATCTATTCAAATTATAAAACAACGGCTGAGATATATTTTTCAAAAAATATCCTACATGCACATTTTCTATTTTCCCGCTTCTCTCTCTTACTTTTTCGTTTTCTCACATATCCTTCTATGATCCCATGATCTCACCTTTTTCTCTCTCTCTCTCTCTTCTTTTTATTTTTTTTTATTTTCTCCCATTTTTATTTTTCTCTCTATTTGTTTTTTTTTATTCTCTCATTTTTTATTACTTATTCTTATTCATATTATATGAAAAAGTCTGCGATCCTAGAATTAGGAGTCAGATTTTACTGTGTGTAGTAGAAATTATATTAATGAATTTTTTAGTCCATAAATTAAATGAATTTGAACAATTAATTATTATTTTTAAATATATTGAATACTTGATAGACTTCGTAAATTTAGACGTCATATGAATCTTCAACATATTTTAATAAAGCAGGACAGTTTTTGAATCTTCAACATATTTTTGTCCTATTAGGACATTTGGATGGCTTGGATCTTTTCAAATTATAAAACAATGGATGAGATATATTTTTCAAAAAATGTTCAAAATATACATTTTCTATTTTACTATTTCTCTCTCTTATTTTTTTTCTTTTTCTCACACCTCTCCTTCCATGATCCCGCCTTCCTATCTCTTTTCTTTTTAACTTTTTATTTTATCCCGTTTTTATTTTTCTCTCTATTTATTTATTTTTATTTTTTTTCTTTTTGTTCAATATATTTTACATATATTTCCATACAATGTATGTATGCCCGTAATACACTAGGACATTACAAGCATACATATAATTTCCATATAATTATATAAGTAAAAACAGTATTGTTTGTATGCTCGTGAAAATTTTATGTATGCCAGGCACATCTATCTATCTAGCTATATATTATATAAGCAAAAGCGAGTTTTTGAATCTTCAATATCTATATAATAAAGCAGGATGATTTTTGAATTTGTCGTACACATATTTGTCCTACTAGGACATTTGGATGGCTCAGATCTGTTCAAATTATAAAATAATGGCTGAGATATATTTTTCCAAAAAATGTTCTACATATATATTTTATACTTTCCTACTTCTCTCTCTCTTACTTTTTCCTTTTCGCACACCCCTTCTTCCATGATCCCATGATCCCGCCTTCCTCTCTCTTTTCTTTTTATTTTTTTTATTTTCTCCTGTTTTTATTTTTCTCTCTATTTGTTTTTTTTTCCTCATTTTTGTTCAATATATTTTACACATATTTTCATACAATGTGTGTATGCCCTGTAATACACTAGGACATTATAAACATACATACAATTTTCATATAATTATATACGTAAAAGCAGCATTATATGTATGCCTGTGAAAATTGAATGCATGCTAGGCATATCTATCTATCTAGCTACATATTATATAAACAAAAACGAGTTTTCGTAAGAAATTTTGTGAGAACTCCAAAATTTATAATAAATTTGTGATTTTATCAAATTAAAAAATAAATTTTGTGGTGAATGTGGTTTGGAAATACTCTTCAGATCCCGGAAGACGCCAATGAGCCTCTGCTAGTCACCTGCAAAAATACAAACTCCGGTCGGGGGTGCCGGAATTAGCACTCCGACGGACAAGTCAGTTCCTCTCAAGAAAGCTTGCTTGCTAAGTCTCTAGAAGTAATTCTTACATACCTTTATAAATCTGAAGCTCTTGTATTTATAGCCATTCGCCAGCCTCGGGGCCAGAGTCTACTTTTAAATTGTTTATTCATTCTTTTATTTTATCCTGACATGCTCTTTCCAGTATACTCGGCCCGAGAGTCATACTCGGCATCTTAGCAGAGCAGAATGGAGCCGTTTAACACCCGGCTCCCTGTGCGTATCAGACTTCGTGTCTTTAATTATACGGCTCCCACAATTGCCCCCCAAGTATCTTGTCAACGGCATTTGGACGAGGTGCTTGGCTCTGATTTTCAAATACTACAAACCGAAGTTCTTGGGGCTTTAGACTTATTTCGCGATTGTTTAATTACTCCCCCTTGAATCGTCGCTTCAGGTTCCCGTCCCTCCGTGCACGCCTATTCATTATGACTTGAAGCCCGGTATCCCTTCGGATTCAGGTTCTATGACGCGGGCCGCTAGACTGCTCTTCGATTCATCCTTGCAATCCTTCCATCTGCGATATTCTTCATTTTTTGTAAGTTTTCCTCTTCTCGACTCTGAAGCTTTTCGTAATTTGTTTACTCCGTCACGTATTCTTATAATCAATAGATTATGGCGAAGTATTTAAGAGACCTTCTTTCTCCGGGTCGAGTCGTTGATTTTAGACGCCATTTCTCCATTCCTGACGATGTGCACCTATCGTTAGTGGCTGACCGCACTCTCGACATGGAGAGAGAGGAAGAAAACTCGATTGTCATACCCCTTTTGTCGATCGCAGAGGCGGGAGTTCGCTTTCCTCTTCACCCGCTTCTGAGGGCTGTTCTTCGCCATTGGGATTTGATCCCTTCCCAGCCCAATGTAAATTTCTTTAGAATCATAATGGGGGTCGTGGCGCTGAACCGTCGCCTTGGTATTAATCTTGGCATTCCTGCCGTTCGGCACTGTTATGCTCTGGCCAGATCCTCTGGCCGGCACGGACGTTACTTTCTCAGAGCTAAGGACACAGATCATCAGTTGATCACTATGCTTTCCAGCTCTGGAAAACGAGTTGATGATGTCATGGTCGTTGTCCGTGGTAACTGGGAATTCGGCGAGGGGGAGGATCGCGTCGATCCTATTCCTAGACGTAGGGGCGAACCAGGTCGCCGAATGCCCTTTCGCTCATATTGTACATTTGTATCTGCCATACCCTATTTTCTTGAATCTCACGGCTTATCTTATGCAGGGAACGAGTTGAAAAAAGTCCTAACTTCAACTAACGACGCCGTTCTTTCCGACATCAGGATTGCTCTTAATTATTTCGGCCGTCGCAGTCTTTATAAGCAGGGAAGAGCGGCCCACGTTCTGCTCTGCTACGAGCCTACGTACACGACCTTTTCGGCTGCGGACAATATACCGATTCCGGAAGGGGAAGATTTTCTCGTCGCCCGTATTTTGTCCGACTTCAAAAATTTTAGACAGATAGGATTTGAAGGGTCCGATTCGGAGAGTACGGAAGTACCCGAAACTGCCGCGTCAGATCGCTCGGAGGCCGAATCTGAGGAGGTATTGGGTTCTGACGATCGTCCCACTGTTTTGGCTCGGGGGAACGATCTTGTTGACGACGCTCTTCAACGTACAGACGACCCTTCCGTCTCAGGCCCCGCTGGCATGGCTGGGTTAAGCCTGACAAAGCTTGCTAAGAAGGCGAATGCGGAGAGGTTAGCCGCAAGGAGAAGAGCGGAGGGCCTTTCGACCGAACCGCCCACTGTTGAATCTCAGCATTCCCTCCCAGTTGTTGAATCGAAATCCTTGCAAATTGCCGAGGAGGCGGCAACGAATAAGGATGCCGAATCGGGGCTGGTTGGGGAAGCCGTTCAGGATGTTGAGGGAACGTCGGAGAAACGCTCTAGAGAGCCTGAGGTCGGGTTGGAAGATCAGTGCGGCAAACGTCCTCGAACGGTGGGTTCAGGTGAGGTCGTGCCCTTTGTGATTCGACCGAAGGTGAGAAATATGCCGGTTCTATCGGATGCCTCGGCGCTTAATGACCCGGAGGTCGCGTTCGGTGTGGCAACGTCTTTGTCATTACCGTCTGATACGGAGGCTTTCCGGCTGGAGCCGGATTCGGATGCGACAATGTTAGCCGCGCAGTCGGCCCTTTTGGTGTGTATTCTGATTTTTTCTTTCATTCGAACGCTATTCGCGTTGCGCTTGTTTTGAATTGTTCTTTTGCAGGCCGTTGGTAGGATAGCCGATGTGGGCCGCCGCCATCTCGACGCCATCAAGGAGATCAGCCGCTTGCGAGAGCAAGCGGAGGGCCGGAGAAAAAGGGCCGAGGACGAGTTTTTAAGAGCGAACTGGGAAGCTTCTCGGGCAGATGCTGCGGTGGAGAAAGCTCGTGATGCGGATAAGTTGAGAGCGGAGGCCGAGAAGAAGGCCGACGACTTGGAAGCTGCACTTTGCTTATCCAGAAAAGCCGTTACTGGCCTGGAGGCCGAGTTGGCAGAGGTGAAAGTGGCGAAAGAGAGTGCCGAGTCAAAAGGTTTCGAAGCCGGAAAAGAGGCTGGGCTTGCCGAGTATGTGGACCAGGTCTCCCGGTTTGAGAATCGGGGATTCAAACATGGTTGGCACAAGGCCCTTGCTGCAGCTGGCATTGCCCTGAATGTTCCAATACCGTATGAGCAAGTAGACATCGATCCATTGGAGACTGATTCGGAGGGCTGATATTTCTTTCGTTTATTTTGTTATTTTGTGTTTATGATACAGCAATGGACGTTGATACTTTTTGTATTTATAAAATGTTAGCAATTTATGCGCAATGTGCTGATGTCTCCGCAGTTTTATGGTGATGTTTTGTTTTTTGTAATTATACAATGTTAAAACAATTAACCAAATATGCCGGTTCCCTGGGATGGCTCGGCTCGAGCGTGAAAGGCCAAATGGTTGGCCAAATAGTTCACACGGGCTAGATCTCCCCTTGCGTTGGCCAGGGCTCGAGCGCTTAAGCCGAATATTTTAAACCAGAGGGCTGGCCGAGGCATCGTTGAGTGCTTAGCCGAATAGATTAATAAATCTGCCCTTGCGTTGGCCAGGGCTCGAGCGTTTAAGCCGAATATGTTAAACCAGAGATCTGGCCGAGGCATCGTTTCTTATGTAGCCGAATAGATTAATAAATCTGCCCTTGCGTTGGCCAGGGCTCGAGCGTTTAAGCCGAATATGTTAAACCAGAGATCTGGCCGAGGCATCGTTTATTATGTAGCCGAGTAGATTAATAAATCTGCCCTTGCGTTGGCCAGGGCTCGAGCGTTTCGATACACTTTATTGTAATATTTAGGCGCTCATTAAAATAATGTGCACTACGTGGTATAATCGTTCGGAGACTTATTCGGCCCCAAGGTGTCACGCCCCAAAGGACGCTCTGAACCAGTTGACATTCACGAAGGGTGCTCCGAATTTGGAGACTTATTCGGCTTTAAGGTGTCATGCACCAAAGGGGGCTCCGAAGCCGGAGACCATTTCTGGCCAATCGTGACATCCACGAAGGGCGCTCCGAATCCGGAGACTTGTTCGGCCCTAAGGTGTCATGCCCCAAAGGACGCTCTGAACCAGTCGTGACATCCACGAAGGGTGCTCCGAATTTGGAGACTTATTCGGCTCTAGGGTGTCATTCACCAAAGGGGCTCCGAATCCGGAGACTTGTTCGGCCCTAAGATGTCATTCACCAAAGGGGCTCTGAATCCGGAGACTTGTTCGGCCCTAAGATGTCATTCACCAAAGGGGCTCCGAATCCGGAGACTTGTTCGGCCCTAAGATGTCATTCACCAAAGGGGCTCCGAATCCGGAGACTTATTCTGGCCAATCGTGACATCCACGAAGGGCGCTCCGAATCCGGAGACTTGTTCGGCCCTAAGATGTCATTCACCAAAGGGGCTCCGAATCCGGAGACTTATTCTGGCCAATCGTGACATCCACGAAGGGCGCTCCGAATCCGGAGACTTGTTTTGGCCAATCGTGACATCCACGAAGGGCGCTCCGAATCCGGAGACTTGTTCGGCCCTAAGATGTCATTCACCAAAGGGGCTCCGAATCCGGAGACTTATTCTGGCCAATCGTGACATCCACGAAGGGCGCTCCGAATCCGGAGACTTGTTCGGCCCTAAGATGTCATTCACCAAAGGGGCTCCGAATCCGGAGACTTATTCTGGCCAATCGTGACATCCACGAAGGGCGCTCCGAATCCGGAGACTTGTTTTGGCCAATCGTGACATCCACGAAGGGCGCTCCGAATCCGGAGACTTGTTCGGCCCTAAGATGTCATTCACCAAAGGGGCTCCGAATCCGGAGACTTGTTCGGCCCTAAGATGTCATTCACCAAAGGGGCTCCGAATCCGGAGACTTGTTCTGGCCAATCGTGATATCCACGAAGGGCGCTCCGAATCCGGAGACTTGTTCGGCCCTAAGATGTCATTCACCAAAGGGGCTCCGAATCCGGAGACTTATTCTGGCCAATCGTGACATCCACGAAGGGCGCTCCGAATCCGGAGACTTGTTTTGGCCAATCGTGACATCCACGAAGGGCGCTCCGAATCCGGAGACTTGTTCGGCCCTAAGATGTCATTCACCAAAGGGGCTCCGAATCCGGAGACTTGTTCGGCCCTAAGATGTCATTCACCAAAGGGGCTCCGAATCCGGAGACTTGTTCTGGCCAATCGTGATATCCACGAAGGGCGCTCCGAATCCGGAGACTTGTTCGGCCCTAAGATGTCATTCACCAAAGGGGGCTCCGAATCCGGAGACTTGTTCGGCCCTAAGATGTCATTCACCAAAGGGGCTCCGAATCCGGAGACTTGTTCTGGCCAATCGTGACATCCACGAAGGGCGCTCCGAATCCGGAGACTTGTTCTGGCCAATCGTGATATCCACGAAGGGCGCTCCGAATCCGGAGACTTGTTCGGCCCTAAGATGTCATTCACCAAAGGGGCTCCGAATCCGGAGACTTATTCTGGCCAATCGTGACATCCACGAAGGGCGCTCCGAATCCGGAGACTTGTTTTGGCCAATCGTGACATCCACGAAGGGCGCTCCGAATCCGGAGACTTGTTCGGCCCTAAGATGTCATTCACCAAAGGGGCTCCGAATCCGGAGACTTGTTCGGCCCTAAGATGTCATTCACCAAAGGGGCTCCGAATCCGGAGACTTGTTCGGCCCTAAGATGTCATTCACCAAAGGGGCTCCGAATCCGGAGACTTGTTCTGGCCAATCGTGACATCCACGAAGGGCGCTCCGAATCCGGAGACTTGTTCGGCCCTAAGATGTCATTCACCAAAGGGGCTCCGAATCCGGAGACTTGTTCGGCCCTAAGATGTCATTCACCAAAGGGGCTCCGAATTCGGAGACTTGTTAGATTTTGAAGTGTTGAGCTTAATCATGCGAAAATGCGAGATGTTAGATTTACGAGGATATTGTGTACAAATATCAAGCCCACAGGTCGAGTCATTGATAAAATTTTCGTAGATGTGTCGAATTCCACGGTCGTGGCAGGCTTCTTCCTGACATGTCTGACAATCGATATGCCCCTGTTCCTGCAACGGAATCTATTTGATAGGGGCCGTCCCAGTTTGGACCAAGCTTTCCATCGGTCGGCCTCCGATCGGCCGGTAGCACCTTCTTGAGGACCAGCTCTCCTGGATTGTAGCGGCGCAGTTGGACTTTCCGATTGTATGACTTAGCGAGCTGCTGTTGATAGCGAGCCATGGATGCCAAGGCACGATCTCTTCGTTCTTCAATCAGAACCAGGTCCAAAGCAAGCATCATGTCGTTCCGTCCCGTGTCGAAGGCTTGCGATCTGAGGGTTGGTAGGCCGATCTCTGGGGGTAAGATTGCCTGGGTTCCGAAGCACAAGGCAAACGGTGTTTCTCCGGTGGATCGTCTCGGCGTCGTTCGATGGGCCCATAGTACGCTTGGCAACTCTTCGACCCACCTGCCCTTGGCGTTTTCCAGCCTCTTTTTGATACCGTCCAAGATGGATTTGTTCGAAGCTTCCGCCTGACCGTTACTTTGGGGGTAGGCTGGAGTAGAAAAGTAAGGTACAATTCCGTATTTGTCGCACAGCTCTCGGTACACGCCACAGTCGAACTGAGTGCCATTATCTGAGATCAATGCTCTTGGAATGCCGAATCTTGTAATGATGTTTCTCCACACAAAACGCTTAATGTCGGAATCTCGTATATGGGTTAGAGCCTCTGCTTCGACCCACTTCGTGAAATAGTCTGTTGCTACGATTAGAAATCGCTTGTTCCCTGGGGCCCTGGGCAGTGGTCCTACGATATCAAGTCCCCACTGAGCAAACGGCCAGGGGCTACTGATTGAATTCAAAGCTTCTGCCGGTTGATGGGTTAGTGGGGAAAACTTTTGGCATTGTTCACATTTCTTCACATAATTTTGTGCGTCGGCCCTCATAGTCGGCCAGTAATATCCCTGCGTTATCGCCCGATGGGCAAGGGAGCGCCCCCCTGAATGTGCACCACAGCTGCCTTCATGTATCTCAGTGAGCAGCTCCTCTACTCTGTCCGGGTGCACGCATTCCAGGTATGGGCCAGAGAGGGATTTTTTATAAAGTCCCCCTTGTGGGTCAAGGTAGTATCGCAGAGCCTTGTTTCGCAGCTTGTGTGCTTCTTTTTTATCCTCTGGGAGTTGTTCAGAAGAAAGGAACGCAGCAATGGGGTCCTTCCAACTTGGAGCGGATTCTATGATATTGATGTGGGTCTCCTCCGGAGGGCCGATACTGGGTTCCGGGACGAAGCCCACTTCGATGGTACGTTTGAGCTCGGAGTTGATGGCGGAGGCCAAGCAAGCCAGGGCATCCGCGTGTGTATTTTGGTCGCGCGTTATTTGGTTTAGTTCGTGATGGTCGAACTTCGCCAGCAACGAGCTAGCCGTTTTCATATAGGCCGCCATGCGCTCATCTCTCGCTGCATACTCCCCCTTCAGCTGGTTGATTACCAACTTTGAGTCACAAAACACCAACAGTCGCCGTGCACCGAGAACATGTGCGTTCCGTAGTCCGGCTAAAAGGGCTTCATATTCGGCCTCGTTATTTGATGCTTCGAAGCCGAGTTTGACGGCCTGTTCAATGACTGCGCCGTCTGGGGACATAATTACGACGCCCGCGCCGCTTCCCCGTTGGTTAGACGATCCATCGCAGTATAACTGCCAGATGTCCCCAACGTAGACTCTCCAATCTGGCTTTGACGTAGCTTCGGCTTTTGGCTGGAGATCCCCAGGCTTGAGGTCGGCGAGCCCTCCTGTGAATTCGGCCACAAAGTCGGCAAGCACCTGCCCCTTGATTGCAGTTTTGGGTGAAAACTGAATGTCATATTGTCCGAGTTCGAGAGCCCATTTCGAAACACGCCCTGATGCTTCTGCATTCCGGAGTACTGATCGAAGGGGGAAGTCTGTCAGCACCTTGATGCTGTGTGCTTGGAAGTAGTGCATCAGTTTTCTTGCTGCCATGACCAGGGCTAGGACGAGTTTTTCCAGCGGTAAGTAGCGTGTTTCGGCGTCCACCATCGCCTTGCTCACGTAGTATACTGGCTGCTGCTGCCCCTCCTCCTCTTTTAACAATACGGCGCTGACGGCCCTGTCAGAGACTGCCAGATATAAAATGAGGGGATCACCGGTGGCGGGTGTTGTTAGAAGAGGTACTGTCCGGAGGTAGGTCTTGAGCCCGTTAAAAGCTGCCTCGCATTCCACGGACCATTCGAAAGCTCTGCCCTGGCGTAATGTTTGAAAGAATTGTCTGCAGCGATCTGTAGATCGGCTGATAAATCTGTTGAGTGCAGCGGCCATTCCCATCAGCTTTTGGACTTCTTTGACTGAACGGGGGGAACTGAGTTCTAAAATTGCTGTAACTTGCCTCGGGTTGGCCTCGATTCCTCGATGGTTGACGATGTAGCCTAGGAATTTGCCAGAGCCGATCCCGAATGCGCATTTGGAAGCATTCAGCTTCATTCTGTACTTGCGTAGGGTGTCGAATGTCTTTTCCAGATCGGCTATATGGTTTTGCTCTTCTTTAGATTTGACCACCATGTCGTCGATGTATACTTCCATAGTGTGCCCGAGTTGTTCTTTGAACATCGTAGTGACCAGCCGTTGGTAAGTCGCCCCTGCATTCTTTAATCCAAAAGGCATGACCCTGTAGCAGTAGGTTCCTCTTGGAGTGAGGAATGCAGTTTTGTCCTGATCATCTGGATTCATGGCGATCTGATGGTAGCCTCTATAGGCGTCGAGGAAACTCATGCGGCGGTGGCGTGCCGTCGCATCGACGAGTTGATCAATTCTAGGCAAGGGAAAGCAGTCTTTGGGGCAAGCTTTGTTTAGATCCGTGAAATCGACACACACGCGCCAAGTGCCATTCTTCTTTTTTACCACCACTGTGTTGGAGAGCCACGTGGGATAGGTGACCTCTCTGATTGCCCCGGCGTCAAGCAATTTGTCAACTTCCTCGACAACGGCGGCAGTGTGTTCTGCGGAGGATCGCCGACCTTTCTGAATGATCGGCTTGCACTGAGGGTCGACATTGAGGTGATGCTGCGAGACCGCTGGGTCTATTCCCGGCATTTCATATGGGGTCCACGCGAAGACGTCGAGGTTGCCGAGTAAGAAAGTGATCAGTTGCTGCTTGTCGACCTGGCTCAGAGAGACGCCGATCATAAAAAACTTTTCCGGGCTTCCATCGATGTCTACTCGGTCTAAACCTTCCATGGCCTTCTCGTTTGGTTGACGTCCAACGTCTTCCAGGATTTCTCGACTGGGCACCTCGACGGATTTTACTTGCAGTTCCTTCGGCGTCCTGGCGGCGAGAAGGTAACATGCTTGGGCTGACCGCTGGGAGCCACGGATCTGCTCAACGCCATGCTCTGTTGGGAAGCGTAGCAGTTGGTGGTAGGTGCTGGGGACGGCCTGCAGGGTATGTAACCACGATCGTCCCATGATGAGATTGTATGGCGATGGTAGCCTGACGACCAAAAACTCCGCGACCACCGTTCTCGAGCCAGCGCGGACGGGTAGGCTGATTTTTCCCAATGGATACTCCGGGGTGGCGTTGAAGCCGAATAGTGGATAGGGGGCCGGAGTTAGATCCGAGTCGTTGAACCCGAGCTTGATGAAGGTTCGATGGTACATGATCTCTGAAGTACTTCCCTGATCGATAAGGACGCGTTCTACGGTAAACCTATGTACGCGTAGCGTGACAACCAGAGGATCCACGTGAGGGAGTGTGACGCCGCGCAAATCAGAGTCGTCGAAGGTGATGCTTACCGCTTCTCGGAGCCGGGGTCGCTTTGCTGGTGGTGGCTGCTTTCGAAGGTTTGGAAGTGGTTGGACTGTATGTACAGTCAGGGCTATCGGCAGGCTGTATATCATATGGACGGTGTCAAGCGGGGCGCCTCTTGGACGACATGCGTCCTCTGTCACTTCCTCAACGTAATCCTTTGAGGTGCGGCGGCCGCCGGTGTTGCGCTGTTGGTCGCGAGGACCCGCCCTTGGGGATCGCTCGAGAACCTTGAGTCTTGCCTGGTGAGACTTTGCTTTCTCTGAGGCCAGGTCGCGGCGAAGGCGTTCGTTCTCAGCGATGATGCTGTCCAGACTCTGTTTGGTCTGTATGGCCTGTTCCATGGTTGCTTGCATCGCCTCCTGTGCTAGAATCGTTGGCGAGTCGAAGCGCAAGGTGCGTCGTGCCGCAATGGTTTCTTTTCCGAGCATATTCGCTGGGGTGAGGTCGTCTCCCTGTGCGATCGCGTCGGTGGCTATCGGAGGATCGTCGGTCACGCCTTCCATGGATATATTTGAGTATTCCCACAGACGGCGCCAATTGTGGTGAATGTGGTTTGGAAATACTCTTCAGATCCCGGAAGACGCCAATGAGCCTCTGCTAGTCACCTGCAAAAATACAAACTCCGGTCGGGGGTGCCGGAATTAGCACTCCGACGGACAAGTCAGTTCCTCTCAAGAAAGCTTGCTTGCTAAGTCTCTAGAAGTAATTCTTACATACCTTTATAAATCTGAAGCTCTTGTATTTATAGCCATTCGCCAGCCTCGGGGCCAGAGTCTACTTTTAAATTGTTTATTCATTCTTTTATTTTATCCTGACATGCTCTTTCCAGTATACTCGGCCCGAGAGTCATACTCGGCATCTTAGCAGAGCAGAATGGAGCCGTTTAACACCCGGCTCCCTGTGCGTATCAGACTTCGTGTCTTTAATTATACGGCTCCCACAAATTTAAATAGTGTTGGGATTACAATTATATTCTAATCCTAATATTACTTACACCGTGCCTTCAGGCACGGGCATATGCTAGTATATGTATATATTAGAACACAGTAATATTCAAATGTTGCATATAAAAAGCAAGAGAGAGTTAACTGTTAGAGAGATTGAAGAAAAACAAAAACAAAAAACAAAAAACAAAAAACAAAAAACAAAAAAAAAACAAAAAAAAAAACAAAAAAAAAAAGAAAAGAAGGGTAAATAAATTACACTAATATTTTTTTTATTTTGATTCTTGTGTTATTTTAGTCTCTATAATTTCAATTAGCTTAATTTTGATGTTAAATTTTTTATTTTGTTTCAATTTAATCTAATTAATTATAATTATTAATATTTTTTAATGAAAAATAAACACATAAGCAGTATATATGTATTAGGCTTTTATTAGTAAAATTGTAAATTTATTAAATTTTGTGAGTTAATCTCAACTAATTCAATTATTTTTTTTTTTAAATCTAATCGATGTTATCCATTATATCAAATAGACAGAAATTTTAAAATTAATGATGAAATTAAACTAATTAAAAATACAAGGACCAAAATAATATAAAGAGTAAAAGATAAGAAATATCAATGTAATTTATTAAAATAAAAATAGTTAGAGATCATCTCAGAGAGAAAGAGTGGAAAAAAGGAGAAATTATTATAAAGTTTAAGGGGTTGTTTGGAGATGATCTAAATAAAAACACTTATTGATAAGTGTATTTATTTGGATCATATCACCTTTATATTTTTATGTACATTTTTTTTTTTATAAAAAGTTAAAAATTGCATTAAATAAACAAACCCTAAACAACTCCTACATTTAAAATATATATATTTTTTATATTAATGAAAAATTTTAAAATATTAATTATTAATATTTTTTGGGTAGTGTCAGTGTAATTCTGACACACGCGCGCATACACAAAAGAAGAAGAAGAAGAAGAAGAAGAAGAAGAAAAAGAAGATAAACATGGAAAGTGGGAAACGAAGAGAGTGAAATGGAAAGAAACACTAAGGTCATGTTTATTTGGCTCTTTAAGGGAGGATTAAACAAATAGTTTGTACGACTCATCTAACGAGGGTTTTGTTTGGAAAATGAGTGAGGGAATTAAATATTCCTTTAGACTAGTAATCTTCTCATGTGGTAGGACTAACAATGTCATGGGAGGGTTGGGATTAGAAATTGAATGAAGGGATTAGTAAATTTTTAAGCAAAAATTATATTTTTTATAATAAAAAATAATTCTAATATTAAAAAAATACTAAAAATTTTAAAAAATAACTTTATATAATAACACTATCCACTACTAGAAAATTGACTTTTCGCGTCTATTTTTTTGCGACCGTCTATTTAACCGTAGCAAAAAATATACTTATGACAATATTTTTCAAGGTTTTTATTTTCCCTATTTTCTTTTATTTATATTTGCCCTAGTCTGGCACTGGCTCGCTCAAACTCTTGACATCGTTCTCTTTCTCTCGCTCGCCCATCATCGTCTGAAGAACAACGGTATGAATCTCTCTCTCTCTCTGTCAATATCTCTTGATCTCTCTCGCATACTTTCTCTATATACATTTGCTAGGGTTTGGATCGATGCATTCATCTACCCTTCGCGATTTCTGTTCTTCAATTATGTTCTTTGCGATTTCTTCTTGTGATCGACGCCTTCAATATCATTTGGAATCCTGTTCTTTGCGATTTCTGTTTTTCACGATTTCATGTCATTTAGTTTCAATTTCTAGCATAGAATCGCTCTGTTCGCACTCTCTTCTTCTCTTCGATCATTGTGTTTACTCTTTCTATCTCCTTCTTATATTTCAATTGTTGTTCATTGAGGCCATATTTATATTTCAATTCTTGATAATTTTTATTGTGATTTATGAGCATCAACACCTTTTTCAACACATACAAAAATTGCTACATATATAGGTCAATGGTGATATATATAGAATTGTGGACCTGTTGATTATAACTATCTGTAAGCTGGTACATCTGATGGAGTTAGTGAAGCGGTTGTTGAACCATCACTTGTAGTAGTTGATGAAAATAATGTGATTGAGTTCGTCGAGAATAATGAGCTAGCTTCTTATACTTGCAAACAAAATATTATAATGCATTATCTACAGAAACAGTGCAGGCTCCTGTGAAGAATCAAGAGTTTGATAGGTACAATGCATCAAATTCTGATGGAACAGTAAATGTGAATTATAGCGCCCAGACACAAGAGAATAATGATGACTTTGCCATTTCTACTGGAGCCACAGGAAGAAATGTGTTTGGGATTATTACAGACCAATCTGTTGCTTTCCATCCTCAAGCTGAAACCAATGGCAATTCCAGTCAACCTAGTCAGTATGGGTTGGAGGAAACCCATTTAAAACATAATGATAGTCATTTGAAGGATTTTACATTTGGAAGTCCTACTTCTCATGTTACTGTTGCAAATGTCTCTCTTGAAAATTCTGGTAGTTTCTTACTGCACTACAACTATGGTTATAGCAGGCCACTGGCCACTGGCCTGACATTATCCTCATATGAAGGTAACATTGTTGTCGACTTTTCTTTTTCTTATCTTTTTCTTTTTTCTTCGTTGTCTAATTTTTTTAGGGAAAAAACTGACTACCGTATTTATTTATTTTTTGTGGTAGATTCTATTCAACCTTCCACCAAGATTACAGAGTCTTATTTTCAAGTTGGGCAAAACATACATGCTGTTACAGAGTCTACTAATACTGTGATTTCTGATATGGGGGAAAGAAACTCACTTAGTCACTTTCGTAGTGGAAACAGCACACCATCGTGGCCATCTGAATCTCCACCTACTGCTTTCAGTTTTGATGGCAGAAGTTCATCTAGTCATGTACCACTGTATCCAGCTGTAGCTGAAATTAGCACTAGGAGATCTCGTCCATCTTTCCTTGATTCTATTAATATGCCAAAAGTTCCACTTACTGAACCTGGGAGGGTTGAGAGTTCAAAATTCAGTGACAGGGATGCTGTGGCGTCATCTGCTTTTGAGATGTCATTTACCGAGACTGAAACAATTCATCCTTTCTCAAAGTTGAGGTATCCTAATGTAGCTAGTGCATTTGAGCATTCCATGACCTCTACAGTTTCTGCTAGAAATGGGGATGACATGTATGGTCATACTTTCAATGAAAACATGGATAGGAGACACGATTCTTATTCCCGAAAACAGGATGAAGACTTTGCGGCTTTGGAACAGGTTCATATTTCTGGTATTGCTGGAAGTTTAATTACGTTGTCTTATATTGCTCTATTAAAATTAAACCTAAAAAATAAAGTTTGTCTTAAGATAATTATGTTGCTCAGTGGTGGCTTCCTGATGCTAATGCTAACAGTAAGTGAATCTGTTGTAAGGGGCCTGTCAGATTTAAGTTCCTGATGCTAGTGTTTGTTTGTAATCAATGGACTTTGATCTTTCAAAATACTGTCCAAGCAATGTAAAGGGCCAGAAAATGTTCAATAGTGTTGTGCATCAAATATTCTCTGCCTTGGGTTGAGTAGGTTGGGAAAGAGGGTGGCTTCAATTCAATAGTGTGCAAAGAAGGAAGGTTTATTAGACACTTTCTATCTTACCCATGAGCACCTTCTTGAGCTTATGTGGCCTAGCAAGTGCAGATAATGACTATAGAGGCCTTGTACTTGGGAGTTCTATTTATGGTTTTATAAGATATCATATTAGATTATTGCTAGCTTAAGTGTCAAGGAGATAGCTTCCGTGACCAATAGGAGAAGGTTGGTCTGGCCGACTCCGTCACTTGGGTTAGCTACAGGAATCCATTATCTGCAACTTTATGCATAGCCATATTATCTGTTAAGTTCAAAGCAATCATTTACTGTTTTGGGTCTAAACCCACATCTCAGCGTGCGTCTTGTCCTTTTAGCACCTTTAACTCCAGATCAAATCACTCCTTTATATCACCATATTAGTTGGTTAATGTTGCACATAGGCAAACCATCTCAATTGATTTTTTCTTATTTTATCTTCAGTTGATGTCATTCTAACTTTCCATTTGTAAATTGTTTCCTATTCCTGTTTTTCCTAGTAATGCGAACTATTTATTTATTGAGTAGAATTTTTTTTGCCTCCTCTCGTTCCTCTTTCTTGTTCTTGAGAGAAACTAACATTTCCTATACTTCTTCTTATATCTGTTTTCTTTTCCTTTCTTTTGCAGCACATTGAAGATTTGACACAAGAAAAATTCTCATTGCAGCGAGCTCTGGAGGCTTCACAAACTTTAGCAGAGTCTTTAGCTTCTGAAAATTCGGCACTGACAGATAGTTATAATCAACAGGTTGGCTTGCATTGATGATTCTTGGATCTGTAAGTGATATTTGACAGCTTACAGATAAAGATCAAATTGTCATAATCAGAGCCTCCGGAAGCATTAGTAGGGTACGGGGTCCATTCAGTGTATCTGGTTTGGGTATTACTAGTGAGCAATTTATTGAGAAGATCCGTAGTGTAAGAGGTTGGTTTTATCTGCTACTATGATCTTGAATTTGGCATGTTCACATCTTTGAAAATAAAAATTCCTTAAAATAGGCATGCAGAAATGCTATTAGACCTGATTCCAGTAATCGATGGCATATAAGTTGTAGATAAAATTACACTTCTTCAACTGAGGTTTTGGAATAAGATGCTTGGAACCCCCTTTTTTGGAATTGTTTGGAAAGTAGGTAGGGACCTCCCTTGCCGTTAGTATCCATTAAAAATATGTTGTTATCACTAATTTGACTCAACTTGTAGCTAATTTGATGCATCTTTAATGGTTTTTCTGCATAGATTGGCTTAATATCTCAAGAGCAACACTCAAATTTGATGTCTGTAAGAGATCAACTTGCAACTGAGCTTGCATTATGGAACCATTTTATGCACATGATTTCTGGACTACAAGCACATCAGTTTCAATGATTTGGCTATGTGCAAGAAACCAGAAAATTAAAATACTATAGTTAATTATTATTGGTAATGAGGAAGTACACAAAGAAAGGTGTGAGAAAATATAGTGACAAGAATCTATTGGTGACTGCAGTGTTTGTGTGATTCGACAAAGTGATTTTCAAATAATTCATTAAATGAAAGGATCACCATCTTGTAAGTGACGTATCAATTGCACGAAAATGTTTGAGTGCTTGGAGACCTATTGAATGGAAACGGTCAGATGTTTTAATCTGATGAATAAAGAGAAAGAAATACTTAATCTTGAGTTCCAAGTTAAATTGCAAATCCTAATTATGAAGATGGAATTGAAAAATAAACGTAGTTGCAAGATTGCAACACTGATGCTGGATTCAAGATGCATGAGACCTTAAAAATAAATAAATAATAATAATAATACCAAAAAAGATTTGTGGTGGTAGTAATTTATTACTGTGGTTCAATCTCTGATTTATTGCAGGGTGACTTTATTACGGTGGTTGATATGTATGGGTTCTTTGTATAGTTTACACCTACCAATGGCTCTGTTTTTCTAATAAAACAACTATAATTAGTTGGGGTGACTTAATTTTACTTACTGATGTGGATTTGCAACATCATAATTCATAAAATGATTCAGTTTTTGAGTTGAGAGATGCATGTAGGCAGTAGCCCTTTAGATACTCTAATTCCCTCAGTTACATGAGAAAGATATGGATCTAATAATTACTGGTTTCACTGCAGAATTGTGATAATTGAAGGCAAAACTTTTGGAGTCCTCCCTTTCTGGAAGGAAGACAGGAACACATGTATGTTGTTGTAAAAATTTCCCTAATGGTACAATTCTATTTGGTTCTTCTGTGATGAATTGTGGCCTACAGTATATTGAGGTATACTTCAAGTACAATTGGCTATTAATCTTTGTTGGTCAACAGAATGGATTGTGTTAGGTTTATTTGCTAGTAAGCAGATTTTCTTTTGATAGGAATTGCATAGAGATTTTTGGTACTTCACAATACTAAATTGTGGTAATCACATATTACTAGATTGACTATTTATTCTCACACTTTGGATTTCTCACCAGATCAAACAGTTGCTGAGGGACATGACATGATGATGGGGTTCAGTCCACTGCTTCCGACATAATCTGAAGGTCTAATGGAGAGAGTTCAACAAAACTCAAGATTGAGCTCAAGCATACCCAACTGTGAGTAACTAACAGTTACCAATTTTTTAAGTTTTATCAGTTTCTCTTTGTATTTGCTACAATTTCTCTATTCAATTGAGAAAAC
Organism: Camellia oleifera; assembly: GCA_022316695.1. Classification (NCBI taxonomy): domain Eukaryota; kingdom Viridiplantae; phylum Streptophyta; class Magnoliopsida; order Ericales; family Theaceae; genus Camellia; species Camellia oleifera. Next base: position 69,554,115 of record CM039318.1, on the reverse strand, counting down.
TCGCTTGTAATCAAAAGAATATTAGGAATTCTTCAGCAAGCAAAAGAATATTCAATTTCTCTACCTAGTGGATAGCCATTCTGAATTTTCAATTTCTCTTCCAGTTCTCTTATATTCAATGACTATTGCCGGGAACGTTTTCTACCCATATTCCAAGCTTATTCTGCTGAGGTACGTTTACAAAGAACACCAATTGTCTTTTCATCCTTTTGATTTTTATTGTTCAATTGATGTCTAACTGATATCAAAGACATTTTGTATATATTACTTACATCTAAGAACAATGAATGAATTCGTTAATTGATATGCCCCTAAGTAGAAAGTCCCAAAAATGCATATAAGGTTCGCCATTTAGAAAGTCCTTTCCGTTATGTGGAGATATGCCCCTAAGTAGTATTATCTGTCGGAAACTTTCTTTCTATTGCCAATAATAGTTGTGAAGGAAAATTTTAATTCTTTTTCCACCTTTATTGTTGAAGTATTGATGCTCAAATAGCATCTGGATGGTGCATTGAACTCTGTTTTAACATATTTTATAGGTTGAACATGAAGTAGCCCTCTACTTCATGTCACACTCAGGTGTGGTTTGGCAATGGCCTTTTTTAGTTTATTATTATTATTATTATTATTATTATTATTATTATTATTATTATTATTTTTGCTTTTCTGCTGTTTAGGATGAAGTTGTTGCTAAAACGTTGATGTGTTTGGTAAATGCTAAACAATTTATTTTTTTTCTTAGTGGGAAAGTTGAATGGGTCCTTAGTTCTTTTTTTCTTTTCTGTTAGCTGAAAACAAACAAGCTTTTATTTTTGGTTTAATGCGCCAGAAATGGCTAGAAAAAGCCAAAACTGAAAGGAGAACTAGATATTTTTGGCTTAATGAATTGAACTTCCTTTAAACTACACTAGGTTCCATTTATTTTATAAGTAAAACATATCATCATACCTCATTGGATGAGAACAAATTTTTTTCAATAATGTATGAACAATGTCTATACAAGTGGGACGATTAATGACAGGACCTATATATAATATATCCATTTGTAATTGTTATGATGCTGTCAGGTTATTAAGGCTGGGGCCAATGCTTTGGTTGCTGGTTCTGCTGTTTTTGGAGCTAAAGATTATGCTGAAGGTATGGACACCTAAGACCTATAAAAGAGAATTTAATTCTATATTATATGAAAAAAAGATGTATTTTTAACCTTTGTTTATTGAAATGAATGTGTTGCAGCTATAAAAGGAATAAAAACCAGCAAAAAGCCCGTTGCTGTCGCCATATGAAACTTTGAAGTCAAAGAGTTCTTATTCAAGTCAATAAGCAGTTCACTTGTCCTACACTCTCATGTATGGTGTTTCTCACTTGCTACAAATTCCAGTAATTTTCTTTTTCCTTTCAAGTATGATCCGATCTTTAGAATCAGAACAGAAAGTCAATGTCAAATTTGGATTCTGAAAAATAAAAATGACAACAAAAATCCTGAATGACTGTAAGCTGTGTGGCATAGAACTCCTTGTTATTGTTGCATTTTTTTTTTTTTTTATTTATTGAAGAAAGAGAATTTTATTAAGGGAAGAAATGGAAAATAATGCCTGAATGTTGAGATTTTTGCAAATATGTCTTTATGTTTATTTTATATAATATTTGAATATATATATGATATAGGTATTTTTTTTATTTTTTGCGACGGTAAGAAGATGGTCGCTAATACATTGTAGGCCTTTTTTAAACTCTTTTGCGACGGCAAAATATCAGTCGCTATAAGCAGGTTAGGCGGTCGCAAATAGTTTGCGACTGCTATTTTGCGGTCGCAAAAAGTATTTGCCACCCCCACATTTGCGACCCTCATTTCCGTCGCATGGGCCGTCGCAAAAAGTCTTTTGCGACTGTTTTTTTATTATTTGCGACGGCTTGTAGCGGTCGCAAAAAGTACTTTTTTTAGTAGTGATCTATAGTATTACTAAAAAAATTTAATCCCCTCAATCCTATGAGCGAAAGAAACAAACGTGGCCTAAACTCTGTTAAAATGCAATGTTTTGAGTGTGGTATACTTCTGCTACCTGGTTGGTCTTTAATGGGACAACCCATCAACAGCACCAACAGCACTACTATTGACTGCAGCAAAGCCGAACTCATCTAGTTATGTTTCATATTAAAGAGTATTATTGGAATTTACCATTTAACTATGAATTATTCTAATTGAATGCAAATTTTATCTATGTGAGGAAATTAGCTAAGAATATGAAGTTATAGCTTGCAGAGAGCTCAGGTTACATAGGTATATTTCATTACCAAGGAATATTATTTGAATTCACTACTTAGTTATAAATTATTCTATAAATGCAAACTTGATGTGAGCATGGTAAATTTGGCTACGTATTAGGAGTGCTTGCGGTTTGGTTGTGGCTAGAGAACCTCTAATCCCCCATCCGTCGGCCGGATTGATGAATTGAAAAAAATCAAACCGCATGTATCTGCCGGATTGGCGGATGCGGATTGACAGATGGATGTGAATCGATTTAGCGGTTTAAATTTTTACAAATTTTAAACATAAAACAACAACTTGTCAACATGTTTTTTTTGGATAATAATCCAACTATAACGCCCCAACCTTTCACATATCATCGATATTGTCCACTTTAGCCCACATCCACACGAATTTGTTCTTCCCAATGAGTCACCCATCCCAGAACTACTCCAGCCTAAGCACGCTTAACTGGGGAGTTCTGTTAGGGATTTCACCAGTTGGGAAAATGTCTCGATGCTATGTAAGGGTCCAGATTTTTACTTTTATAGCCTAAGAACTCCGCATCCATTCCCGATGTGGGACACCGAGACCTTACAATCCACTCCCCTTAGGACTGCACGTTCTCGTGCAGTAGCCTGCCAACTTACAAGCCCGCCCAGATGTATCAAGAGACACCAGGAGCCAACACTCAGTACTCCGGAGAGTCGACTCTGATACCATTTGTAACCCCCTAACGCTTCACATGTCATCGATATTGTTTACTTTAGGTTGTAACGCCCCAACTCTTCACATGTCATCGATATTGTTCGCTTTTAGGCCACGTTCGCACGGATTTGTTCTTCCCAATGAGTCACACATTCCAAAACTACTCCAGCCTAAGCACACTTAATTGGAGAGTTCTGTTACGGATTTCACCGGCTGGGAAAAGGCCTCGATGCTATATAAGGGTCCAAATTTTTACTTTTATAACACAGGAACTCCCCCTCCATTCCCAATGTGGGACACTGGGACCTTACACCAACTCAACATAACCAAAAGATTATCAAGTAAATTGTCAAATACTAATAATAAATACATATAAGAAAACTATGTATTATCAAAACTATTTCACAGACGAAATGCCACTAATCAATGCACTATAAAGAATGAAATTACACAAGTTTACCAAACAATTTACCCAATACTCTGTAAAATTGTCTTGAACAACTCGTGCCTCTTTCACCAAAGCCTTCGTCTCGGAATTGATCAGCTTGATGTCAAATTCACAGGATCCACATTGAATCCACGACCACAAGCCACTTCGAACTCCTTCAAAACCTTCACCCTTGAATCTTCGGAATCCACCGAAAAAAAACTCTTTGTATTGAATGATCAAACAATCCCTTTGATACAATCCACTTAAACCATGATATAAACTCACACAGACATCAAACGAAACAAGTAAAGAAGCTCCAAATGAAAACCCTAACTCTCAAGAAGAAGATCTAGAAATCATACCCTAGAATCAGACTTGTTCGCAGCTTTATAGCAGCAAGGCCGCGAAGACCGCTCGAGCCATGGAATGGTCGCTCAAGTAGTGTGACTCAAACGTGTGTTTTTCATTAGTGCCTTCACTCGAGCCATCGAAAGGTTCGCTCAAGTTAACATTAAGTCTTCTCAGTAATTTTGCAGACAATTCAAACTTCTAGAACCAATGCTCGAGTGGTGTATGACAAAAACAATCTACAGATTTCATGGAAAAAAAGTGTTTGTTCACAGAATTGGCAACATAAGGGACCTAACATAAACTAAAATTCAAACTCCCCAAACAAGGCCAAGCCTAATTTGGTAATTTAACTTTTTGACTAAAAAACAGCAAAAGGGCTTAAAGTCATTAAAACAATAAATAAATAAATAAATAAATCCAATAAAAAGAAAAAAAATTGAACATCTATTTGATTGATTAGAATGAAATGCGATAGAATGATAATTCTTTAGGCTTTCTTAAGGAATTATCATTTCTTTAAAATGGTAAAAGATGATTTCATTTGTAATGTATTTATCATTATTTTGTAAAATCTGACTAAACATGGAAATAAATATCTTGATAAAATGATAATTCCATTCTGATTCATTTTAGTGAACCAAACACTATCTAAGTAATTTATGATTTTCAATACAATTTAAAATTTATTTTCAAACACATAATTTGATAAATCAAAATTTGATACTTATTAGACACATCATTAAAGGTGGATTTTAGGGTGAAAAATTATTACTAGGTACTCTTGGAATATGGCCATATATAGTATTATGATTGGTGGAAAAAGTGAAATATTATGATTTTGTATTGGGTGATTGAAAAATATGAGGAGACATAATAAATGATAATTGGTAAAAAAAAATATAAACATGTGATATTTTAAAAGTATCTAATAATTTTTCGATAAACTAAGTATCTGAAGATTTTTTTTTTTTTTTTTTATCAATACTACTCATCAATGCCACATTCTCTCTGCTATGATATCGAATGGAAAATTTTGTATATCAGTAACCATTTGATAGTAGTAGGGTTTGTTTTATTTTATTTTTTGTGTTTGTTTCATTTAAATTAAAATGGTCCCCATTAAAGTTGTTTTCAAGTTGGATTTTGATAATTTTGATGAGTAATGTTATTTAAATTAAAAAAATTAGATTATTTTCAAATTAAATCATTTAAAAAAAAAATATTTAAGTCATATCTTGTTCTCATGTTTTCCTAAATTATTCATAAATCATCTTATTTATATTTTATTTACTTTAAAAAATGAACTTGTATATATATATATATATATATATTTGGGTCAGGCTTCTCTCAAGTCCGAAATCGAACTGGAGCATGCTATTAGGCCCACCATGGGTCTTTTTTTTTTTTTTGTTTATGATCCGAACCATTATTATGTAGAGTTCGTTGAGTACTTTATTCGTGTGAAAAATCACATTGATCGGATATCGATCGCTACTTAATCGGATCAGATTTCTGTCAATAGTAAATATAATTTTCAAAATAAATTTTTTGACAAAAACTGATCCAATCAATTTGATTTTTTGTCGGAATAAATTATTCGACGAGTTTTATACATTGAATGATTTAAATTATTAAAACAGGACCCGTAGTCGGCCTCACTTCTTCAACAGTACCGTACAGGTCCTCTTTGCGGATGGGAGACAATCTTCACATATCTTTTTCAACTAGACATATAAAATAAGGATAATTATATCACAATGATGACAGGAAAAAAAATACAAATCTATGAAAATTTTTATAATTTTAATTATTAATATTTATAAGGTTTCACTAATTATAATTATTTTTTTTATACCCACTTATTTGATATTTCCCTTATTAAAAAACTTTCATTTTCAAATTTTTAAATTTAAAGTTTTAAATACATTAATTAATTTTCCTTTTGAACGGTGTAAATCAAGACATAATAAGATAGATTCTTTTTTAAAATGATTCAATAAAAGCTAACTAATAGAAGTTATTTTTTTAATTATGTAAAAAATAAAAAAAAATGTATAAAAATAGTGGTTACATATTTGGCCCACTAAATATATATTTTATTAGTCTATTTATTTTTACTATTTTATAATTTTATGTATTTTCATGTGTTTTTATGTATTTTGAGTGTTTGTATATAAATTAATATAAATAATATATTTTAGATATTATATTATATTATATTTATTATAAAATAAATTAAAAGGAAAAAACAATCAAAAGAGGGTGTCGGCAACGGTAGCTCTCAATTGATATATATATATATATATTATTATAATTGTTGTTTGGTTGTGCAGGATTTTGCCTATAAAAGGCAAACGAGAGACAGCAGAGGAGGGGGAGCTCAGGGCAAGAGAGCAGAGGGCTTCGGCCCAAAGCAGAAAAGAGAGAAGAAAGAAAGGGGAAGTGGGAGAGTGTAACTTGTATATGTTAGAGTGTGGTAGTTATATAAGTGCTAGGAACTAATATTTTCTTCTTAATATAGAAATGAAACTATGACCAAATAATGGGGATAAGTAGTATTTAGTATTTTGAGTTTTGATTTGATTTGGATAAATTGTATAACTGTTAGATATTTTTGTGTAATAAATGTTTTATTCAAATCATGTTATACAATCATTTTCATTACTGTGTATTAAAATTGTTAGACGAGTCATACCTAATAAGTACATGTCGTACATCAATCTTAGTTTAGTGTAGTTTAGTGTAGTTTAGTGGTGACGATCTATGTTAAATGAAGATAATTCATGGCTATCTGGTTATAATATACAAATCCTCTTGACGATGTATTTCTAATCAATTTATATCATTTTATCCAAATTAATGATTTTCTAAAAACTAATACAATAACCAGTTATCATAAGGTTAGTGGTGAATTCAAAACTTGAGAAATTTCTTATTTTTTTATTTGATGTGTTATTAATTTTGGTTTTATTATTTTTTCAAAATCAATTTTCTTAAATTACTTTAATTATTATTTTTGTATCAAAACAACTCGACTAGTCTTTGAGGATTGACACCTAGTCTTAATCGCTGTTCTACGGGGTAGTTGTTAGTATTTGGTTTTAAAAATAATATTTTGGTATGCAAACGACCATATCAAATAGTATGAGATTTTTGAGTTTCATAGGATTTTTCTCATTAAAACTCCCCTTTGCTTATATAATATATAAATAGATGATGTGGTATTAAGTTAGATCCCATATGATGAAATATTTGACAAATTAAAATTTGATACTTGTTAGATACATCATTAGGGTGGATTTTAGGGTAAAAATTTATTATTGGGGTACTCTTGGAACATGAATATATGGTACTCCATGGTATTATGATTGATGGAGAAAATTAGATATTATGATTTTATGTTAGATAATTGAGCAACATGAGAGAACATGAGAAATGATAATTAATCAAAATATATATATATAGACAGGTAATATACAAAAAATATATAATAATTTTTCGATAAATTAAGTATTTGAAGTTTTTTTTTTTTTTTTTTTTTTTTTTGGGATCAATATTACTCAATGCCGCATTCTCTCTCCCCAATATGATCTTGATGGAAAATTTTGTATATTAGTAACTATTTGATTGTAGTAAGGTTTGTTTTGTTTTTTTTGGTGTGTTTTTTTGTTTAAATGCCACATTCTCTCTCCCCAATATGATCTATGATAGAAAAATTTGGGTACTCTGGCCCTTTATCTAGCTGGCTTTCCTTCTTTCTTAATCAACCATTCAAACCAACTCAAATAAGAGAATAGTATATATAAGTAACCATTTGATTATAGTAGGGTTTGTTTTGTTTTGTTTTATTTCTTGTGTTTTTTTTTTTTTTTTTTTTTTGGTTTAAACTGAGGTTGTTATCAAGTTAGATTTTGATAATTTTTGAAGAGTAGTGTTATTTAAACTAAAAAATTAGATTATTTTTTAAATTAAATTATTTAAGTCATATCATGTTCTCATGTTTTCTTAAATCATTCATAAATCATCTTATTATTTGTACATTATTGACTCTAAAAAATGAACTCGTATATATGGTACTCCATGGTATTATAAAAAATGAACTCGTATATAACGAGTTCATTTTTTAGAGTCAATAATGTATAAATAATAAGATGATTTATGAATGATTTAAGAAAACATGAGAACATAATATGACTTAAATAATTTAATTTAAAAAATAATTTAATTTTTTTAGTTTAAATAACATTACTCTTCAAAAATTATCAAAATCTAACTTGATAACAACCTCAGTTTAAACCAAAAAAAAAAAACACAAGAAATAAAACAAAACAAAACAAACCCTACTATAATCAAATGGTTACTTATATATACTATTCTCTTATTTGAGTTGGTTTGAATGGTTGATTAAGAAAGAAGGAAAGCCAGCTAGATAAAGGGCCAGAGTACCTAAATTTTTCTATCATAGATCATATTGGGGAGAGAGAATGTGGCATTTAAACAAAAAAACACACCAAAAAAAACAAAACAAACCTTACTACAATCAAATAGTTACTAATATACAAAATTTTCCATCAAGATCATATTAGGGAGAGAGAATGCGGCATTGAGTAGTATTGATCCCAAAAAAAAAAAAAAAAAATCTTCAAACACTTAATTTATTGAAAAATTATTATATATTTTTTGTATATTACCTGTCTATATATATTTTTTATTAATTATCGTTTCTCATGTTCTCTCATGTTGCTCAATTACCTAACACAAAATCATAATATCTAATTTTTTCCATCAATCATAATACCATGGAGTACCATATATACATGTTCCAAGAATATCCCAATAATAATTTTTTACCCTAAAATCCACCCTAATGATGTATCTAACAAGTATCAAATTTTGATTTGTCAAATATTTCATCATATGGGATCTAACTTAATACCACATCATCTATTTATATATTATATAAGCAAAGGGGAGTTTTAATGAGAAAAATCCTATGAAACTCAAAAATCTCATACTATTTGATATGGTCGTTTACACACCATAATATTATATTTAAAACCAAATACTAACAACTACCCCGTAGAACAGCGATTAAGACTAGGTGTCAATCCTCAAAGACTAGTCGAGTTGTTTAGATACAAAAATAATAATTAAAGTAATTTAAGAAAATTGATTTTGAAAAAATAATAAAACTAAAATTAATAACACATCAAATAAAAAAATAAGAAATTTCTCAAGTTTTGAATTCACCACTAACCTTATGATAACTGGTTATTGTATTAGTTTTTAGAAAATCATTAATTTGGATAAAATGATATAAATTGATCAGAAATACATCGTCAAGAGGATTTGTATATTATAACCAGACAGCCATGAATTATCTTCGTTTAACACAGATCGTCACCACTAAACTATACTAAACTAAGGTTGATGTACGACATATACTTATTAGGTATGACTCGTCTAACAATTTTAATACACAATAATGAAAATGATTGTATAACATGATTTGAATAAAACATTTATTACACAAAAATATCTAAAAGTTATACAATTTATCCAAATCAAATCAAAACTCAAAATACTAAATACTAACTACCACACTCTAACATATACATGGAAGTGCCAGGAGCGGAGGAATGATTTGAGTTTTTCATCCATCTTTGATGTATGTGGCCCCCCAATCAAAGATCCGCGTCTAATTCCTGGAAGTTTTATTATGTTGAGGTTCACAATTATCCACCAGCTAGCGGTTGAAGCTTGAGGCATTACTCTACATTATTTATATTTGAATAATTATTGTGTTGTCTCCTCAAAGGCGACAAAATAATAATGAAACTTATTGTTTTAGTTAATAATATTCAAGTTGGGACATCATATTTGCCTCAGGAGCAAATATAATTTCTCCTAAAGTAATGTTATGCTTATTATTTATTAATGCTTTATTTTGTTTAGTGGAATGAGATGAAATGAAATGAAAAAGTTATTTCTTAGTCTTTATTACAGAATTATTCCCTAATAATGGTAAATAAGAATTCCATTTGTAATGTATTTTTATTATTTTTTTAGTCAATCAAGCAGGAGAATAGATATTTTGATGGAATGACTGTTCCATTTTACTTCATTCCAATGAATCAAATACTATCTAATGTTATGTTTGGTTGAGTAGACCAAAATGAAATGATTATTTCACTAAAATGTCCATTTTACGTTTGGTTCTTTAAAAATATTTTTAAAAAATTATTACAAATAGAATTATCATTTATCATTGTAAAAAGAATGATTACTCCATACAAGATTAAGAAACGACTATTCCATTCTAATAAACTTTTACTTCAGTACACCAAACACTACTAATAGAATATACCACATCAAATAATAGATGTAAAAAGTTAAATTAAATGGTTAACATAACATTATTGCTTTTTGAGTAATGCTAGAAATCCACATTTTAAACTCACATTTAGACCTACAATGATGTAGCAAAGAAGTTAAGCATCATATCATTGAACGTGTAATTAATCAGAAATTAACACTTGTTATACTACCTCATTGTGAGTCAAATTATGAGAGCTTTTTTTTTTGTGAGTCTCAAATATTTTTCTTATATATGTATGATTTGGATTTTTACATTTATCTTCGGTGTGTGTGACCCATGTTTTATCATTTTAAGGGAATGATCACTCTCGATAAAAGATTAAGAAATGACTATTGCATTACAATATATGGACTTGGATTGTCTCCAATCCTTATCGAGTTGGACCGTCCAGTTTGGGTCCCACTTTTGTAACAAAATTATTTCCTCATCAATGATCAACATGTGTGACAAATTTATTCATTAACTAAAGTTATATATACGGTACTGAGCAACTGTTTGGTGACGAAAATGAGGATTTTTGGTGATAAAATGTTGTCTTATGTGTGATAAAAAATTTCGTCACTAAAGTAATTTTATTGGTGACAAAATTATTTTTCCTCGCTGCAATTTTTAATGACAAACATTCAATGATGAAACCAGTAAAGAAAATATTTCCTCACAAATATCTATAATAACAAAATTAAGTCTTTGAAGACAAGGAAAAATAAATAAATAAATAAATAAATAAGTAAATTCATCATTCATGACCCAACTTCTTATAGTACTAGTTAATTCTATTCTTGTTGCTAGTCCAAATAGATTTGGTGTTTTTCGTTATGATAAATAGGAGTTGGTTTCACTATAGTAAACTGCCCATTTCGACTCGTACTCTATTTAAATCATATATTTTGTTAGTATTTTAAGTTGTTGTATATAAGCCATTCATATAAAAAATTAAATTGACCATATAATTTTATTTACATGATTTTGTTATGTTATTGTTTAAAAAAGTAGAAAGTTCATTTTTAAAATTATACTTACCATCTATTTATTTATTTTGTTAGGTTTTTATAATTGGCAATCCTATTTGACAAAATTTCTTTGAATTGTAATTTTATTCGCTCTTTTATTTCAATAAGGTTGAGTGTAACACCCCACTTTTTGTTACTCAGATTCTATTACCAAACCATTATTATAGATTCAATTTCAGAGATAGCATACGAAAACCTTTTACATTAACAAGAACACATGAATAAAGATTTTCTCATCCGAATACAATATAAATGCAACAAGAGTTATAATTAAATAAATTACTCGTGGGCTTACATCGTTTAAATTAAAAGAAATGGTTTAACCCTTTTACATCAATGACATTATGCCCATAAGTAAAAGGCCCTATGGCCAACAGATAAAGAAGATTCTCAATCTTGAAACACTTAATTTCTAGATGTTCACTTGAAAAAGCATTAGCAATACGAGATGAACATAAAATCCAATAGGGATCCCAACATGATCCTAAACAATAACAACATATAGATAGCAATGATCATGAATGTTTTATATCATATCATATACATAATGTGATGGTTTATATTGAAAATATACTTATACAGATACTTTTCTCAAAATCATTCAATTTACCCAACAACACAAACAATTCACTTTTCTTTCTCATTTCCATTTATAAATAACACTTCACAACTGATTGTTTTAAAAAAAACACTTTCACAAAACCTGATTACTTCTCATTATTTATGCCCAATACAAAACATGCGTTCACTTCCGATACATTCATCACATTTCCTTGGCCCTAAGTCCATGGTCAAGAAAAACTTTCAACAACTCGTCCAATATGCCTATGTACATACATATATATCCTAACACGAATACGAAATAACCCGGTCTCACCCAACCATAACTATCACCTACTCATGATATACAAGGATACACCGAGAGAAAACGAGAAACGAAACAACTATCTACCTGCTTAAAGTACGGTAAGTCAAGGATACACATTTCCATAACGAAATGCCAATTTACCAGACACAATCTAGAAGATAATGGTACCTTTGCCAATTTACCAAAAACTGGCTAGAAGGTAATGGTACCTCTGCCAAGTTCTCTAGGCGCTAGCTGAAAAATACTAGTACCTCTCATTCTGTGCGCGGCCAATTCTCCAAGCGCTAACTAAAAGGTAATGGTATCTCTCATTTTCAACGCGTGAACATTTCCAGCCATCTCAACATACTATAATGCATAATAACACAAGTGTACTACATACACAATATTATTCAACACAACAATGCCATCCTCCATCGATAACCAAGGACAAAACCTCTAAGCATATATGTATTAAATACACGTAAGACAACAATCCAATTCTCACAAGACCTTAAATCCAATAAAAATAATAATATGCAAAGGTTTCAAGATCTGACTTCAAGTTCATTATTAATTTACGAAGAGTTATGATTTCATTTTCTTTCCAAAAATCAATTTTCCTTATTTTCCAATCCACACTACTCCAATCATTTTCTAAAAATTCATTCTTTTCATTTAATTAAAAACCATATCCTTGATTGCCAAAGCCACAATCCAACCCCACTCAACCTGATTAATCCAAACATTTTCAATACCATGGTTACTTCTCCCTTTTAGATATTAACACAATTACACAATCCATATTAACAAAATACAAAAGATTATTCAACTTCCTCACTTTTAAATCGATTAAGTCAATAATATTAAATTAGGGCTTTCTTTCCTTTCAACATAAACATGTTAAACTACTCCCCAATTAACCCAAACAACAACCAACTTAACAACTTCAATCATAAATATCAAACTTTCGATCCCTTTTCATGACTTTCAAGGAAATCCATAATAAATATGGTTTTTGTGTAATAAAATCTACCACATGTCTATCTATAGATAAGGTACTGAAAATGAGCAATAAAATCCCTACCTCTTGAAGCGAGGAGGAGACAACTCAAAAATCACCAGTGACGAAACCACAAACTACTTGGATTGAAATGAAGCCCTTAACGAGATCTACAATGTTTTTCAAATGAGCAATGTGAAAAGATAGCTCTAGGTGAGTAGATCTAAAGATCTAAGTAAAAAAAAAAAAGTTGAGTTTAGAGAGAGAGAAGAGTGACTCACAATGTTGAGATGAAAAGAGAGAGAGAGAGAGAGAGAGAGAGAGAGAGAGAGAGAGAGAGAAAAGAAAAAAAATGAGGAAAGTGTGTTTGGAGCCTATTTATAGTAGTGGAATAATAGCCCCAAAGTCAATGAAAAGAATAAGTCAAAACTCCCAAAAAGTAGGGCCCAAACCGTACCAAAATTTCTGGAAATTACTCGTAGATGTCGACCCTCAAGATAGTGGTATCGACCCTCAAGAAGAAAATGCTAAGACTCTAATGTGTGCAGTAGACAAGGGTTGACCCTAGGAACTAGTCGACACAGGAACTAGTGGTGTCGACCCTATATTTCAGTAGCAACACCTAGAACACAGCAACAGACAAAGGTTGACCCTGGGACCCGTGGTGTCAACCGTATAAACCAGCCGAGATTCTAAGAGCAAGGCAACAAAGTGGTGTCGATCCCTAGGAAGACTAGTGTTGATACCAGAACAAATTTTCCAAGTTCCCAAAGAACTTTTCAACGAAAACATGCGTGAACGAACAATCCTAACAGGTCTAAATTGAATTCTACTCCTCCAAAACCAAGATACAACAACTCCAAACACTACAAGAAAAAACACTTTCTGTGACCAACATTTTGGTCGCAAAAAGTACCATATTTGGTCGCTAAAACCTTTTCGCGACCAAAATATGTTGGTCGCAAGTTGGTCGCTAAAGCCTCGTCACATATAGTTTTCTGCGACCAAAAAAGCCTTTGGTCGCTAAAAGTGACCATTCGCGACCAACTTTTTTGGTCGCGGAAAGTCCAATTCATATTACCCAAAAGTAAACTTTTAGCGACCAAAGGTAAGTTGGTCATCAAAAGTTAGTGCTTTGACCCAAAAAATATAATTCTTTTGTGCCGCCTGGGACTTGAACTCTTGACCAAAAAGTCACCATGTACCCAATCCACTCTGCCAATAACATACTTCTAGTTCATATTTGGAAATAAAAATATATAATCCATAAAAATTAGGTTATATATTATTTTATAAAACTTTTAATGCCTAAACAAAAAAATAGCATGTAATTACAGCAGTATCTTTTTTTTTCAAATTTATCCCGCCATAACTTTTCGCGACCAACTTTTCTTTTTGGTCGCCAAAGGGTAATCTTCCGTGACCAAAAAAGTCTTTTGGTCGCCAATAATATACTTTCCACGACCAACTTTTTTTTTTGTCGCCAAAAGGTGATCTTTTGCGACCAAAAAAGCCTTTGGTCGCCAATAGTATACTTTCCGCGACCAACTTTTTTTTTTGGTCGCCAAAGGGTAATCTTCTGCGACCAAAAAAGCCTTTGGTCGCCAATAGTATACTTTCCGCGACCAACTTTTTTTTTTTGGTCGCCAAAGGGTATACTTTCCGTGACCAACTTTTTTTTTGGTCGCCAAAGGGTGATTTTTCGCAACCAAAAAAGCCTTTGGTCGCCAATAGTATACTTTCCGTGACCAACTTTTTTTTTTTGGTCGCCAAAGGGTGATTTTCCGCAACCAAAAAATTGTGGTCGCCAAAAGTTAAATTTTAGTCGCAGAAAGTGGACTATTAGTGACCCAAAAAAATAGGTGGTTACCAAAAGTGTTTTTTCTTGTAGCGAAAGACTCCCGAAATGAAAATAAAGAAATTAAATATACTCTCCAATAGTTTAAAAGACACAAGTGCTACAATGTGAGTGTTTAGATACGAATCTAACTCGAATTATGCCTATGCAAAGGAGTTCGTGATTTTAATCCTTGCATGTTTACCATTTCACTGACTATGTACAGGGTTCAAACGGTCATTTGTGCACTCAAACGAAGAATAGGAGCATCTAGTATCTCTGCTTGCAAAATGAACTGTTGGGAAGCAAATTTTACAACTCGACCGATGAATGTTGCCCTCGAGCGGTCAGCCTATATGTTTTGCACCGCCTTTACTCACACCGTTGGAGTAGTGAAATGTGCACTTGAGCGGTCTTCACCATCCTATTTATTATAAAGTGCATCGTTTGCTGTTTTTAGGATTTAAGCCGTCCAAATTCTGGGAGAGCAAAGCTACCAAGGTTTTCCATATTGGAGGGTATTTTTATGAGTGTTTCATTGATAATTTGAGAGTAATCAATGGATCTATGAATTTCATATTAATGTCATCAAGGGGTTTATTTGTTTTTTTTTTTATTCACAAACGAGAGAGATGTTCTTCAGTGGATTTCAGAGAACTTAGGTATGAAGCTTTGGTGGATTTCAGAGTAACTCATCGTCGTAGATTCGACATCAGTGTTGTGGATTCAACGTTGGGCAAGACAATTCCGATGTGAAGATTGTAGTGGAAGAGACACATCGTGGTCGGTTTAATTTGGGTGTAGATTCGCTAGGTAATTGAGGGTACACATGTGTAATTTCTTTTTATCTTCTTTGTGGATTGTTTTGTGACTTTGGCCCGTGATTTTTTTTTTATCACAATTGGAGGCGCTCTAATTGTGATTTTTTTATACGTTAAATCGTTGTGTCGATTTGTTTTTGATTGTTTAATTGGAATTGTTATTTATTGTTTAAAATTGAAACATAATCACAAATCAATATTTCAAAAATTCTAGATTTTTCATATTTATTTATTTTCATAAAAAATAAATAATAAAATCAAGTGGGTACGATTATCAAATGAATCTTATTTTTTTATAAACGATTTACATAGTTCATAATTAACATTACAATAATTATATACATATATATATATATATATTTATAGAATGGATACAATAGTGATAATTAAACATCACAAAAATCATAATTAAAGCGTATATAATACACACATTTTAAAATTGTACCATAGAATTTTCCTAAAATCTAATACTAACAAATATAAAACGTCAAAATATACATGGGAATCATCTAGTGCACAATCCAATCCAAGTCCACGAAGACCATTCTCTCTCGCTCAGGAACCATCAAGCACCATCTCCCACATGCATTCTCAAATTTTGTGGCCTGCTTTCCATCTACAACTTGTAATCTACTATAATTGTGTCTCTAATTCAATAAGGATATCATTAACATTTAAGCCACCAAAAAGATATGATCAAGAGTAAATCACAAAACAATATTTGTTAATCATATTGTTTGATTTTGATAATATCTAAAATACATTAGATTTATCATAACTTTTAGTACACATGTTTTACATTATTTAACACAAAATATTATCTATCAAAATATATTTTGTATGATAAATTTGAAATGAATAATATTTAAATTAATTTTACAAAAAAAATACTGTGCAGTAAATGTTGGACAATCTTCACTGTATTCCGAATAAATTAAGTTTGTGTACTTAACAATAAACAAAAGAAATAAAGGAAAGGAGAGAGAATGTTTGATTACACAAATCAAACTAGAAAATAAAATAAATAAATAAAAACATATTTTTATTTTGTTACAAAAACAAAATCAAAATCGGATATAAATAAATAATAAACCGAAAAATAAATTAACAACTTACTTGATTATTTTCTTAAACAAATTTTTGATCAAGTCTAGTGTTTGACATTGTGTCCTTAAGACAGATTCGTCCTCTCTGCAGTGTTTTCAGATTTCGGGCGTTTATCTCCCAGGATAAAATGATCAACAACGAATAATTGCAGCAATACAAATTATTCGCACAACGAACACACTTTATGTATATACCCTTTCTCACCGAAAATTAATACATCAAAATGCAGAGATTAAAGGCAGCAAAGAAGAACGAAAAATTGGAAGGGAAAACAAATGAGGGACTTGTCTTATTTATAGATGATTGGTGGTTGTTTGGTTTAAATTTAATAGGTACAAAACCTGTTTGAACAGGTATTGAATCTGTTCGGGACAGATTAAACAGTTAAGGCACTGTTTGGTTTGAAATTCAAACAGATATTGAATATGTCCGGTTTTAATTCAAACAGATTGGAAACCTGTTGGGTTTTAAATTTAAATAGAAATTGAATCTGTTAGGGTGGGAAAACTGGATAGATTTTACTTCAAAAATAAAATTAATTTCAAATGTTTTTGGCCCAAAAAATAATTAGTATTGGGCCGGATAAGCTCAACCCAACCTTACACCACGCACCCAAGCCTAGCCCAGCCCAGCTCGGATGACGGCGCGCGTGTGTTTATTTTTGGATCCAATGGGTCTAGCCCATAACCTCTCCCTTTCACAAACTTGAGGTGTCCCTTGGGGCCCTCCCCAAGCTATAATCTCATGCCTTATAAACCCACTCAAAACTTGTCCACTAAATCAATATGAGACAAGCCTTAAACCAAATCTTTGGAAAATTTCACCAAAAATACCATATCCATAGAGCTCTCTTTGGTTTCAATTTCTCATTCACTCGATAATGGTTTTGAGCAACCAAATATACCACGTGAATCACAACGCAGTATAGAACACATTACCATTTAAACCCGCAAAATTCGATGCATGGGTCCCACCTAAAAATTAGACCAAAATTTGAAAAAAAATTATGTTTTTCCAAAACTTTCAAAATCATTTCTGACAATAAATAGTAAATTACTATTCATTCTTTGTCAAAATTGATACACCCACACGTAATAGTGAGTTATCTTCATTTCCATTATTGTTCTCTTCATGATTGATTAATCTATTAACACTATGACATTTCTGTTTGATAATGTATTCATGAAACATTAATCCAATAAAACATTATTTACTTGAACTTACTGTGCACTTAAATATTTTTTAATAAAAAAATCATTGTATGAATATTAACTTCACTAATCACCTTTTGATAATCCCTGAGTCAGAGTTTTAATGGTGGAGCTCTAATCAAATCTCCACCGACGTAGCAGGAAGCAAAAATAAATAAATAAATAGATACATGCATAATATTCTCAGTAAATGAGATCCACTACCAACTTATTAGAACTGTAATTAAGATTCTATAATTAGAGCTCTAAAACATTTTTAAAGTCAGTGTGCAAATACTATTCATCAAAAACTACTTTGTTCTATATTTTCAAACATCTGCCTATGTTTTGAAAAGTTGAGGCAGCACGTTCTCCGCGTAATTCAGCTAAGCTTCTTCTCCGCGTCCACGTGACCAGCATGCAAAAGTCAAAGAAGAGGACCGTCTTATGTTTTTGGCTATATAAAAAGTATTTTGTCTGAAAAATACATGAAATGAAAAAGAAAAAATTATGTGATATTGAAGCATTTTTAAATATTATGTTGTGTGCCAGTGATTTATTATTTCTATTGAGAGAAAATTTATTATTTGAGCAAAATTATAAAAGAATTTTCATATCCTTCTTATTATTCTTATAAAATAAGAGTTTTTATGAGTATTTTTTGGAATAAAATCACTTGGTAAGGTGTGACTAGGCACCATAATCTAAACTAGTTGGGTGGAATGATTGAGATTGGTTATTTGTTGTAAAAGCTCGCTAGTACCCGTAAAGCTAGCGGTGTAGTTACTATTTGAAAAATAGTGGAAAATTCTCAAGAAGGAACTTGAGGAGTGGATGTAAGTCCGGTTATGCCGAACAACTATAATTTGCTGAGTTTGTTTTCTCCTCCCTTTACTCATTTTATTTCATTACTCTATTTTATTGTTGGACATTTTTTATTTATTTACCTTTTGGGTTAAATTTTAATTTAACAATTTATTTAGAAATCTAATTCACCCCTCTTAGATTGCCTAAAATAACAAATGTCATCTCCAAACCATTTGATTACATCAAAGTTCGAATGAAATAATACATTGTTAGTTCGAAAATGAAAATAAGAGAAACAATGACATTAACTAGGACTTGGACAACTTTCTAGGGAAACCTGCCTAATTTGGATAATGCACTTCCTTTCCATACGTAAGGGTAGGGTTGGATGCTTGGGGGTGCGTTTAGGGTGTATGCGGTGTGGTACACACAGTTTGAGAGTAAAATTATAAATCAAATGGCGGATTAGCAAATTAGAAAATTGCGGTTTAGATGATTTTGGATGGATTGACAGATTGAAGAATTTTCTAACCAATTATCAAGTATTTGCATAATATGTAAAACTAATTTGCATAATGTTTTTTATATATAAAATACAATCTAATTTTACATAATATTTTCCATATATATTACTAATAATTTATAATAAATTTCATATCTTAAATCTTTCTCACTCATTTTTACTTTGATATTTCATTAGAGATTAAAAAATATATATGTATTAATTATAACGGAGTGGAGTGGTTTCGAATGCGGATTAGAAATTTTAAAATTTAATTCGCAGTTAGCAGATAGAGCGGTACAAATTGTTCGGATCGATGCGATTTTAGCAAATTGGGCAATATTTTGCATATCCCTATGTACTCTTTAGAGTTGGCATTATACTCCTGTCGCTAGACTCTATCTCCTGCTATGGAGTGTGGGTGAGGTCCATTGTTACATCAGCAATGGATCCCTTCCTTTGAGTTAGGTTAAATCTTTCCGTCAATTGACTACCTAGGAGGGTCAGGACCTACAAATACTATAATGCCCCACAAAAACGTCTTTTTTTCTTGTTAAAAAAAAAAGGAAAAAGAAAAAGAAAAAGAAAACCCTCAATACACCTTCAGACTCTCCTATGCCTTCCTCTATTACCTTTTTCATAGATTCTTTCATTGGCTCCTCCAAATCAAACTATATATCATCAGTGTCCGAATCAAATTAGTTCATGTAATCACAACCTCATGTTTAATTGTAAATTTTATTAATTAAATTATATATACAGTGAACATTCAATTTGATGAAATTGACAAAATTTTAATATTGAGAAAAGTTAAGAATCATAATTTCAAGTATGAAAGAAAAGAAAAAAAAAAATACATAAGTAGTTGTCTTACTAATTTAATTTGATAACTAATCCTACACTTATTCACTAGATTATTGATCATTTTACTATTAATCATGTTAATCATCAAATAAGATCTAAGAGTGTAGTAACTATACAAATAATCACTCTAACATCACTTCTATAAAAAAAAATAATAATAATAAATAATAAATAATAAATAAATAATAAAAAATCCTAAAAAAAATCTCAACTTTTGGAGTATTATGCTAATTACTCAAACCCAACTTTTGGACTATTTACCAAATTCTACATTGTAAATTTGTCACAATTAACTCAAATTTCTTGCATAATTTCCAAAAACCCTCCACACCAATTAATTCACCAACCAAAATAAAAGGCAAAATAAAAAACTTAAAAACAAGTTAAAGGACAAAATACAAGCCTCATAAACCAAAGCTATTCTTATATAAATGGACTAGCGAGAAAGTGATGTGGCTCGCACGCCACTTGATGCCTGATACAATTAATTTAAATTTTAGTATTAATTTTGATTGAAAAAATATATAAAAATATTATGTTATCATATAATCTTTAATATGATGAATTTTTCATTAAAAAAAAAAAAGAAAGAAAAAAAAAGTTGTAGAAGTTCAAATAGATGGATTAAATTTTTTACTTTACTCATTATGGATAAATTAAAAATAAGTTGCAATAATTAGTTGCTAATGTATATATACCTTTTATCTTAGTATTAAATATATATTACAGTTAGAAATTATTCTACTAATAAAATTTGAAAATTGAAAATTCATTTTTTTAAGTTGAGTAGCCTTGTCTTTCTAATGTTTTAAAAATAAAAAAAA
This sequence comes from Camellia oleifera, assembly GCA_022316695.1. Taxonomy (NCBI): domain Eukaryota; kingdom Viridiplantae; phylum Streptophyta; class Magnoliopsida; order Ericales; family Theaceae; genus Camellia; species Camellia oleifera. Next base: position 69,533,187 of record CM039318.1, on the reverse strand, counting down.
AACGGAGAAAATAACACTCCAGTGGTATCAGTGTAATTTAAATATATTAATAAAAAATTAAAATTATAATTATTAATATTTTTCATTTACTTGTAAATATTGTTTAACTGACACATGTCACTGTAATTCTCTCAAAAAAAAAAAAAAACAAAACAAAACAAAAACAAAAACAAAACAAAAACAAAAACAAAACAAAACAAAACAAAAAAACTTGTCATTATTTTTTATTTTTTATTTTATAAATGTAATGATGTACTTTAGTTTATTTCCTTTGATTTTTTTTTTTTTTTACCAACTCTCGTTTGAAGACATTTGTTCATCAATTTTAGATAGATCTTTCCTTTTTTATTTGTGATTATTTGAAATTTACCTAAGAATAGTTGTAAGACCTTTTGTGTCTCGTTTGTTATTGTTTGTGAACTCTTAGTTAATAGAAGAATCAGATTATGATCTCGTAGACGTACCTCACATTGAGGAAACCATGAAAAAATTCTTGTGTTGCTGATTTAATTTTTTTGTATTAATTTTTTATTTCATTTGATTGATTTGCACTGGTAGAAAAATCATATTTTTCCCTATTACATCCATGCAATGCATTTTATTGCTAATTTGATCTTGAACAATGTTGAAATGTACAATTCTCCAATTGTAAATTATGATCATTGAAAAAAGGGTCTGTGAAATGCTTAAGCAAATCCAATAACGATGAAAATACATAGAATAGCAAGAGGTATAGTTAGTGAGATTAATAACAAAAGTAATAACAACAATTTTACTCTTTTTTTCTTTATCACTATTATTTCTTCTCACTTTGTTTTTTTTTTCCTCCCAAAGTCCAAATAACAAATTAAAAACTTTTGTTTGTTTGTTTATTTTAGGGTTTAGGGTCTTTAATATCCATTATAATTGCCAGCATCTAACAGATAAGGACCACACCACTAAGGAAACAAAACTAAAAGATAGACAAAGCTAAGCATGGAAAACTTCCATCAAAAGAAATAGCTACTCAAAAAAAAGAAAAAAAAAAAAGAAGAAAAGGACCAACTAGCAACCGAAAAAAGAACAACTGGCACATTGGCACAATAGTGATGGTTACCGCTTATCAAAACAACCGTGAAAAATCTAGAAATCTCCTAGATATTGATTTGTGATTATGTACCAATTTTAAGCAGTAAATAACAATCACAATCAAACAATCATGACAAATCGCCACAACAATTTTAATGTGGAAAAACTACAATTGGAGCTCCTCCAATTGTGATAAAAAAAACCATGGACAAAAGTCACAAAACAATCCACTAAGAGGACAAAAGGAATTACACAAGTGCACTCCCAATTACCTAGCGAATCCACGCCCGAATTGAACCGACCTGTCACGACCCAAACCCGGCCCTATGGGTTTAGCACCGTAACTGGCCAGTAATCCGAGATTACCGAAGGCTTGCTGAACAGTAATACAGTTAAACAGAGTACAGGGCCTGGCGGAAGCCAATAGAGTAAATAACTAGTGTCCATTGAGCTGTGAAAATCTGTATGCCAAAAACATTTTTCATGCATTCATACAGTTCAAACAGTACAGTCTATACAATCATATACAAACAGTCGGTACGGGAACTTAATCCCTCGGTAACAGTACAGTAAAATAGTAGACAGTCTATACAACAGTACAAAACAGTAGGGAGACCGATAGGGGACACAAAAACACCCCAAGCCATAGCATGGCAACTCGGAACCTCGCAGTGAGGCACATAGGCTGGCTTGACAAAACTGGGGACCAACCCACGCTCCTAGCTCCGGTCTGGCTGCTGAGAACCTACGTATATATATAAACAGTGAGCTAAAGCCCAGTGAATAACATAAAGCGTAAAGAGGTTATGAATGAATGTCCGTATAGTAGTGAAATCAGTTCATTTAACAGTATTCCAGTCTTTCAGTATTTCAGTCAATCAGTCATATGTGGTACACCCATTAGCCTATAACAGTAGGTCCAAAAGGACCGGGTCTTAACAGACCCAACAGTAATGATGGCCATCAATCAGTAAACAGTATGGTTCCACAAGGGAACCGACAGAGCTCTGTAACAGTAACAGTCAATACTAAGGATGCCACAATACAATTCAGAATACAGGACATACATTCATTCAGTAAACAATATCAGTTCAGTAAACAATTCAGTTTAGTATTCAAAAGATAACCATTTTGAACATATCTTTACACAATTGTTACTCACAGAGATTGGGCTAATAGCAGCTAGAGCGCGTCCCCGAGAGCCAACCCTAAACAGTTAACAAATAGAACGCACACTAAGGTCATAGTCGAAAGGATGATAATTAAATCCCTAAATTTCCTCGGTGTGGTTCTATGTCTAAATCCTCATTAAGATGCCTTAAACTAGGCCTAAGAATGCCTAGGATGGGATGAGGATGCAAAGATGTGCACAGAAATCAGTTTCAGAATTTTCAGTGAAACAGGGCCTCCGCTCGAGCGCAGGTTTCCCCGCTCGAGCGGACAAGCAAACAAAGGTCCCCGCTCGAGCGTACATTCCATCGCTCGAGCGGACTGATGAATGGTGCAAGATGCTGGATGCGCGATTTCTCCGCTCGAGCGTGAAACACTCCGCTCGAGCGGACTGTAAAACAAGTCGAAGAAAATGCTGGGAGCATGAATTCCCCGCTCGAGCGGCACTTCCCCCGCTCGAGCGGACATCAAAAATCTGGAAAACCCAGGTTTGTGTTCCAAGTTCAAAACTCAAGTTTGATGCTCCCAACTCGATCCTCTTGGGCCCATTTTCTGGAAAACCCTTTCAAACACATAGAATAACACGTTTTAAAGCTCAATTTAAGAAATCAAGGCCCAAGGGTGTTTCAATTAAACTCAATTTCAAACTAATTCTCAAGAACAACATGCAAACATGACATGCATGCACTTTAAACCAAAGTCAAGCTTTAACTCTTGCTCAATTGAGCTCAAAAGTTGGAAAACAACATGAAAACATGGACCATAGCTTAAACATGGACATGCATGTGCAGTTTACCATGAAATCAACTTCAAAATGCACCAAGATGGTCATGCATGCAACAATCAAGCTTCAATTCAACATTCTTGTACTAAATCATGGCCTAGCTCTCTAATTGGGCATGAACCATGCAAAATGAGGCTCAAAGACAACAAGATGGAGGTGAAGTCACTTACCTAAGTCTCAATTTCAAGGTAAGGAAGCTAGATTATGCCAATTATACTTCAATTCTCTCAAATTCCAAGCATGCAAGATGAAATCCTCAAATCTCCTACTCTCTCTCTCTAATCGGTTCTCACTTCACAAAATGGCTGATAGAAATGTTTTGGCTGCATGTAATAAGGCTCAACATATAATAAACAAAGGCCCCACTTTGATGGCAATTCCGTAAATAAGGCAACTCTTTGATTTAACTTATTTTAATCTAATTTAATCATTCCTAATCAATTTGCAGATAAATATATCATTAAATCACAAATATTCTCCTGATTACAAAACACTAAACGGTTCCTAATTCGGCCGCCGATAAGGCCTTCAATTAACAGTTTAAACATATGAATTCAAACAGATAATCAATCAATCAAACAGATAGAAATGCAATATAATAGGTAAACTTATTCAATTTCAGTTTCGATTTCAATCAGTCCATTCGGTACTTCAGTTAATCCAATTATCAGTCATTATCGGTTCAGTTTAACAGTAATCAGTACGTAATTCAGTGGTTAATCGGTAATCAAAGCGATGGTTGTTACAGTCTCCCCTCCTTATAAGGAGTTTAGTCCTCTAAACTCGAGTTACCTTCAGTCTGGAAGAAAACAGGATCCAGTGGAAACAATTCAGGATATCTTTTCACCATGTCATCTTCCCTTTCCCAAGTGGCATACACACCACCATGGTTCTGCCAATCAACTTTCACTAATGGGATCTCTTTATTTCTCAGTTTCTTGATCCGTCTGTTCACAATCTGTATAGGCCGTTCCTCGTAGGTGTAGTCATCACTAAGCACTATCCGAGTAGGCTCAATCACATGAAAAGGATCCCGAAGATAGTCCCTCAACATAGAAATGTGGAAGACATTATGCATATGCTCCATTTCAGGAGGAAGCGCAACTTGATACGCCACCAGATTGATTTTCTCAATAATCTGATACGGTCCGACATACCTTGGCGCTAACTTGCCTTTAACTCCAAAACGAGTCTGGCCTTTCATTGGTGTCACTTTCACAAACACGTGATCACCCACTTCATACTCTCTGTCCCGTCTTCTGACATCTGCATAACTCTTCTGTCTACTCTGTGCAGTTTTCAGTCTCTATTGTATCAGTTTTATCTTTTCAGTCGTTTCATAAACAATTTCGGGCCCAAGCAAAGGCCCATCTCCAACTTCTGCCCAGCAGATTGGAGATCTACACTTTCTGCCATATAATGCCTCGAAAGGCGCCATACCGATACTCGAATGGTAGCTGTTGTTGTAGGCGAATTCAGCCAACGGTAAATGACTTTCCCAGTTTCCCTGGAAATCAAGAACACACATTCTCAGTAGATCCTCTAAAGTCTGGATGGTCCTTTCTGACTGGCTATCTGTCTGAGAATGATAGGCGCTACTCAGCCTCAATTCAGTACCCAATGCAGTCTGTAGGCTTTGCCAGAACCTCGATGTAAACTTCGAATCCCTGTCAGAAACAATAGATACAGGCACTCCATGCAATCTCACAATTTCGTCAATATAGATAACAGCCAATTTGTCCGCATTATAAATTGTCTTGACAGGTAGGAAGTGTGCAGATTTAGTCAATCTATCAACAATAACCCAAATAGAGTCCATACCTTTCCTGGAGCGAGGTAATCCAACAATGAAATCCATCGTGATATGCTCTCATTTCCACTCTGGTATGGGTAAGGGTTGCAGTAAGCCTGCGGGTCGCTGATGTTCCGCTTTAACTTGTTGACAATGAAGACACTTGGACACAAAATCAGCGATCTCTTTCTTCATTCCTGGCCACCAAAAATTCTGTTTCAGGTCTTGGTACATTTTCGTATTCCCTGGGTGAATCGAAAACTTCGAACTGTGGCCTTCTTGCAGAACTCTTCTTTTCAATTCAGTGTCATTCGGTACACACAGTCTTTCTTGAAATTTCAAAACATTGTTCTCAAATTCGAACCCCGGTCTCGGTTTTGAATCTCTTTCTTCAATCACCTTTTTCAAGAAATCATCCAGTTGTTGTTTTTCTTTAATTTCCTCAATCAATGCTGGTTGAGTAGAAATAGCAGCTAAGGTTCCACCTTGTTCTCTCAAAACAATTTCAATTTCAGACTTTTCCAGATCATGAAGCAATTCTTTCTGTCCAGTTAGCAAACAGGCTAAGTTGGCAATTGACTTCCGGCTCAATGCATCGGCAACAGTGTTAGCTTTTCCCGGATGATACAAAATCTGTAGATCATAATCTTTTATCAGTTCAAGCCATCTCCGCTGTCTCATATTCAGTTCTTTCTGGGTGAAAAAGTACTTCAGGCTCTTGTGGTCAGTATACACTTCACATGTTGCTCCATACAAATAGTGACGCCAAATTTTTAAGGCAAATACCACTGCAGCAAGTTCTAAGTCATGGGTCGGGTAGTTCTTTTCATGTGGTCTCAACTGTCGGGAAGCATAAGCAATAACTCTCCCATTCTGCATTAAAACACACCCCAAACCCTTATGAGAAGCATCACTAAATACCGTATAACCATCCGTACCTAAAGGTAGAGTCAGAACCGGTGCAGTCACAAGTCGGGTTTTCAATTCTTGAAATGCTGATTCCCTCTGGTCAGTCCAGTCAAATGATATCCCTTTCTGTGTCAACTGAGTCAGTGGTAAAGCAATCTTGGAGAAATCTTTGACAAATCTTCTGTAATATCCAGCCAATCCCAAAAAGCTTTGGACTTCAGTCACATTGGTTGGTCTAGGCCAATTCACTACAGCTTCAATTTTCTGCGGATCAACAGAAATTCCGTCTTTGCTAACAACATGCCCCAAAAACATAACATGATCAAGCCAAAATTCACATTTAGACAATTTAGCATACAGTTTCTGTTCTCTTAAGGTTTGCAGGGCAAGTCTCAGATGGTGTTCATGTTCTTCAACAGTCTTAGAATAAATCAGGATGTCATCAATAAATACTACAATGAAATCATCAAGGTATGGTTTAAAAATTCTGTTCATGAGGTCCATAAATGCAGTAGGGGCATTCGTAACTCCGAACGGCATAACTAAAAATTCATAATGGCCATACCTCGTTCTGAAAGCAGTTTTATCAATGTCTTCTGGTTTAACTTTCAGTTGATGGTACCCTGATCTGAGATCAATCTTGGAAAACACTTGTGCACCCTGTAACTGGTCAAATAAATCATCAATACGCGGTAATGGATATTTATTCTTTACAGTTACCTTGTTCAATTCACGATAATCAATACACAGTCTCAGTGAGCCATCTTTCTTCTTCACAAACAAAACAGGTGCACCCCATGGTGAAGTACTGGGTCTGATAAACTTCTTGTCTAACAGTTCCTGCAATTGTACCTTCAATTCTTTCAGTTCAGTTGGTGCCATTCTGTAGGGAGCTTTAGATATTGGTTGTGTACCCGGAACCACATCCACAGTAAATTCAATTTCCCTGTCAATCAAATCCCCTGGTAGATCATCTGGAAATACATCTAGGAATTCTCTAACTATAGGGATGCAATTCACATCAGTTTTAACATCATTATCAGCAGATACAGTCAGTATAGAACACAGATATCCTTTACACCTCTTTCTAATCAGTTTAACAGCTTTCACGGAAGAAATCAGATATGGAGGAGGTACTACTCCACTCCCATTAAACACAAATTCAGGCAAACCCGGTGGGTGGAAAACTACTTGTTTTGTTACACAGTCTATAGTGGCATGATATTTTTGTAACCAATCCATCCCCAATATTACATCAAAGTGATCAATACTCAATGGCAGTAAATCAATAAATAGGTGCATATCCCCAACAATAATCTCACAAGCAGGATACATATATGCACATGTCATGGATCCCCCAACAGGTGATGATACAGCTAGCAGATAGTTCATGGGTTCTAAGGGTCTATTCAATTTACGCGAAAAAGCATGCGACACATAAGAATGTGTAGACCTTGAATCAATCAATACATAAGCATTTTGAGCACAGATAAAGAGGATACCTGACACAACAGTCTCAGTATTTTGCACGTCTCCCGGTACTAGGGCGAACACTCGGCCCTGCCTCATAGGCTCTTTCCCGGTAGCTTTGGGATTCGGTTTTGGTGTTGCAGCTGATGCTGCTGCGCTTGGTGCAGCTTTACCACTGGCTTGCGGGACAGAGGGACAGTCTTTAGTTCTGTGGCCCACCTTGCCACACCTGAAACAAGCTCCAGAAATCTGGTAGCAAACCCCTTTGTGCTTGTTGCCACATACGGAGCAGGGTGGAGTAAACCCACTCCCTTGGCTGGGGCTAGTCGTCGACCCCATATTCTGTTTCTTGGTTGCTGGGTTATGCTTGCCTTTCTTGAATTTAAAACCCTGCCTTTTTCCTTGCCACTCAGTTGTTGGTGTTTCAGATTGTTTCACTGCTGCAATATTCGTCTCGGCCATTAATGCCCGGTCGAGAACACCCACAAAAGTCGGTAGTTTCAAGACACTTATTCTGTCCAGTATAGCAGCACTAAGGCCTCCTTCAAACCTTCTGGCCTTCTTATATTCTGTGTCCACCATATGTGGTGCATATCTAGCAAGTTCGGTGAATTTCTTCTCATACTCGGCAACAGACGTTTTTCCCTGTCTCAGTTGTTCAAACTCCGTTACTTTTCTGTCCCTGATGCACTGGGGAAAATACTTTTCAAAGAATGACTCCTTGAATTGAGTCCAAGTCACAATAGTATTCGCATCGCGGGTCAACATCCACTACCTTCTAGCTTCTTCCTGAAGGGTGAAGGTTGCTAACAGTACTTTATTGGCTTCGGAGCACGGGAACATTTCAAACAACTTTTCTGTTTCAAGCACCCAAGCTTCAGCCTTTAGCGGTTCTAAGCCTCCCTGAAAGGATGGCGGTTTCATCTTGCTGAACTTATGGGTCAGTGCAATAATGTCCACCTCATTAGCATTCACGTTCTGTACGTTCTGTTCCAGTTGCACCGAAGGAGGAGGAGGTGGGGGCTGTTGGTTCGGTTGTTGATCTAGTCTTTCGATTATCAGTCCCATCATTTGTTCAAGTCTGGCCATTCTGGCCTCAGAGGATGATGATTCAGGTTCATTTGCATTATCCATTTCACTATAAGCAGTTATAATAAGCAGTTGTATCATTAAACAGTTTGACATTTTAACATATAATCAATCAGTCATAAGCACACACTTTTCAAGTTCATGAGATGCCCTAATTGCTTTTCTAGGACACCCTATAGCTCATTTGGACACGTGTGTGCGGTATAACTCGTGGTAAGTAACCTGGCTCTGATACCACTATGTCACGACCCAAACCCGGCCCTATGGGTTTAGCACCGTAACTGGCCAGTAATCCGAGATTACCGAAGGCCTGCTGAACAGTAATACAGTTAAACAGAGTACAAGGCCTGGCGGAAGCCAATACAGTAAATAACTAGTGTCCATTGAGCTGTGAAAATCTGTATGCCAAAAACATTTTTCATGCATTCATACAGTTCAAACAGTACAGTCTATACAATCATATACAAACAGTCGGTACGGGAACTTAATCCCTCGATAACAGTACAGTAAAACAGTAGACAGTCTATACAACAGTACAAAACAGTAGGGAGACCGATAGGGGACACAAAAACACCCCAAGCCATAGCATGGCAACTCGGAACCTCGCAGTGAGGCACATAGGCTGGCTTGACAAAACTGGGGACCAACCCACGCTTCTAGCTCCGGTCTGGCTGCTGAGAACCTACGTATATATATAAACAGTGAGCTAAAGCCCAGTGAATAACATAAAGCGTAAAGAGGTTATGAATGAATGTCCGTATAGTAGTGAAATCAGTTCATTTAACAGTATTCCAGTCTTTCAGTATTTCAGTCAATCAGTCATATGTGGTACACCCATTAGCCTATAACAGTAGGTCCAAAAGGACCGGGTCTTAACAGACACAACAGTAATGATGGCCATCAATCAGTAAACAGTATGGTTCCACACGGGAACCGACAGAGCTCTGTAACAGTAACAGTCAATGCTAAGGATGCCACAATACAGTTCAGAATACAGGACATACATTCATTCAGTAAACAATATCAGTTCAGTAAACAATTCAGTTCAGTATTCAAAAGATAACCATTTTGAACATATCTTTACACAATTGTTACTCACAGAGATTGGGCTAATAGCAGCTAGAGCGCGTCCCCGAGAGCCAACCCTAAACAGTTAACAAATAAAACGCACACTAAGTTCATAGTCGAAAGGATGATAATTAAATCCCTAAATTTTCTCGGTGTGGTTCTATGTCTAAATCCTCATTAAGATGCCTTAAATTAGGCCTAAGAATGCCTAGGATGGGATGAGATTGCAAAGATGTGCACAGAAATCAGTTTCAGAATTTTCAGTGAAACAGGGCCTCCGCTCGAGCGCAGGTTTCCCCGCTCGAGCGGACAAGCAAACAAAGGTCCCCGCTCGAGCGTACATTCCATCGCTCGAGCGGACTGATGAATGGTGCAAGATGCTGGATGCGCGATTTCTCCGCTCGAGCGTGAAACACTCCGCTCGAGCGGACTGTAAAACAAGTCGAAGAAAATGCTGGGAGCATGAATTCCCCGCTCGAGCGGCACTTCCCCCGCTCGAGCGGACATCAAAAATCTGGAAAACCCAGGTTTGTGTTCCAAGTTCAAAACTCAAGTTTGATGCTCCCAACTCGATCCTCTTGGGCCCATTTTCTGGAAAACCCTTTCAAACACATAGAATAACACGTTTTAAAGCTCAATTTAAGAAATCAAGGCCCAAGGGTGTTTCAATTAAACTCAATTTCAAACTAATTCTCAAGAACAACATGCAAACATGACATGCATGCACTTTAAACCAAAGTCAAGCTTTAACTCTTGCTCAATTGAGCTCAAAAGTTGGAAAACAACATGAAAACATGGACCATAGCTTAAACATGGACATGCATGTGCAGTTTACCATGAAATCAACTTCAAAATGCACCAAGATGGTCATGCATGCAACAATCAAGCTTCAATTCAACATTCTTGCACTAAATCATGGCCTAGCTCTCTAATTGGGCATGAACCATGCAAAATGAGGCTCAAAGACAACAAGATGGAGGTGAAGTCACTTACCTAAGTCTCAATTTCAAGGTAAGGAAGCTAGATTATGCCAATTATACTTCAATTCTCTCACTTCACAAAATGGCTGATAGAAATGTTTTGGCTGCATGTAATAAGGCTCAACATATAATAAACAAAGGCCCCACTTTGATGGCAATTCCGTAAATAAGGCAACTCTTTGATTTAACTTATTTTAATCTAATTTAATCATTCCTAATCAATTTGCAGATAAATATATCATTAAATCACAAATATTCTCCTGATTACAAAACACTAAACGGTTCCTAATTCGGCCGCCGATAAGGCCTTCAATTAACAGTTTAAACATATGAATTCAAACAGATAATCAATCAATCAAACAGATAGAAATGCAATATAATAGGTAAACTTATTCAATTTCAGTTTCGATTTCAATCAGTCCATTCGGTACTTCAGTTAATTCAATTATCAGTCATTATCGGTTCAGTTTAACAGTAATCAGTACGTAATTCAGTGGTTAATCGGTAATCAAAGCGAGGGTTGTTATACGACCCCTATATGCCTCTTCTACCACGGTCTTCACCTCGGAATCGTCTTGCCCAACGTTGAATCCACAACGCCGATGTCGAATCCACGACGATTAACCACTCCGGAATCCACCAAAGCTTCAGGCCTAAATTTCACAGAATCCATCGAAGAACATCTCTCTCTTTTGTATAGAATAAACAAACAATCCTTTGATGTGTACTTCTTAACCCATGAGTTAAATACTCAATTAAACATCAAAGAAAACTAGCAAAATAGTCCCAGAGGAAAACCCTAGAACTCTCAAAAAAGATCTGGAAGCTGTAACCCTAAAAACGGATGAAACCACATATTTATAGAAAACTGATACGCGATCTCCACTCGAGCTCAGGAATGACCGCTCGAGCCCACCTCACTCGAGCGAAAAAAAGTTCGCTCGAGCGTAAAATCCCAACTTCCAGTACTTTTGCAGACAGGTCAAACTTTTGGAACTAAATATTCTTCGCTCGAGTGCACAAATGGCTGCTCGAGCGGACAAGCAACTTCGACTGCAATTTTGCTTCTGGCTTCTGGGGCACTGCCCCTTGACCCTACCTGGGCGCTGCCCCGGACCCGTCAAGGAGCGCTATCCCCTGGACTCTCGCGAGTTGACCGAGCAGCTCGATTCTCGACATAATCAGTGAAGTAGTAAATATGAAAGAATTAACTTCAATTTACTTCTGAAACATCTCTGCAAGGCACAATTCGAGTTGAATTTGTATCTAAAAACTCAAAACCTTACTGAAATAATAGATCGAATAAAATTATAATTGAAAAGAGTTTTGTCAAACGAAATTGTTAAGAATAAAAACCTAACAAATCTCATTCACCAAGACAGTCAGAGCAAAGCTTCTCTAATAGGACAAAAAGTGTAGGGATTTTTTTTTTTCTTTCCGTAATCCTATTATTCATTAATTGAATATATGACAATCAAATATTTAAAATTGTTGATATAATGTGGGTGCTTAGGAAGTGGGTTTTTATGCATGTTTTTTTAGTTGTAGAATATTATTGGAGAAAATTTTTTTGTTATTTAGAATGATAGTTGAATTTTTTTGTGATTGCATGTGATATTTGTGAGATAAAAAGTGAAATGATTATGGAGTTGGATGTGATATTTTATTTAGATGTATTTTTTTTATTTTACAAAAAATTTGTTTTTTTGTAAAAAAAAATTAAAAAAAAACCAAGTTCAAAACTTCCCAAACACATAAAAGCAAGTTGAAAAAGGACGATGCAAATGGTGTAAACGACTTTTTTATTTTATTAATTCTAATAAGAGAATGTGCATGTGACATCATCCTTCAGCTCTCCCTGCTCCTACTCAAGGTGCCAAAATATAAAAAATTTAAAGAATTGATGTCTGTTGTCCACAGTTGCATGTGGATACAATTCTAAATTCCGTATGTCCGTTGGGTGGTCCATTTTGCAAATCTCATTATCATTGAGAGAGGACACCGCAAATATTAATGTCTAAAATTATAAATTTTTTTACCTTTTTATAAATAATTTTTTTAATCTCCACTGATCAATAATTTCTCCTTAACAAAATATTAAAAAATTCAAACTAAAGAATGTATAAGACATTAGATTCAGTGAATATTTTTGATTAGTGAAAAGTCTACCTTTTATAAAATAGTTTGACAAGAAGTCCTTTCCAATATTTTATTTCTAATTTTACTTCTTAATTTATATGTTGACTTTTCGTTAATTATTTATTCAAATTTATATCTACCTGTTTAGTTTTTTTTCTATCTGTTCAAATTTATATCTGCCTGTTTCAAAAAAAAAAAATTTCTCTATTTGTTCAAAATTTTTCCTTATATGTTCAAATATTTGTATAAATTCTATCTATCTATTCAATTTTTTTTTATCTGTTGGAATTCCTATCTGCTGGAATTCTTATCTATTGAAATTATCTGTTAGATTATTAATTTTTTAAAACCTATATGTTCACTAACACCAACAACAATAGCAAAAACTCCAAGATTATCAGCTATCTATTAAAAACAATCTGTTTGTGTCCAAAAAAAGTTTTTTTTTTAATCTATTGTAGGTAATGCAATGTTTCAAACTACTACTTATGTAAATCCCCCTGAACACAATATCAAAAAAAACACATCAAGGCCTCATAAATCAAAATGAAATTTCGAATATACATAGATACAAATTCACACACACACACACACACACACACACACACACATGTGTATATATACCAAGCAGCGTCGAGAATGAAGATACCAATAGCGATGACAATGCTAAGAGCAAAAAAGGTATAAGCAGAGATTCGAAGCATGGCGGGAACCCAAGATGAGCTCAAAGAAACCACCATTGTCGAAGAAATTGACATCGAACATGTTTTTGATGTTTCTTTCTTCTTCTTCTTTTTTCTTCTCTTTCTACGATCCGATTGGTGTTGGTTGCAGAGACAAAGGCATGGGAACAACAAGAAGTCCTCAATCCAAAATTGGCGAACAGAGAGAAAGAGAGCGGGAGAGAGACAGACAAGACAAACAGACATACAGAGACTGTTTGTAAATATGAGCGGAGGACCGAATCGGGAGCCAGAGACTGTCGACGGTGATTTCGACAACACTGACGAACTTACAGGTGACGAGGACAACCAAATCTAAACAAGGATATCTCTGACAAATCAAGATCGCTCAGATCTGCCTCTGAGAGAGGTGGTGTTTTGAGAAGTTAGTAAAAAGCTGGCTTTTGACTTTTTACCAAGCTTTTTAGCTTTTTGGAAAGTGATTTGGGAAGTTGGTAAAAAGCTGGCTTTTGGCTTTCTAGTTTAATATTTGTTTATGGTGTCAAATCAAATTGAAATGACCAAAATACCCTTACCTAACATAAGAAATTTATTTTTTTATTTTTTTGTCATAGGCCCCAATTTGTAATTTCACACTTGCGTTTTTATAACTTCCCAAACCAATTTTGTTGCGTTTTTTCCACTTTCATTTTTGGACCAAAGATAAAAAAATGTGACTTTTTATTTTGGTTCCCAAAACGGCACATAGATGGGAGAGAGAGAGAGAGAGAGAGAGAGAGAGAGAGAGACGACTCAGAGATGAAGAAGAGGGGAGAGAGAAAGACAGCAACAGTTGCAGAGTGGCGGTGGCAGTGGCATCAACGCAATAAGCGGCGAAGGGAGGCAGCCAGAGTTTTACTTGTAGAAGTGTGTGTGTGTGTGTGTGCGTGTGTGTGTGTGAGAGAGAGAGAGAGAGAGAGAGAGATGTAATGGGTTTGAGAATCTCATCACCGTATGATTATACATGTACGATATTTTGGTTATTTTGTTTAAATTTATCCTTTAGACCAAGTATTTTCTTGATTGGACTTTTAACCAAACAAAATTGTGATTTGAATTAATGGCCCGAGTATCCTTGTTTATTTTGTAAAATTCAATGACAATTTAAATAAATTGGATATCAATATTCATAATAAAAATTAAAGGTAAATGTGATTTTAAATTGTTGATCATTCATTTGCCTACTAATATTCAATAAATTGATTATTTACATAAAAAATTTATAACACAAATTTATAGGAGTCCAGATTAAAAATTAAATACCAAATTCAGAGGTATTTTTTTATTGGCCCACCAAAAACTTTACACTGAAGATTACATTATGAGGAGACACTATTATAAGCCAACTAGTTCTGTTTTCGACTTACCTTTTATCCATGCTATACTTGTTTGTGTCCGTAGGGGACTTATTTTATTATTTTATTATTTTTTATTTATAATATATACGTATAACTTTATAAAATGAACAGTTTTGATAATCAAAGTATGACTCAGGGCGAGCCTTGTGAAATTTCATATTTTTGAGCTATTAGATATTTTAAAGAGAGGTGTTGATATTTTATTTTTTAAAAAATAATACTTTGGTGGTAATATTTTTATATGAAAAAAAAGAAGAAATTTTTCTTGTTATTTTATATATCTTATTTTCCTTTCCAACCACTATGGCCGGCCACACCATTCCCAAACTCCCTTGCAAACCTTCAAGCATGGAAGGCATGCCTATTAGGAATGTAATTGGTTCAGAATGGTCGGTATTTAGGTAAAATTATAACGATCCTGTTTTAGACCCGACCCATTTTGTATTTTGGACTTAGGTTTCATGGTTTCGTATTGTTGTTCATGTCTTACTTCCCTTATACTTCCTTGAGTTTGGCTATTGGATTGTAGTGGTTGCGTTTGGAACAAGTTGGTTGCTTGGTTTTCAAACTTTTGTTGCCCAGAATTTTACTCCTCCTCTCAAGTGTCACTTTTTGAGCTCGAGCAGGCTTTGTGAATTCTCAGTACTTTTGTAGGCCTGCAAAAATATTAGGAGAGTGTATTCTACGCTCGAGCGATACTTTCTGCGCTCGAGCAGCCTTGGCTCGAGCGGCTTCTCTTGCGCTCGAGTGTTGGTCTGCTACTTGCAAAACTACTAGAAATGTGTATTCTACACTCGAGCGTCACTTCTTGCACTCGAGCGGAACAACTTATTATGGCTGGGCGCTCGAGCGTCACTTCTCGCCAGGGCCGGCCCTGAGATTTGTGGGGCCTAAGGCGAACTATGAAAATGGGGCCCCTCTAATATATTTTTTTTTAATAAAAAATTTATGATTAAAATGATAAGTATTCACAAATTTTTATTTAAGTATACTTACATATATAATCATTAAAATTATAAACTAAAATTTACTTTCTTATATTAAGTGAACAATGTTGTATATTGTATGTATGGTTTGGGTTGGGCCCAAACACTTTATTTGTTTGTTTTTTTTTTGTTTTTTATATATTTTTATTTTAATAAATATGGGCCAAACCACATAAATATGGACTAAACCAAACATGGGCCCAATAAAACATTTTGGGGCCCTTTAAATTGATCCTAAAACAAAACAAAAAAAAAAGGTTGGGCCTATAACAATTTATTAAATTTTGGGGCCCTTTTTTTGGGTCAAAATTGTGGGGCCTAAGGCACAAGCCTTATTGGCCTTAGGCCAGGGCCGGCCCTGCTTCTCGCGCTCAAGCGAACTGTGCGTATTTCAGTCCGTAAAAGTGACATTTTACATCACTTTTTCATTTCATTCTCTCTCTAAACATTCCAAAAACCCTAGATCTAGAGCTTTTCTCTCTAAAACTCTCTCTCTCTCTCTCTCTCTCTACATTTTCACCTAGATTTAGTGGTTTCTCTACCTGTGTGCCTTTGTTAAAAAGATAGAGCATCTTAAGGGCTATGTTTTCATCTGAATAAAGTTGGGTTTTGGCTTCATCCGAGTTTCTTCCTTCATTTGCTCGTCTTCTAACTTTGAGGTAGTTACATTCTTATCATATAATTAGATTATGTTACATTCTTATCACATGATTAGATTATGTTAAAGATTTGAACAACTGGATAACAAAAAGGGGACATTGGCACTTGTATAAGGACCAAAGTGAGATTTGACCAAAAATACAGAGGGTTGATTGTCACAATTTCATGTGTAGGGACCAAAGTGAGATTTGACTAGAAATATAGAGAATTGACTGTCATAATTTCATATGTATAAGCCAAAATGAAATTTGGTATAAAATGTAAGAGTGCAAAGTATAATTACCCATAAAAAAAAAAAGTATTTGTAAAGGGATGGCAATTTGAAATTAGCCTGACAGGGACCCACTCCCCCGACCCCAATTAGAGCAGTTTTTTCTCGAAAAATACCCCTGACGAGTTGGGGATGGTATTCGAAAATGAATCCCTGATCATTTTCAGGTCGGGGACGGTGATACGTTTTCCAGCCCCGGCCCGTCCCCGGTCCTGTCCCCGTCCCCGTCCCCATCCCCGTCCCCGTTCCCATCCTTGTCCTCGTTTCCCCCCGAAGTAAATTACTATTATACTCATCTATCCTCCATTCATATATATACCCCTCTAGGCTCTATTATACTTATGACCCTGAAAAACCTAAATGATTCGTGATTAGATCAAGATTTAATTATTTCAATTCCTAATCAATAAAACACACAATCTAAATCATCAAGCACTTACGAAAGTGATTTAGATTGTTGTTTTCGAAAAACAATAAATCGACACAAACAATTTTTACGTGGAAAAACCACAATTGAAGCACCTTCAATTGTGATAAAAAAAAAAAAACCACGAGCAAAACGCCACTAATCAATCCACTATTGAAGAAAGAAAGATTACAAAAATAACAAACAAATTACCCAAAATGCTTCCAATTTGTCTTCAAATCTTCTGTATATCTTTCACCGCAACCTTCGTCTCAGAATTGATTAGATTGAAGTTGAATCCACAACTTTTATTGTCGAATCAACGACCATGCACAGTATCAAACTCCTTTGATACTCCACGCTTGAATCTCTGTATTCCACCGAAGAAGAACACTCTTGAATATGTACAATCAACCTCCTTGATGTGTGCTTATCAAAACATGAGTTTAATACTCAATCAAATCATCAAGGAAAACTAGTAAACAACTCCAAAAGAATACCCCAAAAATCTTGAAGTAGATCTCTAAAACGTAATCCTAGTTTTGGACTAAAACAAGTACTTATAGAAAACTGGGACAGCGAAGCTCGCTTGAGCGAAGACTCTCTCACTTGAGCGAGGAACCAAATACGTGTGTTTTCCTTAAGTGGCTTCACTCGAGCCACGCTACCTATGCTCGGGCATACAATGATCCTTCTCAGGTTTTTTATAGACGCAACTTTCACTCGAGCGAGAACTCCTTCGCTCGAGCGAGCAAGACAAAAAACCTAGAAAAATTAAAACTTGATAAAACACATGTTTGGTCACGGGATTGACAAGACTAAGCGACCTAACAATCTCCCCCTTTGTCAATTCCTGGACAAAACATTCTAACAATTTCCTAGACACCACAAGAGCTAAAGAAAACAACTAACCTAGCTTAACAAAACAACCTGAACCAAATATCTGCAAAACTAGAAACCTGAACCAAATATCTGCAAAACTAGAAAATCATCACCAAGGAAAAGAATGAGAGAACATATTAAGACATAACACAGCTAGATCATAAAGTAAGCAAAAAACTAGTCCAGTAGTATGTCCAGCCTGCCTGCAAAATCCACAATGAGTACGCAAGACATAACAAACTATATCCCATATATACCCCCCAAAAATTACTATATCCCGTATATACCCACCAAAAAATTAACAAACCAATACTCCCTCTTTTTGTTTGGGAGAGACAAAAGAAGCAGTATATATAGACCATAATAAAAGAAAAGAAAAAACTGTCCAAAAAACACACAGTCCAAGCACTGTCAAAAAAACTAGGAGTCTGGTGGACGTGGCTGCTGCATTTGGAGAAAGGAAAGAATCTGGGTTAGCATCATGCTCTACTGATCAAGACGACCATCAAGGGAATCCAGCCGAGCATCCAACTGGTCAAGACGATGCGCGACTGACTGCTCGAACTGCTGTAGCTGGCCATGAAATGAATGCGGATGCATCTCAAGGGCACCAGTAGTGGCTGCATCAAACTCCGTTTCCTCAGCTAAGGGATCATCCCCTGTATCAAAAACCCCGACTCCCGATGGACCCCCCCTAATACGAGCTTGACTTTGAGACACAGTCAACTTGGTAATGGTTTTAACATGAGAGGCAAATTCGTCATCCTCAAAGACGGGGACACCAAGAGAAGTGAGAAATCTAGTGAGGAAACAACCATAAGAAATTTCTAAGGACTTGCGTCTCTCAAAAACAGTGATCATTTTGGTGACAATCATCGCAGGCAGGTCAATGGGAAGACGGTGATCAATGCAATACAACACATAACCCTGATCTTGGGTAATGTGAGAGGAATGAGTAGTGACATGGAGGTTGGCACAAACAATGACGTTAAGAAGACAAAAATGAGGAAGAAGCTCATTTTTTTGGATGAGCGCTCAAACAATCCAAGTCCGGGGAGTACACAAAGTTTAGTGGCAACTCGATCAATATCAACACCACTCCGAGTAAGGAAAGGAAAATGAAAATTTTGGACTTCCGGAAGACCAAGAAACAGCCTAAAAACTTCTTCAGTGATAACCAAAGATTTCTTCCTAACCCAGGTGCTAAATGAGGGTGGAATTTCCTTGCGGAGAGAATGCATATTACAATAAAATTCACAAACCAAACTAAGATTTTGAGGCTCTGGGAAAAGCAAAACTTGATCACCCCCTAAAGAATCAAACAACAAACGGATGGGGAGCAACTCAAACGCACTAGGAAGGACATTCCGTTCGAGGTGAACTTTCCTAGAGGCATAGAACTCCCTAAACAGTTTGGATTTCTCCTTGGATTCAAATTTTTTAGTGTTGAAATTTGAGCGGGACACAGTGGTTTTACGACGTTTTGAAGGCTCACCCATGACTGACCACTGAAGAAGTGAAGACATCCACAAGACCACAACCTATCAAGGCATAACCAGGAAAAAAAAAAAAAACACCTAAGGCCCATTAGAAACGCAAAAACAATTTAGAACCCCCAAAAGCAAACAAAGGGTCACAGCAAACTTTATTAGTCTAACAGGGTTAGAAAAATAATAAAAACAAACCCATAGCATAACATCAATGATATAAAGAACATAGCTAGGTTAAAGTTCCAACATAAACCAATTGCAGTAATATGATAGATATGGAAACAATAGAGCATGAAAAACCAACAGTCATACAATGTACTAAGGCCACCATAAAGCAGAATTAGAAACAAAGGACAACAATTAAGATAAGAAAAAATCAAGCCCTAAGAACAAAAATCCTCATAATGAACCCTAGTAACAATGTACCAAATCACCAAACCAAGATGCAACTGAGAGACAATAAAACATAATGAAAAGACCGAAACCAACAATGAAGAACTCTAGACACCATAGTCGAAAACAGAACAGACACAAAGACAAACGGAACATGAGAAACACATACGGAAAAGAGAAAGGAAATTTTTTTCACCAAGCAATGACAATGCACGATGGATGAAGGAAAGATGCCCCCAAAGATCAAGTGAAGATCAAAGGATGAAAGGAAATGGGAGCCTAAAAAACCCTAGGTGAGAGAGAGGACTCGAAGTAAGAGGGAAAAAATGAAGTGAAGGGACGCAGCAACAGAATTTAAACCACAAGAAGTCGCTCGAGCGAAGACACTTATGCGCAAGAGGTTGCTCGAGCCAAGAACTTGTCGCTCGAGCCCAAACAACACGCCCTCAGAATTTAAGCCTTCTGCAGAAGCACGCTCGAGCGTACACTCCCTCGCTCGAGCGAAAAAGAAGAAAAAAACAAAAACATAAAAAAAAAATTTTGAGCAAAAACACAATGCTCATACTATGAGGTGGAAACTGAAACAGAAGAAGGTGAGCACAAAAAAAAAAATGACACTAAGATGAAATAATCTACAAACCATGAAGCTCGCAAATTTTCAATTATAACAATATGAAGGATATAATCATGAGCAAATCAGTAAAAATTTAATTGTTAATCATGAGCTACATGAGAATGCACAACTCAAAGACCAACATGAGAGCTCACAAAATGAATGTGTGTGTGCAATCCTTGAGAGGCCACAGAGCTAGAGTTAATCCTCGTAGTGATCGGATGGCTGGACCTCCGGCAAGAGTAATTGAACATCATAGAGAAAAGTCAAACCACTAGTAATCAAAGGGTATTTGTTGAGTAAACGCGGAGGCTCCCCCTCAATCAATGAGTCCTTTTTTCTTTTAACTTTTCTTTCTTAAGGGTACTCACTGGTGGCATGCACGCTCAAGAGTATGGAGACCAAACCAGAGAAGTATGAGATCAAAAAGGATGGCCTGGTTGGTGCCTCTGAGGTAGCCTTTTCCTAATGCTCGGACTTCAATGAACTGAGGGAGACACCGTGGAGGTGAACAATGATGGTAGATGGTTAAGAGACTCAACATCACCCATAATATGCTAGTATATGTCAATTTCTCTGAAAAAGTGTAAGAAACAATGTTAATGGTCCATAGAGAACTTTGATCACTTGTGCGGAAACCCTTGCAACAGTTTATCTCAAGGATGTGTGCAGAATGAGATCATGAAGTCAATGAGCCGGGACATTCAGAATGAGCTATGAACAAAGAAGAATGAGATCTTGTAAGCAACATAAGCAGTGTTCATATAAATTTAGATACAAAGATGACAGGAATCAATAACAATGAGATTATAGCATCCAAGCACACAAAAAGCCAAACACTCACACCCACTCAAGAAACAGATAACAGCCTAGTGACTGAGCACTACACCCAAGGTCTTTCTAAGGAACTCAAACCGAAGAAGATCAAGAGGTTTTGTAAAAATATCAGCTTTTTGATGTTCAGTGGGAACATGTTCAAGAACAACAAGGCTCTCTTCCACTAACTCTCGAATAAAATGATGATGAATGTTAATGTGTTTGGTGCAAGAGTGTTGGACATGATTTTTTGAAATGTTTATGGCACTTGTGTTATCACAGAAAAGAGTGACAGTGTTCTGATCTATCCCATAATCATGAAGCATTTGCTTCATCCACAGCATTTGTGCACAACAACTCCCTGTAGCAATGCACTCAGCCTTAGCAGTCAAAAGGGAGATGGCATTTTGCTTTTTTCTATGCCAAGCAACCAAATTATTCCCAAGGTAAAAACACCCCCCGAATGTACTCTTCCTATCATCAGCACACCCTGCCCAGTCGGCATCAGAAAAACCAGTAATTTCAGCTGTAGTATCGGTAGAAAACCAAACCCCATACCCCAATGTCCCATTAACATATTTAATGATGTGTTTGATCGCAAGAAGATGAGACTCTTTCGGACTGGCTTGGTAACAGGCACAGATACCTACACTAAATACAATGTCAGGACGATTGGCTGTGAGGTAAAGAAGACTCCCTATCATACTCCTATAAAGGGTAGGATCAACATCAATACCAGAGGAATCTTTGGAAAGTTGAAGACTGGTGCTCATAGGAGTGCGTGCATGTTTGGCAGACTCAAGAATAAACTTTGACACAATATTTTTGGCATACTTAGTGTGAGAAACAAACATACCCGAAGGAGACTATTTAATTTGAAGACCCAAGAAATAAGACAACTCTCCCATCATGCTTATCTCAAACTCATGTGTCATGCAATCCGAAAAATATTTCACAAGATGATTAGCAGTGGATCCAAACATAATATCATCAACATAAATCTGAGCAACAAGAATATGAGACTTAGTATGTTTCACAAATAAAGTCTTATCCACACTACCTCTTTGAAAGTCATTATCAAGAAGAAAGGTAGTAACTCTATCATACCAAGCTCGAGGAGCTTGTTTCAATCCATACAAAGCCTTGTCTAACTTGTAGACATGCTTTGGACATTTAGGGTTCTCAAACCCTTTTGGTTGCTCAACATAAGCCTCTTCTTTCAAGTATCCATTCAGAAAAGCACTTTTTACATCCATTTGATACAATTTGAAACCAAGAAAACATGCAACACCAAGTAAAATACGAATAGATTCGAGACATGCAACTGGGGCAAACGTCTTTCATAATCAACACCCTTTACTTGTGTGTAGCCTTGAGCAACCAACTTAGCTTTATTTCTAACCACAGTACCATTCTTATCAGATTTATTCTTAAAGATCCACTTGGTACCTATCACATTCATGTTTCTAGGTCTGGGA
Organism: Camellia oleifera; assembly: GCA_022316695.1. Lineage (NCBI taxonomy): Eukaryota > Viridiplantae > Streptophyta > Magnoliopsida > Ericales > Theaceae > Camellia > Camellia oleifera. The sequence goes on along the minus strand of CM039318.1, from coordinate 69,510,643 downwards.
ACTAGAGTCCAAACATTGTTACGTTCAAATTGACCTAATTTTTCATGCATAGCATTGACCCAACTATCATCTAGTAAGGCTTCTTTTATATTCTTAGGTTCAATCAATGAAACATAACACATATGAAATACTTCATCTCGAATTTGTCTTCGGGTTTTCATTCGATCTAAGACACTTCTAATCAACTATTGAGCTGGATGATCCAGTTTCACCCTTGCTGATGGTTTGAACTCAGGACTTGTGGTGACAGAAGCATCAGAAGTGGTGTCTCTCAGTGCACTCTTTGGACTCTGACTTACCTGAGAAGTTGGTGATGTCTCAACTTCTTGTGCTTGGACCTCAGCTTCTCTTTGACTTTGTGGTTCAGTATCCAGAATTGGAGACTCACCATTTTCTTCCTCATTTGTTGCTGGAGTAGGAGAACATGTGTCATCTATAACCACATTGATTGATTCCATTAAAGATGAAGTTCGCAGGTTATAGACTCGAAAAGCCCTGCTAGTGGTTAAATACCCTAGAAAAATACCTTCATCACTTCGGGAGTCAAATTTGCCCAAAGGCTCTCTATCTTTGAAAATGTAACACTTGCACCCGAAAGTTTTGAAGTATTTTACATTAGGTTTCAATCCCTTCCACAATTCATATGGAGTTTGTAAAGTGCTGGGCCTTAAATACACACGATTTATGACATAAATATCAGTATTTAGGGCTTCAGCCCAAAACTTTGGAGGAACTTTCTTACTAAAGAGCATGACCCTAGCCATCTCTTGAACAACCTTGTTCTTCCTCTCAACAACTCCATTTTGTTATAGAGTAGTAGGTGCAGAAAATTCATGCTTAATTCCATGCATATCACAAAAATCTGAAAACGAACTGTTTTCAAACTCATGACCATGATTAGTTCGAATTCTTATGATATGCCCAATAGAAACACCTTGTTCCTTTTGGATTTTAAGGACTAAGGCCTGGAAAGCATCAAACGTATCAGATTTTTCTCTTAAAAAATTTACCCATGAAAAACTAGTAAAATCATCAACGGTTAAAAAAATGTATCTTTTACTTCCAATGCTTTCAGTGCGAGTAGGGCCCATAAGATCCATACGAACCAATTCAAGAGGACGTTTGGTTGTAAAGCTGTTCACCTTTTTATGAGGGGCACGAGTTTGCTTCCCAAGTTGACATGGTCCACACACATGGTTCATATTCTTAACCAGTTTAGGTACTCATCTCACAAGCTCTTTGTTGGCTATATTAGTTAGGTCTTTGAAATTCATGTGACCTAATCTTTGATGCCACAGATCAATATTACTTATGATGGCTGAGTGGCAAGTGAGATCATTAGTGGTAACAATCCCATAACAGTTATCAGATGTGCGAACCCCATGCATGACTGTATTTCCTTTTTTTATCTAAAATTTAACATTTATTTTTTTTAAAATAATACTTCATGGTGGGAATCACACATTTGACTTATGCTCAAAAGATTTGTTTTAGACATGTAAGGTTGTCTCCTAACCCAAAAAGTATTAGAATTTCTAGAATGGTAGGGGCTATCATACTGCATCGAAATTGGTAAAAATTAAAAGAAGAATTCCAAAAACATAATGCAGTAGGTATGAGGACAGGGTCTTCAGGAATAGAAAACCTGGCCAGTAAAAGGGCATCAATGAGGCAAAATTCCTGAAGGTCAAGTGTCCTAGCAGGGACAACTCGGTCATACCATTCTTCACATTCAGGTCTCATTGTAGGCCAGTAGCGTTGGGGTCGGTTCAATCTCCAGCTTCCCCAATCAAGGTTCCCCTCGTAGAGTAAGCAATGATCCTCCAGAAGAGGGTATAAGGCATAGAGCTGAGTAGGGGACTCTCTGAAAATGGGTCCAAGTACGTACTCTCCTTGAGCATAACAGCGAGGAATAAGAATGCATCCATCAACAATACACCGTTCACCAACTTTGTATTTTTCACATTCTTCATTGATAAGTCTCCTTAAAGCTACAGAGGGACTCACACGCTCAACAGCTTGCACTTTCAGAGAAGCCATTACTGAAGAAGTGAAAGAGGAAGGTGGATGAGAAGTGAAAAGTTGTAGACAAGATCAAAAAGGGAGAGAAATGAAATTTTGGGCAAGTAGATAGGTAAAATACGAAAGAAAAGTTTTAAACCTTTATGTCCAAAGGTTACCTGAACAAGCTGAGTGGGTTAGGTGGATCAGAAATGATTATTTCATTGTTTGGGTCCATGTGAAATTAAAACCCTTATTTTAAAATATGGAAGGTGTAGACACCCCATTTTTGACGCCACTGATTGCTTACTTGGTGATGAAAGTTTGCAGTGCAAAAGTTCAATTTCTTCGGCAAGAGGAACTTCAAATCCCAACCTCACACCCCATTTGTGGACCAAAACCATTTTGACCAAAATGATTTTAGACCTTCAAACCCTATCTTTCAAAATATTTTTGAAAATGATTCTACGATGCTTCGAGGCTCGCATTTCGTTAAATGTTGCGCTTTTCGTTAAACTGAGCAAGGACAAAGTGGAAATGAATGAAAGAGAGGTGAAATATTTGAAAAATCTTTCAAAACACCTTATTTAGGGGTTTGAGGTTGAAGAAAAGAGGAGAGGAGGGAAGAAAACTAGCTGAGGAGAAGTTAGGCATGAATTTGGTTAAGCCGAAACTGAGCAACCTTCACTAAAAAAGGAATATCTCTTAGTACACTTTGAATTTTGATGTGAGGCTTCCACCATTGGAAAGAAGACTTCAGGGGATTTAATTTAGGCTCAAGAATGACCTGCAAAGGAGTTCATATGAAGGAGATATGTCCATTTGAAGTTGGACCTGAAGTGCATATTTTTGCTGTCAGCCACGGGTGTGTACAGTCGGCCACCAATGGTGGCTGTCGGCCACCAGTGCTAGCTGTCGGCTACCAGTGATGGCCAGTCGGCCACCAATGATGGTCGGTTGGCCACTGGTGGAAGGAAAGCTCAGATTTTGCAGATATTTACCTCCAGCTGTCAGTTTTGTTGATATTTTTGACCAAAGCTCTTGTATTTCTATATATAGAGGCCTTCTCTATTGTTTTGAAGGTTAGAAAGATTTGGGAGCCTCTCTCTTCAATCCTCTCTCTCTACAATTCTCTCTCTCTAGATTTCTCTCTCTCTTGTCCTTTTGTGCATACAAGTAGAGATACACTTCTAGTTTGCCTATCAAACCTTAACCAAAGTTGCTTATCTTTACGCTGAGATTCCTTGGGACCTTCTTTGAGCTTTAGAAGGTGATTTCAGCTTGATTTGGGGCCTCATTTGTGCCTATTTTGTGCTTTGCTTCAAATGTATAGAACTTACCCTATTTAAGCTTGTTTTCAATACTTGTTTTGCCATCTTTTTCTACTATTTTTGGCCTAGTTTTCAACTATAAAAACCTCTATTTTTATGGTGGTTTGAGGCTATTTTGTGTTAAGGGGTAGTCCACATTTTTTGTTGCTTAATTGTTTAGCCTTTTGCACCATTTTCCCCCACCTTCAAATCAAACTTTTTGGACCCTTAAACCACTAAAATTCAAAGAATTCTTAGTGGCAAAAAACCTATTTTAAAGTCCAAAATTGGAGGGGATAGCCTTCCCTCCTTGTACCTTGTTTACTAGTCTAGCATGCTTCATGTTTTAGCCTATTATTCTAGCTTGTGTTAGCTTAATTTTAGAATGTTTTAAGCTATATTTGGGTTGTTTTGCATCTGTTTTGGTTGGTTGTTGCTTTTGAACTTTGTATTGCATAGCTGTGGTGTAATTTCTTTCACTAGCTTAGTGTTTTTGGGCTTTAAGCATCATTTGTGAGTCTTGGTTACATGTTTTTATGCTTTTTCATGCCTAATTCTAGCACATATAATATCTGCAACCTCCCTCATTTCATCACTTTTTCATTTGCTTTAAGGGTTGGTTAACCTTCGGGTTGTGTTTAAGCTTGAGATCAAGGTTCGTGCTTAATGATTTTAATCCTCTTTTGAGGGTTTCTACTAACCAAAGGCATGACCTCTCTCTTGCCTTAAATCATCCCTTGGTTGACACCTCTTTCATTAGAGGATATTCATCTTGGACTTAATCAATTAAAGAATGGATTGGTAAGCTAAAATGAGTAAATAAAAATGAAAAAGTAAAAGAGGCAAGATAAAGCATCTTCGTGTTGCATTGCATGTGCTCGGATCGGATGTTAATTCGAACACAAGATAAATGGGATTTTTCATACTCAAAAGTGATGAAATGTGCTATTTTCCTTGGTCACCATTACCCTTGATCATGCGTGATAGGGTAGTGGTTTTGTTGAGTCATGTTTTGCACTCATTAAGCTTGTATAAGCTTGGTTCCTTAGCCATCATGCATTAAAAATACTTGGTTGATGGTTTGAAGGCCAAGAGTTACCCTCCTTTGAGTTTGTGTGATGATAAGAAGGGCAACAGGACACACATTCCTTGAAAATACATTGCTTTGCCTCTGTTTGCTCTCTGTTGCAGCAAAAGAAGAAGTCCAAGGAAGGAGTGGCCGATGGCCACTTGAAGTGGCTGACTGGCCAATTAGCCGACGGCCACTTTTTGTAGCCAACCGGCCACCAGTGAATTTTTGCACAAGTGTGCCCCTAAGTTGGAGCAGAGGCCTTCTAGGAGTTGGTACAATTTTTAGTGATCAAACGAGTGCAAACAGAGGCATCCGATGGCAAGGCAATGGCATTTTCGGGCGTAGCAACCGAGCATGCATGCGTCCCTCGCCCCCGAGGCCATTTAGTCGCTTTTCTTAGCAAATAATAAGTCAGCTAATTCATTCATACAAGTGTTGTAATTAATTAGCTTAATTTGTAACGCCCTCAAAATAAACCCACAACATATATAACATTAACATGCATTGATATATGAAAATAAAACATTATTCCATTCATCAGAGTATTCTTACTAAAAGACATTACATGTAACATCGAAAATAAATGCCCTACGTGCTTACAGCTTTCCAAGCCAACACTTGGACACAAAAGTCTGAGTACTAACTCAATTACACATTAAGCCCTTGGCTTGAGTTTACATGTAATATCAAAATAAAACAAAATAACAACTAACTAAACAGAGTCTTCAACTCCAATTCCTCCCAAGCTAAGTCCTTGGAGGTAGCATATCACCTAGACTTGAAAATGATGTTCCCGTATAGGGTGAGCCACAGCCCAACAGAAATATATTAAACCAAATCTAAGAATTGACTAAAGCAATAACATTCGATAAATGGTGAACACTTATAAATCCATTATATCACTATACAGTTTCATGACAATAATGTCCATGACATGTTTCACTTTCCGTTATTATTCAACTTTCTATTTATACAGACATGCCTCAGAACCTGGCCAAACTATAAAATGAGACTACATCTCACATTAACATTACTTCCAATATCAACAATTCAAATGAGACTAAGGCTCATACTAAAACACTTCCATAAATCAATAAGTACACATATTTGCTGTACTAATAGAGTCCATCCCCTTTCTTCTCCTAAATAGGTTTGAGAGTCCATCCCCTATCTTCCCTCAAACCATGGAGTACATCCCCTATCTCCTCTCAAACAACATACATATACAATGTATTCAACACTTGTCATATACACTATTCAATCAATACACGTATTTGCTGTATTAATTCAACCGTCATATTCAACGACTTATTCAATGTGATTAGTTTCAGTTTTCTCTAATCAACATGCAATGTCTACAACAATCGCGACTATCCTCCACCGATAGCCCAAAGCAGTTATTTCTAAACAGGAAATAAATGCATCAACAGATATAAACTCAACATTTTCATAGGTGAGTGATTAAACTATCCAACTACACCATTTAATCTCATAATTCCCCAATTTCATGAATTAAACTTAATTCCACATTTTTCCCAAAATTAATTATACAAATTAATTTATTACAACAATTAGGGCTTTTCCCCCTTTCCTCAAAATCAACCCTAAGGTTCAATTTTCTCAATTTAACACTATCAATGTCATTTTTCATGACTTACAAACATATGGTGTTTAATATATGAAAAACCCATTTTTCTCAAATTATAAATCAAACCCTAACTTTTTCCAAAATTACCAAACGACACCAACATATCAAAATGACCAAAACTTAGGACAAAACCTATAAGATGGAGTAGGATATCCCTACCTCGAAGTTAGAACTCAAATGGAGATGATGACCCAAAATCCAAAGTGCTCCAAACCGCCAAACTTTCAGATTAAAACAAAGCCCTCGCGACCCTCTATCTTTTTAACAAAGAACCTAAGGTAGGAACACCCTAAAAGTAGATGAAACCTAAGAGAGAAGGTGTGTAGAGGGAGAGAGAACACGGACCTAGGGTTTTGAAATCAAAAGAGAATAAAAAAAAAGAATTTTTCCCCGCTGTTGCCTACTGATATATAACAGGCTCGCTCGAGCGAAGGATTGGTCGCTCGAGCGACCAGACACAAGAAAGCCTCGCTCGAGCGAAGAAAGTCTTGATCGAGCCAAGAATACAAAGCTTCAGGTCTGTAACCAGAAGCACGCTCGAGCGACATAATGCTCGCTCGAGCGAAGAACTCGAAAACATACACCTCGCTCGCTCGAGCAAAGGAAAGCTCGCTCGAGCCAAGAAATGCAACTCTCAGGTCTATAACCAAACGTAGTCACTCACTCGAGTGAAAAAACCTTGGCTCGAGTGAGGGACCAAAACAAAGAGCTCGCTCGAGCGAAGGACCAAAATTCTGGGCAGCAACCACTTGCTCCCAAACACAACTAACCTGTGACAAACCTGGCCATCACATCCCATAACTCAAAAATAAGGAATTAAAAGACGACAACAACATATATATAACAACAGGATCTACGGAACCTAAGTCCGGATACAACAACCAAATAGGGAAAGACTGGGGTCGCTATAACCTCCCCCCCTTAAAGAATTTCGTCCCCGAAATTAAGCATAAATTTTCAAAAATAATATGACATTTCATTAATCAACAACATGACCCATTACCGGTCATTCCATCTCTTACCAAGAGGCATTTCACAATATGTAAGGCAACATATATTTCAACCTACATTATCACTATGCATTTTCTTCCCAATTCAACCATTTTCAATATGTAAGATCCACAATTTCGTATCATATTCAATGTTCATGATACATTTTCATTTATACAATAGAATCAACATATGCAATGTTCCATTAAACTTCCATTTTGAGGCAAGTTTCAAAATATTTCCATTAAACCAAAACATTTTCAATGTTTTACAACTTAAGACACACATAATGTTCTTAAAGTTCGATTATATTATAACGTATCAATACATGATTACACATCAACAAACATGTCCGAATATTTCTCGCGGACTTCCAACTCATGTTCCCAAGTGACTTCCTCCACTCCGTGATGCTTCCACGGAACTTTTACTAAAGGAATGGTCTTGCCTCGCAAGACTTGATCTCGTCCATCCAAGACCTGAACCGGTCTCTCCTCATACGAGGCATCCTCATCTACCTCTAAGTCTGTCCAATCCAATACATGCGATGGATCCGGCTCATACTTCCGAAGCATACTCACATGAAAGACGTCATGAACTCCGGACAACTGTAGCGGCAAAGCTAAACGATAGGCAACCTCGCCAATCATCTCAAGGATCTCAAAAGGGCCAATAAACCGAGGGGACAACTTCCCGCTCTTCGTAAACCTCATCAATCCCCGCCTAGGTGATATCTTCAGGAAGACATGATCACCCACCTCAAATACCAAAGGTCTCCTCCTATGGTCGACATAAGATTTCTGACGACTCTGGGTTGTAACAAGCCTCCTACGGATAAGCTCAACTTTCTCCGTCGTTTCCCTCACCAACTCTGGGCCCAACAAAGGTGCATCACCCACCTTGGCCCAACAAACTGGAGACCTACACGGTCGGCCATACAAGGCCTCAAATGGTGCCATACCGATACTTGACTGAAAACTATTGTTGTAGGCAAACTCCACCAAGGGCAAGTGCCTCTCCCACGACCCACTAAAGTCAAGAACACAACCCTGAAGCATATCCTCAAGGATCTGAATAGTACGCTCGGACTACCCGTCAGTCTGAGGATGATAAGCCATGCTAAAGGTCAACTTAGTGCCCAAGGCACTCTGCAAACTCTGCCACAACCTGGCAGTAAAACGAGGATCTCTATCTGAGATGATCGTCACTGGGACCCCGTGCAACCTCACTATGTCCCGAATATACAAGTCGGCAAGATGATCTACCGAATCTCTAACGCGCATAGAAAAAAAGTGCTCCGACTTAGTTAACCAGTCTACAACCACCCAGATAGCATCACTACCCCGTTGAGTCCTCGGAAGACCTAAAACGAAGTCCATAGTGACATGCTCCCACTTCCACTCGGCAATAGGCAAGGGTTGTAACAAACCTGCTGGCCTCTGATGTTTGGTCTTCACTTGCTGACAAGTAAGGCATTTAGACATGAAAACTGCCACATCTCTCTTCATACCCCGCCACCAAAACTAGCGACCCAAATCCCGATACATCTTAGTGCCTCCCGGATGCACCGCAAGGCGTGAATAGTGAAACACTCGGAGTACCTCCTCTCGGCAAGCCTCCGGCACAAACAGACGGTCTCGGTATCTCATACTCAGGTCGGGATACACCGTCAAACCCTTCTCAACCATCCCACTGGAGATCTTCTCTCGGAGGGATTCCATCTCAAGGTCACCTCTCTGTGCCTCTAACACTCGAGTCATAAGTGTAGGCTGTGCAACAACAGAAAACAAGGCCGCAGCCTCAACGAATTCGCCCAAAAGCAAATCAAACTCGCCAAGTGCCCCCAACATCTCCCACTCTCGGATGGCTATACCAGCTACATCACCTATGGACTTCCTGCTAAGGGCATCGGCCACAACATTGGCCGTCCCTGGGTGATAATGCAACTCGAAGTCGTAATCCTCAATGAACTCCATCCACCTCCTCTGCCTCAAGTTCAAGTCTTTCTGTGTAAACAGATATTTCAGACTCTTATGATCCGAGAATACCTCGAACCTCTCACCATAAAGGTAATGCCTCTAAATCTTCAAGGCAAAGATCACAGCTGCTAACTCTAGGTCATGTGTAGGGTAATTCTTCTCGTGTATTTTCAACTGACGCGAGCCATAGGCTACCACTTTCCCCTCTTGCATCAACACGCAACCCAAACCCTCTCGTGAGGCATCACAATAGACTGCATAACCCAACCCTCTCTCCGAAATAATCAAGACCGGAGCGGTGGTTAATCTAACTTTCAGCTCCTGGAACGACTTTTCACAAGTCTCACTCCATACAAACTTGAACCCTTTCCGCGTCAATCTAGTCAACGGTGAAGCTAGCCTGGAGAAATCTTTCACAGACCGGCGGTAGTACCCAGCTAATCCCAGAAAACTGCGGATCTCAAAAACATTCTTAGGCTGTGCCCAATCTTGCACTGCCTCAATCTTGGATCTATCAACAGACACCCCTTCCCCAGAAACCACATGGCCTAAGAACTTCACCTCTTTTAGCCAGAACTCACACTTCCCAAACTTAGCATAAAGCTTATGGGCCCTAAGCAACTCAAGTACCACTTTCAGGTGTTCCTCATGCTCCTCCTCTGAAGGTGAATAAATCAGAATGTCGTCCACGAAGATGACTACAAAACGATCTAAGAATTCCCAGAATATCCGGTTCATCAAATCCATAAACACTGCCGGTGCATTGGTGAGCCCAAAAGGCATCACCAGAAACTCATAATGGCCATACCGCGTACGGAATGCCGTCTTCGGAATATCCTCTTCCCTGACTCTCAACTAGTGGTAACCCGATCTCAAGTCTATCTTAGAGAAACAACGGGAACCCTTCAACTGGTCAAACAAATCATGTATACGGGGCATAGGGTATTTATTCTTAACCATAGCCCAATTCAACTTCCGGTAGTCGATACACAGTCTCAAGGCACCATCTTTCTTTTTAGCAAAGAGGGCTGGTGCTCCTCACGGCGAAACACTAGGACAAATATAGCCCTTATCTAGCAACTCCTGGAGTTGAATCTTCAACTCAACTAACTCGGCTAGGGCGAAACAATAAGGTGCCATAGAAATCGGCGCCGTGCCGGGCACTAGGTCAATAGAGAACTCAATCTCTCTGTGAGGTGGCAAACTAACAAGATCCTCGAGAAAGACGTCGGAGTACTCACAAACCACTCTCGGCAACACAGTCTGGGTCTTATCACACTCACTACTCAAAAGGCTAGCAAGAAGACCACTCAACTCACTCCGCCCTCGCGGATCATACACCGGTGGAAAAACACTACCAACCCGATCCCCTAAAAAATGGGAACAATCCCCGCTGAAGGTACATACTGTGACCCTCTGGCGGTAACAATCAATAACTGCCCGGTATGACGATAACCAGTCCATACCCAAAATAACATTAAATCCCGACATGGGCATAACTACAAAAGGAAAGGGAAGCCGATGATCAGCGACCTCTATATCACAACCTCTACATTTGTGTTTCAAAATCAACTCACCCCCAACAGGTGATACTACACATATCGGAGATGCTAACTGTGCCAACTCCAATCCCAAAACAGATGCAAATGCAGCAGATATAAAAGAATGAGATGCTCTCGTATCAATCAATACATTAGCAACCGAGTTGCAAAACAAGAAGGTACCTCTCACAACAGATGGAGCCGGTACAAGATCCTGCGCGGTAACAGCATACACGCGCCCAGACGGTCTCTGATCTACTTGCTCACCCCTAGGAGCATAAGACTGCTGCACAGACTGGGACGATGAAGCCCCCTCATTGGCCCTCGAGGCCTGAACTGACTAAGCTGGCTGATGACTTTGAGTCTGCCTCAAACCAGATGCACCAGATATGCCACTCAACTGCAGGCAAAACCTCTTCAGGTGCCCTGCCTGACCACACTGATAACACGAGAGCGGCTAGCCTCTACCCTAACTCTGGCTCTGAGGTCGAGCCACAGATGATGCTGCTCTCTGTCCTCCTCCCTTCTGCAGGCAAACTGGAGACTTGTGGCCCAGTTGGCCACACTTGAAACAGGTAATGTCTCCCTGGCTGCCTTTCCCAGGACCTGCACTCGACACTAGAAAAGTTGATCTAGTAAAGCTACCCTGAGACTGTTGAGGGTTAAAACCTCTCTGTCTCCTGCCATCACTCTGGCCATCCTGACTCCTCTTGGAGCCCCTCTACCTCTCCTCATCCTCCTACATCATGATCTCCATATGGGCTGCAGCATCCACCAGACGCCCATACTCTCGGGTCATAGAACCCCCAACTCTCATCTTGAGGCCATGCCTCAACTTCTTCTCAAACTCAAGACAACGGCGTTCCTCAGACGCCACCAACTCAGGTGCAAACCTGGATAACCTAGTAAATGCGGCCTCAAACTCGGCCACTGAAGAACTTAGCTGATTAAGCTGGCAGAACTGCTCCCTCAACCTCTCCTTAACAGCTGGAGGCAGGAACTTCTCCTGGAAAGCATCTACAAAAGCCTCCCAAGTCCCTCCTATACGGCTCTTCGTGAACTTTCACCACTGACCCGCATCCCCCTTTAGCTGGAAAGATGCCAAGGTCACTTTCAACACTCCGTCTTCGATGCCAAGCATCATAAACGTCTTCGCTGTCTATTCAAGCCATTCATCTGCCTTAAGTGGCTCTTTAGGATCATCCACAAATTCGTCCGGGTTAGACCAAAAGAACTCCCTCTTTAGAAAAGAAGGTCTTGCATTTGTAACATGAACCTGGGCTTGATTCTCAGCTCTGAGAATGCCCACGGATTCCCTGAATACCCCCGCTATCTCTCAGGCCAAAGCGCCCATAGCCTGCTGACCTAATGGCTCGGCCATATTAGCCTAGCCAGCTCCCTCCTGCTGCTCCGGAATCTCATCCGATATAGGCATCTCCTGCCTACCATGCCTACCACGTCTACCATATCCTCGTCCTGACATCCTAATAAAGGTAACAAAGACGTTAGCACTCTAATAAATGTGCCAAAACTATAACACTCTGTCACAACCCAAACCCGCCCCTATGGGTTTAGCACCGTAACCGGCCAGTAATCCGAGATTACCGAAGGCCTGCTTAACAGTAATACAGTAAAACAGAGTACAAGGGCTTGGCAGAAGCCAATACAGTAAATAAATAATGTCCAATGAGCTGTGACAGTCTGTATGCAAAAAGATTTTCATTCATATACACAAAGACAGTACAGAACGGTATATGCATACATGTACGATCAGTCAGTAGGTAGGGACTTAATCCCTATTATAGTACAGTACAGTGCAACTTTCAGTCTATACAATATCACAAAACAGTACGGGAGGGAGGATTACTAAAGCACCCCTAAGCCTTAGCTTGGCAGGCTTGGAACCTCGCTTTGAGGCACATAGGTTGGCCTGACAAAATTGGAGTTAATCCTGACGCCTCTAGCTTTGATCCGGTGCCTGTACACTTACATATATATATATATATATGAGCAATAAGCTAAAGCCCAGTGAATAACATAATGCATAAAGGGGTTAAGAATGAAATGTCCTTACAGTAATAAAAGCAGTTCATTAAATCAGTATTTCAGTCTTTCAGTCAATCAGTCACATGTGGTACATCCATTAGCATAACAGTACAGTAAACAGTAGGTCTTGGAAGACCAGGTCTTAACAGACCAAACAGTAAATGATGGCCATCAATCAGTAATCAGTAGTGGTTCCAACATAGGAACCGAGATAAATCCACCCGTTCATAGACCATCGGTGGGGCTATCCGTTCATAGACCGTCGATAGCAGAAATTTGTCAAACGGTAGCAGTAACAGTAAACAGTAGTTGCTAAGGATGCCACAATGCAGTTCAAGATAAAGGACATACATTCATTCAGTAAACAGGATCAGTCCAGTAAACAGTTCAATAAACAGTTCAATTCAGGAAACAGTTCAGAAGATAGTCATTTTTGAACATATCTTTACACAGTTGTTACTCACAGAGTTCCGGGCTACAGTAAGCTAGAGCGTCTCCTCGGTAAGCCAACCCTACACAGTATACAGGATGAACACACACTAAGCTATACAGTTGAGAAAGCTAAAAACTTAATCCCTAATTTGCCTCGGTGTGTTCTACATCTATATCCTCATTAAGATGTCTTAAACTAGGCCTAAGAGTGCCTAGGATGGGATGAGGATGCAAAGATGTATTCAGAAAACAGTTTCAGAATTTTCAGTGAAAACAGGGTCCCGCTCGAGCGCAGGTTTCCCCGCTTGAGCGGACAAGCAAAAAATGTCCCCGCTCGAGCGGCAACATCCCCGCTCGAGCGGACCAAAAAGTACTGGATGGGTGAAATCTCCGCTCGACGCCCGCTCGAGCGTGTCACCCAGTCCTCCGCTCGAGCGTCCAATCCTCCGCTCGAGCGGACTGTTCTACAGTTCAAAATGCTAGGAGCTCGATTTCCCCGCTCGAGCGCACGACTGAAATCTGGAAAATCCAGATTTGAGCTTCCAGATTCAAAACCAAGTTTTGATGTTCCAAATCGATCCTCTTGGGCCCATTTTCTGAAAAACTCTTTTAAACACATAGAATAACATGTTTCAAACCTCAATTTAAGAAATCAAAGCCCAAGGGTGTTTAATCAAACCCATTTTCAAACCCATTTTCAAGAACAACATTCAAACATGACATGCATGATCTTTAAACAACTTCCAAGCTTCAAAACATGCTCTAATGAGCCAATTATTTCCCAAAGAAGATGAAATCATGGCCTACACTCAAACATGAACATGCATGTGACAAATTGCCATGAACTCAACTTACAAATCAACAATACCAATATGCATGCTCCAATTAAGCTCTAATCCAACATGCTAGAACCAATTCTTCTAAAATTATGAGGAAAACATGGGCTAGAACTATAATATGCACATTCATGTACAATTCCATGGACAAAAATCCTCAAAACTCAATAATATAAACATGCATGCATGGAATGAGCTTCAATCTAACATGCTAAGACCAAGACATGACTTAGCTCTCTAATTTGGCATGAATCTTGCAAGAATCAACCTTAAATACAACAATGGGTGGTTGAAATTCATACCTAAGTCTTGTAATTCAAGTGTAGAGGCTCAAACAAGCAAGAACTCTTCTAAATCTTCAAGTCTCCAAGCAATTTCTCTAGATGAACAAGATAAACACACTCTTTCCCTTCACTCTCCCTCTCTAGTCGGCAATAACAAGAAATGTGGCTGAGGAAGAGGTTTTGTTCAATGTATGCAAGTCTTCATATGTATTTAGGATAGTGGCCCACTATGGGCTAGTTTGGTAAATAAGGCCAAGTTTGCAATTTAACAAAATTTAATCTAATTTAATCATTCCTGATCACATTTTAGGTAAATATACCATTAAATCACAAAAATTATGACGATCACGAAACTCTAATCGGTTTCTGGTTCGGCCGCCGATAAGGCCTTCAATTTACAGTTTGAACGCATAAACACGAACAGATAATTAAATAATCAAACAGATAGTAAATGCATTTAAACAGGTACAGTCATTCAATCAGGTTCGGATCCCAATCAATCAGTTCAGTACTCCAATCATTCTATTATCACTCAGGTTCAGTCTCAGTTTAGCAGTAATCAGTGGTTAATTCAGTAGTTTATCGGTAAACAGTATGAGGGTTGTTACACACTCGCATCCTAATGCAGTGGACAACAATAATTCATTCCACGTAAGCACATAATCACATAAGCACCTACGAATTTCATTCCTGGATAATGACAGTCCTGAGGCGTTACTACAGTTCCAGTTGGAAGCAGCATTGATCAAGTGCCTTTCCAAAGAGACTACTAGGAACTCAAGGGTCCAATCAACATCCTAGAAATTACATTCCATACCCACATAATCACATAAACATGTTATCATATAAGCATATAACAGTACAGCTAAATCTCTATCAAACGAAGCGAACCCACTGTGATACTAATCACTTCCCACGTACCCAAAGTATTCAAACCCAGTACGCTCTGATACCAAGTTGTAATGCCCTCAAAATAAACCCACAACATATATAACATTAACATGCATTGATATATGAAAATAAAACATTATTCCATTCATCAGAGTATTCTTACTAAAAGACATTACATGTAACATTGAAAATAAATGCCCTACGGGCTTACAGCTTTCCAAGCCAACACTTGGACACAAAAGTCTGAGTACTAACTCAATTACACATTAAGCCCTTGGCTTGAGTTTACATGTAATATCAAAATAAAACAAAATAACAACTAACTAAACAGAGTCTTCAACTCCAATTCCTCCCAAGCTAAGTCCTTGGAGGTAGCATATCACCTGGACTTGAAAATGATGTTCCCGTATAGGGTGAGCCACAGCCCAGCAGAAATATATTAAACCAAATATAAGAATTGACTAAAGCAATAACATTCGATAGATGGTTAACACTTATAAATCCATTATATCACTATACAGTTTCATGACAATAATGTCCATGACATGTTTCACTTTCCGTTATTATTCAACTTTCCATTTATACAGACATGGCTCAGAACTTGGCCAAACTATAAAATGAGACTACATCTCACATTAACATTACTTCCAATATCAACAATTCAAATGAGACTAAGGCTCATACTAAAACACTTCCATAAATCAATAAGTACACATATTTGCTGTACTAATAGAGTCCATCCCCTTTCTCCTCCTAAACAAGTTTGAGAGTCCATCCCCTATCTTCCCTCAAACCATGGAGTACATCCCCTATCTCCTCCCAAACAATATGCATATACAATGTATTCAACACTTGTCATATACACTATTCAATCAATACACGTATTTGCTGTATTAATTCAACCGTCATATTCAACGACTTATTCAATGTGATTAGTTTCAGTTTTCTCTAATCAACATGCAATGTCTACAACAATCGCGACTATCCTCCACCGATAGCCCAAAGCAGTTATTTCTAAACAGGAAATAAATGCATCAACAGATATAAACTCAACATTTTCATAGGTAAGTGATTAAACTATCCAACTACACCATTTAATCTCATAATTCCCCAATTTCATGAATTAAACTTAATTCGACATTTTTTCCAAAATTAATTATACAAATTAATTTATTACAACAATTAGGGCTTTTCCCCCTTTCCTCAAAATCAACCCTAAGGTTCAATTTTCTCAATTTAACACTATCAATGTCATTTTTCATGACTTACAAACATATGGTGTTTAATATATGAAAAACCCATTTTTCTCAAATTATAAATCAAACCCTAACTTTTTCCAAAATTACCAAACGACACCAACATATCAAAATGACCAAAACTTAGGACAAAACCTATAAGATGGAGTAGGATATCCCTACCTCGAAGTTAGAACTCAAATGGAGATGATGACCCAAAATCCAAAGTGCTCCAAACCGCCAAACTTTCAGATTAAAACAAAGCCCTCGCGACCCTCTATCTTTTTAACAAAGAACCTAAAGTAGGAACACCCTAAAAGTAGATGAAACCTAAGAGAGAAGGTGTGTAGAGGGAGAGAGAACACGGACCTAGGGTTTTGAAATCAAAAGAGAATAAAAAAAAAGAATTTTTCCCCGCTGTTGCCTACTGATATATAACAGGCTCGCTCGAGCGAAGGATTGGTCGCTCGAGCGACCAGACACAAGAAAGCCTCGCTCGAGCGAAGAAAGTCTCGATCGAGCCAAGAATACAAAGCTTCAGGTCTGTAACCAGAAGCACGCTCGAGCGACATAATGCTCGCTCGAGCGAAGAACTCGAAAACATACACCTCGCTCGCTCGAGCGAAGGAAAGCTCGCTCGAGCCAAGAAATGCAACTCTCAGGTCTATACCCAGACGCAGTCGCTCGCTCAAGCGAAGAAACCCTGGCTCGAGCGAGGGACCAAAACAAAGAGCTCGCTCGAGCGACAAACGGCTCGCTCGAGTGAAGGACCAAAATTCTAGGCAGCAACCACTTGCTCCCAAACACAACTAACCTGTGACAAACCTGCCCATCACATCCCATAACTCAAAAATAAGGAATTAAAGGACGACAACAACATATATATAACAACAGGATTCACGGAACCTAAGTCCGGATACAACAACCAAATGGGGAAAAGACCGGGGTCGCTATATAATTTGTTTTGTTGTAATTAATTAGCTTAGAATAAGTTAGTTAATTAGTTTCAATTGTGTTGTAATAATTAGCTAGAATAGTTAATTAGTTTTGGTTTGTAATAGTTAGCTTAATTAGCATAGGTAGTTAGCTTATTCATTCGGACCCTCATTCACGAGGGTATAATGTTGTAATATGTTGTAATAAGTGTGCATACGTGTGTGCATGTCTTCCAACCCCGCGTCTTTCTCCCTTTTACTCAACCGCTTTTGATGGTTAGTTTAGAGTCATGTTTCAATTAGCATA
The DNA here is from genome assembly GCA_022316695.1 of Camellia oleifera. NCBI lineage: Eukaryota > Viridiplantae > Streptophyta > Magnoliopsida > Ericales > Theaceae > Camellia > Camellia oleifera. Next base: position 69,493,136 of record CM039318.1, on the reverse strand, counting down.
CCTTATGCTCGCATGTTTATATCCATTCATTTGTCTTGCATGCACCGAGGCTCGGCGCATCATTCAAACTGCATTGCAAATTCAATACTTATTTGAATACATGTTTCAAAGCATGTTATAAAATTGTATCATATGCCATATTAGTAGCTGAGCCTCTTAATTTCATATTGCATGCGTTGCATTAGACACTTAACATAGTTAGGATCATGCATCTTTCTAACTAGTTTTTGTTTTGGCTTGGAGTATTTGATGAGTTTTATGCTTTAGCATACTTGTATGAGTGTGATTGCCATATTGCCATAGCATGTTTTCCATGAGGCTGTTTACTTAAATGATTAACTGCATGAATGCCTGTGGATGAAAGCTTATTGTTTGAATTGGAACGATTCAATGAATGTGAGTTTTAAGCCCACTTGAGGTGGCGAATCCGCAAACTTTTAAGCCCACTTGAGAGTGGCAAATTCATACCATTTCTGAAAACAAATATAAGTTGAGTTGTTCCAATTCTTGCGATTTTAGTCTATACTTGATTGTGTGTGTCACATAGTAAAGCTAGTTTAAATAATCAGAATAAGAATAGATAAGGTTTATAAAACATCACATCATGGTTAGAAGAGGCTGATCCTTTGATCGGGCGAGCGGGAGTGCTCATTTCATGACCTTCCCCCCTCGTACCCAAGTTCCCGAGCCGAGGCAACTTTGGTGATGACGGACGCGTGGCCTTTGGCACGAGTCACAGGTTTCCTAAATTTCTCCAAAATAAAATATTTAGGTGGCGACTCTGTAATCTGGCAAAACAGTCCAATTTTGGTATTATCTGATTTAAAATCAATTTTCCAAAAAGATGTGCCGGATTGGACTCTTTGGTGTTTATTGGTTTCACATTGCACTTGTGAGACTAGATTCAGAACCGTGACAGGGGTCCGAACTATAAGACCAATTCGAGCTCTCCGAAAGGGGCCGCGAAAAAGTGGACTTACAAAAGGGTCCCATAATTAAAATGAAGAGAGTTTTGAAGGGAAACATATGTTGAATATCCAGCTTGGCTTCGTAAATGTGAAGTTGGCTTCAAAGTCCCCATAGGTCTTTAAAATAAGAGGCTGGCTTCAAAGCTTGATTGTCAAATGGTCAGCTAAGACTTCAGGAGCAAGCAATTGACTTTGAAACAAGTATCATGTCCCAAATTCAAGAGTAACTGAGATTAATTTGGTCATAAATGCGAGCGTGCCAGCAAGGATTGAAAAATCCTAATAGATTAAATTCAAGTCAATTATCAAGTGATTGCGTTGACGGTTCTTTTGCCTCAACAAAAAGGACTTCAAATTGCCAAATGTAAGGAAAAGAAAAATTAAGAGAAAGATGAGGGAAATGGAGAAAGACGATTGAGTGAAGAATCGAAGTAATAATTACTTACCTCTACTCCTATGGTTCGAAAAGAAAGTGCATAAAATGCTTTGAAAAGAAATGCTGAAAATAAATGTTTCAAAATATAAATCTATGTTAAACTACTCCTAAGATAAGGAAAATAATGAGAAATATTGAAATCAATTGTCTTTGATTTGAGTTCTTGATCCCTTTACAATGTAGCCATTGATGGCTACTTATAGAGGAAAAAATACAGCAATAACTACTTAGTAACTACCCATTTCTCCCTTCTTCATCCTTGTCTTGCCATGTGTCATTCCACTCATCCACTTTATCTTTCATGTTTTCCATCATCTCTATAACTTATTTTAACTTCCAAATGAATAAGAGGATATCACATGTCCTGAAAATAATAACAATAATAATACTAATAATAATAAGAATATTTTATGGTGCCAACACACAATTTTTTTATTTTTATTTATTTTTATTTTTTATAAATGTAGATGAACATAACACATTTTATGACGGATTTTCTTAACAAGTGTCATTAGGGCACATGTTAAGAATGCAACAAATGAGTAGGCACCCCTACTATCATAGAAAGAAACAAATATTATAAATGCATTGTATTAAATAATATATATATTTTTTCTAATGGGACTGAAATACCCTTTTATTCATTTTTTTATTTTATCATTTTATTATTATTATTTTTTCTAATCCATTCACCTCCCACTCGTCGTCTTTTCATAATTATGCAAATATCATTTATAATTTTTAAATATTTTATTTTCATCTAAAATTATAATTCTTTTTTCTTTTACATTTTTTTTCCCAAAATGATTTAGCCTAAAATCTATGGTTGTGATAAAATTTAAGAGCATTCTAAAATGAAAGTTACAAACTATAATAGTTATGTTATGAAAATTTATGTAAAGTTACAAACTATAATAGTTATGTTATGAAAAATTATGTAAAAATTTAACAAACATTTCTAATGAGAAATATTATGAATTATTTTCATGAAAAATATAAATAAAATAAAATAAAATAATTTAGATGAAAGTTTATTGATCTCATAAATCTCACCAATATCCACCAATCAAAAAAAAATGTGTTTTGTTAGCTCATTAATCAAACCCGTTGCAATTGATGCAAGTCAACACTGAAAAGCCCTTTGTAACGAGTCCATCACGTATAATGATTAATACTTGATTAATTAAGAGGATTTGAGATTTAATTGCCGAGTATTATAATTTATTTGGGATTTATGAGAATTGTGGAATCTGACTCGTATATGATTTTATTGAAGGTTTATTTTGGAATTAGAAATTAAGGGTCCAAATGGCTTAAGTAAGTGAAGTTAAGAAGTTGAATCAATTTAATCTTAATTATCGACCCATTTGGGAGTTTAATTAAATATTCGATTCAGTTTAGTAAAATTGGGGCTTGATTAATTAGGTTCTAATTGGAGTTGATTAAGTCATGAGGATTGTGAATTGTGGTTATTATAAATTAAATTTAATTATGATGTGTCCAATTTGAAGATGTAATTTATGGTTGAAAATTTGAGTCTGATCAGAAATTGAAGGCCGGAATGATTTGGGAAATCGAAATTGATAATGGTAAAAAATTCAATTTAATATTTGGAGCCTTTTGGGAGTCTGACTAGAAATCTGATTCGGATTGATAAAATTAAACATAAATAATTGGGCCTTAGTTGAAGTCAAATTAAACCAATTAAATTATGAGGGATTTATGATTAGTCATAATTAATTTAATCATGTACTAATTGAAATTTAATAAGACTAAGTGTTGCTTAATTAAATAAATTCTAAACATAAATAGAATCTAGAATTAAAGGGTGTAATGAGCATGGGTGTATTTAGCAAATAGTGGGTGTGTATAAGTGGTGTGCTGGAAGCTTGACCAAGGTGCACGTGTGCATTATGTGTCAACAAGAGAAGTGGGCTTGTGTGTGTATAGCTAATGAGCTAAAAAAAAAAATAAAAAAGTGTTTTAGTCTTTGTTAGATATATGCTGTGAGTTCAAGAGAGGGAGAAAAAGCCAAGAGAGAGAGAGAGAGAACTTCTTTATCTATGCATTGTGGTCAAATCTGGTGAAAGCAAACCGTGGGGAAGGAAAGAAGAAAAGAAAGCTTGAGGAAAATAAAAGGTTAAGAGAGAAGGCTCAACAATTCAACAATTTTAGGTAAATATTTGTCTTAATTTTTGTGGATAATTTAGTTAAAAGTTAAAATTAAGAAAGTTATGGAACCAATTCCATGGGTTTGTAAGAAAATGGATTTTGAGCAAGAAATTAAATTAGATTCATGATTATGGAAATTAATTGGTTAGAGTTTGATTTCTATTATTCTTCACAAATTGAAACTCATCCTTGCATGCATGTTGGAATTTCAAGGTCTAAGATTTAATTCATGTGTAAAAAATTAATAAGTTTAAATTTGGGTTAGGTATGAAGAAAAATTAATTAAACCTAAATTGGGATAAATCAAGAAATAAATTATGATTTAAAATTTGACAATCTAGAGTTGGCTTAATTTTGAAATGAAATTTCATACATGCATTGTGGATTTTCAAGATTTTAGAACTTTAATCCATATTTTAAAGCTTGTGAGTTTGGGATTGAGTTTTGATATTAATTAAAAAGTCAAATTATAATTTGAGCTTTTTTTTTCTTTTTTTTTTTTATTAGAGGAAATTTCCATTAAGGGTAGCCAAACGGCACTTACAAGTCCAGCCACCAAGAGCAAACACAAACAAAGTGAAGATATTACAATAAGCACAAAGGTGAAAACTATGAAAATTATCCAGACGCACATCAGTGTTCGTGCTCATACTGCTAAGCAGAGCCAATTAAATCGGCGTTAGAGCATGTCTGGAAAAATCATAGATAACAACCACAAAGAGTGTAGGCTCCAAACTAGCAGCAGAAGACTCCAAAAAACAAACAAAATCAAAAAACAAAGCAAAACAAGATCAAACTTGACCTCAAACCTAAACAAGGCCAGATCTGTGGAGGTGGTCCAGATCTAAACAGATCTGGTGCGCGACGCTGAAATCAGCTCCGACATGAGGCGGCAGATGGGGGAAAGAGGAAGATCTAACTTTGGCGAGGGAAGAGGGAAGCCCGACACAAACATTCACCAAGAGGGGAAGAAAAACCTCCCATAGAGGGAGAGAAGTAGGAAGACAAGCTCCCATAGCTTATTCACAACAAGCAAAAGACCAAAACAGGGGGAGGAGGAAGGAGGAGGAGGAGGTGGCTAGCCACCGACGGCCCCTCTCCCTCCCCAAGCGGCGCTCTTCCGACGGAACCCTAGGAGAGTTTAGAGAGAGAGGCTCTCGGTTTAGAGAGAGAGAGCGGTTTTAGATGACTAATTATAATTTGAGCTTGATAATGTAGAATTAGTTGGATTTTTGATAAGTGTTTTGTACATGCATCATAGATTATGAAAAATTTGGATTAATTCAATCTCATATTTTGAAGAGAAAAAGAAAATGTTTATTGAACATCAAGTTTATGGAAAATTAGAATTAATCCTAATGCTAGTTAAAGCTTTGATTTTATAATTAGATTTTCTTTAATCCATGCATGTAGTGTGATTTAAGATTTTATTTAAATTAAACACATTTTGATTACGAATTAAGTTGAGGTTACAAATTAAGTTGAGTTTAAGATCATGGAAATTAATTGGAAAATTTATAAGAAGTTTCATGACTCCAATTTCATGGTTTCAAGGAAAATAGAAAGAACTTGAGGCCAATTTTATGTAATTAAAGAGAAAATGAGAAATTGAAGCTATGATCAAATGTATGAAAATTAATTTAGAAATTAATTACTTCGGGTGGAATTTATTTGTCCTAACATGAAATTAAGTTCCAATTGTACGTACATTATGAATTTTCCAAGAGTTTTGAAAGTTTAATTCGTGTTTTAAAATTTGTGGGCTTGAAATTGGGTTTGATATGGAGAAGATGAGTTAAAACTAAATTTGGCAATTGGGGCATGATTTTGAATAAATGATTTAGCAATTTATGATTTTAATAAATGGTTCTCTATGTTTGTATACCAAAGTATATGTTTTGAAGCTTTGAATACCAAATTTGAACTTTAATTGCAATTTTGGAATTTTAGAATTTTCGTTGTCTGCTCGAGCAAGGGAAGTCTCGCTTGAGCGTGAAAATTGACCTCCTAGTAGTTTTCAAATTTTACAGTCCGCTTGAGCGACCAAAGTGGTGCTCGAGCGGAGACCATTTTCAGCACATTTTGGAAAGTTACATTTAGTTCATATTTTTATCCTCATCTCTTTCCAAAGCATTCTAGACATGATTTATGACTCAATAAAGATTAATAAGCTACTAATCAACATAGATTAGTTAGTTAAAAAATGAATCATTGATCTTGTGGTAATTGTTTAAGTAGCCAAGTAAAGGATCAATCTATTTGAAAAAGAAGGACTTAGTAATGAAAGAATATGTGAAATAAGAACCCGGTTTATTTAAACGAGAAAGAATAAATGTAGTAAACTTCGGACTATAAAGACTAGAAAGCACAAGTTTAATCAAGGAAGTAATATTGTATTTCAATGTGTATATGTGATGTGCTTGTGTAGGTCACGCCCCATTGTCTGCCTGATTTTCTTGATATGTCCAGTCTGTCTGATTTGCTTCTGCAGCCATCTGTGAGTAATAACTTAGTAAAGATATGTTCAACTGTACTTATTTTCTGTGTGACAAAATGAGATCTGTTTTCTGAAATGATATGTTCTGTACAATGAATGATTGTCCAATTTCTGACATGTATTCGTGACATCCTTAGTATCATGTGATATCTACGACTGTTACCCGGTATCGGAGGTTCTTTTATGGAACTTATATCTGTCTGCACTCTATTACCCGTACCGGAGGTCCGCCATGGGGGCTTGGCTATTCTGTTCTGTCCCGGATCCGGAGGTTCCTTCTTGGAACTAGGTTATTCATAACCTTACGCTTATGCGTTCTGTTCTGTTACGCTTATATGTTCTGTTTTGTTACGCTTATGCGTTCTGTTCTGTTATGCTAATGGATGTATCACGTAAACTTAATCTTGACTTATGATTCCTGTCTGTATTTGATATGGGCAAATTATGAATTTGTTACGAAACTGAATTATGATTTCTGAATCTGTATGGACTCATTCATTAAAACCCTTTACTCTATTATTATTCACTGGGCTATAACTCACTGTATTATTATGTATGTAGGTGATCAGGCGCGTGACCAGGCTTAGAGGCATCTGTCTAGAATATGTTTTGTCAGCCAACCTAGGTGCCTCCCGTGGAGGTTCCGGATATGTTAAGTGTTATTGTTATGTGATTTAAAGTTTAAGTTATATTCTCTTGTTTGGTTCAGCAAGTCATGTGTATTTTGAAAAAAGGACTAAGTTCCTTTCTGTCTAATCTGTATATATATTATGACGTGAGGATGATGTGTATATATGTACATAAAAAGTTCAAAAAAAATTTCTGTCTCATATAAGTGTGCACAGCTCAATGGACGTTGTATATTGTTATTTGCTTCCGCTAGCCCCTAATATTATGTTAATTTGTCTCAGAGGCCTTCGGTAATCTCAGGATTATTGGCCGGTTACGATGCTAAACCTATAGGGGCTGGTTTGGGTCGTGACAGACACCCTTCTAGTAAATGGTTTTTCAAATTGGCACTCAATAAACACTCTCATCCATATTCATTAAATGTTTTTGATCCATATCAGTTTTGCATAAAATAGATATGAGTTTTTATGAATTTTTATTAACTAGTCCCAATATTTATAGGATAGAGCTATTTATAGGATAGAATTATGTATAGGACTGTTCAAAAAAAAAAAAAACACTAAGTATAGGACAGAACTATTTATAGGACAGAATTTTTATTATCTAGTTCAATAACCACTCCAACTCCCATCATCTTCTCTTAAGTGGTCCTCTTTCATTTAATTCTCATATTTTTAATTATTCTCTTTAACAACTTTTTATAAGGGCATCTATAATAGAGTAATTAAAATTGTGTTCAAATATATTATATGTTAAAAAGTAATAAAAATGAAATCTAAAACTGTGTATTAAAAATTTATTAATTTAGAAATTGAGGGGTTGTGCAATAGCTATATTAGGATGTGCATTAAAGATATATATATATATATATAATAGATAAAATAGATAAATAATACAAATTTATTTATTAATTTAGAAAAAGTATAGTTGTCCCACTCCACCTACATTGTCAGCAACGGTAATATGATATTGCTTTGGGTAGGTTTTTTAAAAAATAAATATTATATTCTTTTGAGTCCAACAATGATTGGTTATATGACTGGTCACAACTAACATAAATGTTCACAGTTGAACATCAATGTTAGCAGCGCCATTAAATAAGATAACAAGTATCACAAAGCTTACCAATTGATAAAATCAGACACTAATTGGGTGTTAATATATCCGTTGTGGTTGTTATCATCCAATAATATCTATTATATATGATATATACACAGTAGCGTAGTTAGGAATTCAGTACAGATGGGGCACAAATTAATAATAATTTGGTTTTATTTTTCTAAAAATACTTTTTTAGAAAATTTTACTTTCTTGTTTTTCGTGTTTTTTTTTTTTTTAATATTTTAAGTAATTTTTTTTACTTTTTAGACATACCTACATAAATATACCTAAAAAAAAAAAAAAAAAACTATGAAAAAAACCTTTTAAAAATTCATTAAGTACCAAAAATACAAAAAAAAAAAATGAGAATTCAGTATTTTTTTTTTATTTTTATGTATTTATTAATTTTTTAAAATATTTTTTCACAAAATTTTTACTTTTTAGATATATCTAAGTAAGGTGCATCTAAAAAAGTTAAAAAAAAATTTAAAATTTTAAACATATTCACTAAAAACAAAAAAACAAACACGAAAATAAAAAAAACTTAATTTTCAAAAAACTTAATCCAAAAAACTCAAACCAAACACACTGATTAATTTTTTTTATAATAAAAAACAATGAGATATTACTAAACTTAAATGTTAAGAGTTCATTTGGATAAATGTGAATTTTAAATTAAAGGATTTGAGATTAAATTTTATACAAATTTTGGAGAGTAACTATTTTATAGGTGGATTAGAAAATTAAAAAAGAAGATACGTTAACACAGAAATGATATATTTTAGTAGAGAAATTCTACAAAACATACCGCAAAAAAAGTGTCTATTATATGTCGCAATTATGATCTTTGCGGCCTTTAGTTATAATACATTATAGTGTTAGATATAATTTAGTTATAACTTCTTGTGGTTGTTATTTTAGTTATGACTATATGTCAAGTAATCGTTAGTTATGACTCATTCTGATATTAGTTATGACCTATTGTAATTTTTTTTTATTTTTTTTATTTTTATAATTGAAGATGTGTTGCTTGATTATAATTTATATAATGGTCATTTTAGTTATGAATGGAAAGAAACACATGAAGGATAAACTCTACATGTCAAATGTAACTAACAATCCAATAAATTCTATATCTTTATTGAAATTAATTATGTTTGCATATCAATAATGATAGACATCACCATTATATTGAAATTTTTATAGATAATAATATGACTTATTATAACCTCTTTATTTTCAATCAAAATAACTATTATTGTTCTTATAATTTTAAAAATGTCATTGACATTTCACTTTAAATAATATTTTTATAATTTTTTTTATTTAATATATTTTCTTTATGTTTTGAAAAAAAAAAAAAAATTCCCCAAAGCTCAAGGGGGGCACGTGACCCCCCTGAGCCCAACGTGGCCCCGCCCCTGTATATACACATCATAAGAAATGAATGAATTTTTTGTGATAAAAGATAAAAATATTTGTTGTGTGCAATGTTATTTTATGGTAAAAATTATGGGTTTTTAGTTTAAGGTTCATGATATTAAGATTTTATAAGATAAAAGACATGTAACATTTTCATAGTAGTCGAGATTCCTCAACATTTTTACAGAGAAATTTCGGCACAGAGAAATTTGTTTTCATAAAGAAATTCTAGCTCTTCACAAAGAACAAATTTTTCTGTGATAGCACTATGCCAAAATTGGGCTTTAGCGGCGGTTTTTTACCGCCGTTAAAGGCTGTAAAACCGCCGTTAAAGCCTTTAACGGCGGTTTTAACGGCGGTTTCGTTACCGCCGTTTATGCGCGTGTCGGAAAAAGTAAAACCGTCGTAAAAAGGCAAATTACCGTCGTTAAAAGTCGACCAAAAACGGCGGTTTTATAGGACCAAAAACGGCGGTTTTTTACCGCCGTAAATAGGTTCGAATTTTTCAAAAATAATTCTTTCTTCTTGCACTCCCCAAGTTTTGAACCCAAGACCTCTCATCCACCCACACCAACCACTTTGCCACAGCCACTCTTCATGAAATATATTACCTAAATAAATATTTAAACATTACTTTTACTTTATTGTAGATGGTTTCGCCGGAGCTCGCCGGAGTGTCGCCGGAGCACGCCGGAGTTTTGCCGGAGCTCCGCCGGCAAAGACCGCCGGCATTAACGGCGGTAATGGTTGGGCATTAGCAGCGGTTTTTTACCGCTGTTAAAAGTGGGCATTAACGGCGGTTCGTTACCGCCGTTAAAAGTGGATTTCATTACTGTCGTTAAAGACACTTTTAGTGACGGTTTTTTTAACGGCGGTAACGAAACCGCCGTTAAAAGTACTATTAACGGCGGTAACGAAAACCGCCGTTAATAGTACTTTTAACGGCAGTTTTCGTTACCGCCGTTAAAAAAACCGCCGTTAATGCTGATTTTTGGCGTAGTGTAGGTTGAAATTTTTCTAATAATATTATTGAGAGACCTTAACTAATAAGAAAAATATATATTGGACCTCTCCTATTACCAAAAATTACAGAGGGATGTTTTACTATTTTTTTTTTCTCAAAATTATCAATATTAAATTTATGATATGAACATCAAAGTGAAAGCGGAAGTGAAAATTATGAACTATTATAAGTATATTATGAACGATGTAGTGTAAATGTTATACACTTACAAGTTATTGTGATTATGTTATGTATATTGTGATAACGTGTATACAACATGCACATTTTACAAGTGCACATCATAACTTCTTAAAATATTATGTTCTAAAATATTTTTGAAACTTAAAAAATTGTTTTTGAAAACTCAATAACCATATAGAGTGACTCTCTTTATACATTTCAGACTTGAAAAGGATTAGAGGTGATTGGGAGTATATTGACCGTAACAGTGCTCCATGTATAGAAAATCTATACACAAAATTAGGGGTGAGCATGGTCCGGATTGGTTCGGATTGGGAGAAAACCAGGACCAATCCGTTATCTACGGTTCCTGAAAAATTAGAACCAATCCAATCCGTTTAAATCATGGAACCAATCCGAACCAATCCATTTAAACACGGATTGGATTGGTTTAGGACCACGGATTCACATAATTAAATAACAAAAATATATATATATATATATAGACATCCTTTGTGTGGGTCTATTTGTATGTTACTGTTAAGTAATAACTGAACCACCATTCTGATTCTAGGAATTGATAAACTCATGCATAATTCTTTGGTGATATATTTGTTTTCTACCAAATTAGCTAATATTGCTGATAAATCAGTTTGTTGCCAAATGAGCTAGATGGCTCATCAATGGATGGTTTTAGTGTGATGATGAATGCTTTTGTCAATATAAAATACATATATACATAGTATATGGTTAACTTATTGCAATATATTTATATTTATTTTTCTCAGGTTAATTCAAGAATGAGCCCAGCTTTCAATCTTTATGGATACACCTTAATTGGTAACATGCAGACTAAGTCTTCTACCTTTTGTCTTACTTCCCTAATACAATGAATAACACTATACCAGAAATCAAAGAAAAAATATACACTATATATGGTATAAATACAGATTATTTCTAGACGGTCCAGATCGGTTCCAATCTGGAACTGTGGGGTTCAATCCATAACCAATCCATGGCCTACGGATTTTGAAATTTCCAATCCGGAACCGAACCACGGATTCAAAAAATCAATCCAAACCTATCTGTGGACTGGACCGGATAGGATTACGGATTTTACAAATTCTTTGCTCAACCCTACTCAAAATACACAAAAGTTCTTACATAAAAGTGGGACTCACATTATATGATTAGTTTTGTATATAGATTTTTTTTTGTTTATAAATGAAAAGTTTCTTAATTAAAAACATAAAAGTTAAAACCAAACTTTCTTCAACTTTTAAATAATTTTTTTTTAAAATTTATATAAATTATTTTTATCTAATAAATTATAAATAAAAACTATACCAAATAATTTGATACAAATTATAAAATAAAAGTAAGGGTTTATTGCCCTTTTTACTCCTAAACTATCATCAAATTATTTATTTAATCTCTGAACTATTGATTGAATCTACTTAGTCCTTGTTGGACTATTTTAATATCTTTTATTTACTTATTTATTTATATTGTTCTTGAATATTCTTTTATTTTATTCATGAATCTCATCTTGTTCATATATTGAGATTCATTGCTTTGGTGTCCTTTTGTTTTGTTCATGAATTAAGATTAAATAGAATTCATGAACTTGGTGGTGAGTTAATGTTGGTACAATCCCCCTTTTCTCTAGGTTCATGGTCATTTGTATGTCTTAGTGGCCTATAAATAGTCCATCTCATATACTATTTTCTATATCAACTCACCAACTATTTTTCTATACTTGAGAGATTACTAGCAAAGAAGGGTGCTTTTCTTGGTGGAGCTTTGGGTTCACCATCTTGTGCAGAGTTGGCATGAACCATACGACAAGTGGTCGGGCTGTTGTATCTTGGAGGGGACAAGTTATAGTTTTGTGACTGCTGCATCGTATAGACCGTCTGAACTCCGCTCTGCGCGCAAGGGTGCGAATTGTTGTCCTTAGCTACTACAGTTCGGACTCCTGTCACGGTTCTGAATCTAATCTCACAAAGTGTAATGTAAGGCTGATAAATCACCCAAGAGTCCAAATCCGGCAAATCGTTTTGGAAAATCGATTTTAATCAAGAAGTGCCAAACATGGACTGCTTTGCCAGATTTCAGAGTCGCCACCTAAATATTTTATTTTGGGAAATTCAGGAAACACTTACTCGTGCCTAAGGCCACGTGTCCGTCATCACCAAAGTTGCATCGCCTCAGGAACTTGGGTACGAGGGGGGAACGTCATGAAATGAGCACCCCGCTCGCCCGATCAAAGGATCGGTCTCTACTAACAAGATATGTTGTTTTTGAAAACACATGTGTTATTATTCCGGTTTATTAGCTAACCTTACTATGTGATGCACACATCATACAAGTATAGACTCAATCACGCGGATTGGAACAAAACAACTCAAGTTTGTTTTTGAAAGTGCTACTCGCAAGTAGGCTAAGACGCGGCTTTGCCACCCTAGAGTGGGCTTAGAAAAATATGATTTTGCCACTTCAAGTGGGCTTAAAACTCACAATCATCGAGTTGTTCCAATTCAGGCAATCAAGCCTCTACCCACAAGCATTCAAGCAATTATAGCAATTAAGCACATAGCCTCATGGCAAGCAATGCTAAACATGGAAACACTTACACACATGCAAGGATGCTAAAGCATAAACACTCACCGAGTACTCCGAGCCAAAACAAAAGCTAGTTAGTAATCAATGCATGATCCTAGCTATGTCAACAATGTCTAATGTAACACATGCAAAAATGCAACTAGATAGGCTCGGCTAATCTAAGATGTCATGTGAATGCTACATTAGATACATGTATTCAAATAGGAATTGAATACAATGTAGTTTGAATGATGCGCCGAGCCCGGTGCATGCAAGACAGATGAATGGATGGATGCATGCATGCAAACATAAGGATGCTAATTGAAACATGCCCTAAAACTAACCATCGAAAGCTGATAAGTAAAAGGGAGAAAGAAATGGGGGTTGGAAGACATGCATCACACACACATGCACGCTTATTACAAAATTCGCCCTCTCGACGGAGGGTCCGAATAAATCAACTAACTAGCTATACTAAGCTAATTAATTACAAACCAACTAATTAATCAAATTAATTAAGTTACAAAACCAACTAAGTATGAAAAGCATCTAAATTAGGCTGCCACAGCTCCGCCTTGAACAATGAAGGATGCATGCTCGGTCGCGTCCTCCCGGAAAATCCACCACCTTGCCTCAAGATGCCTCTGTTTGCACACTTTCTGTACTTCTGAAAGTTCTGACCCACCTTAGGAACATGCTGAAGGATGGTCGGCCAAGAGGGATGGCCATCGGCCAAAGTTGATGGCCATCGACCAAATTTATAGCCGATCGGCAAATTTTGGTGGCCGGCCGGCAGCTTTGATGGCCGATCGGCCATTGATTCCTGCAATTTCTCCTTTTGCTGCAACAGAGCACAAACAGAGGCATGGCAGTGTATTTACAAGGAAATGTGTGCACAACCACCCTCCCTATCATTTCTTAAGCTCAAGGGAGGGCGATACTCGGCTCTCGAGCCACCAATCACGCATCTTAATGCATGATGGCCAAAGAGCTCGAGTTGCACCAATCAAAGTCAATGAATGTACACAAATAACACATAAGACTCGATAGACCTCCACCTTATCATGCATGATCAAAGGTGTCGGTGACCTAAGGAACGAGGCATGTTTCATCACTTTGAGTATGAAACGTGTGACATCCCTCGTGTTTGGATCGACGTCCAACCCAAACACAATGCAACACATATAACATGCTAATACAATGCAATGCAATATCATGCAAACACAATGCAATGCAACAACATGCAAACAACATGAGCATGGCAAGGGCTATATAATGCAAAACTCAATGGACCAAACCAACCTCAAACAAGCCTCATGCATGCCAAGACAATGGCCAAAACATGCTGAAAATGAAGTCCAAAAGCAAATACAAGCATGCATACACATTGGTTCATAAACAAGGCATGAAGACACAACTCTCAAACACATTGAAGGAGTGGAAAATGTGAAAGTGTGGCAATGAAATATGCTCTGAAATCATGTAAGGAATGATGCCAAATCATGCACATAACACAAGCATAGCATGCTAAGAGGCTCAAAGCTTAAGACTAGCAAAGGGACTTGCACCATGGCCATATCAATCAAACCCCAAAGAGCCAAGATGATTCAAAATAGTCCCAAGACAGGTCAAAACAATGCTAGAAACATGCTTAAATATAGCCAACATGTGCTAGAATTAGAGGCATGAAGCATGGAGCATACAAGGCCAATGAGGAGGATTACACTACACCTACCAAAACCAAGCATGAGATGACTTCACCAACAAAAATCAGAGTTGTATTATGGCAAAATAACACCCAAAACACACTGAAATGGTAGCCCAAAAGCTTAGGCAAGATGGCATGCATATTGGCTCATGTTTAAGGCATAAAGCACCAACCCTCCAAAGCATTGAAAGAGTGAAAGATGTGAAGGCATGACCACACTACACACACTGAAATCACATACCAAATGATGCTAAATCATGCAAATAGCCCAAGCAATGCATGCTAGTGACTTGAAAACTCAAAGCTAGTGAACAAGATTGTACTATGGCTATATAAACCAAGGCATGCATGACCAAAACAACTTCAAACAGAGCTTAAACATGGAAAAACATGAGTAAAAGCTTGCTGGAGTGGAGCCAAAAGTGTAACAACCCGACCCTCATATGTGCTTGTGATATATGTTAGCCTTTTATTTTATGCTATCACATGCCTAATGAGAAACTGCATAAGAAATTGAGCTAAAGTAACTAAGTTCTATAACTTAAAGCCTTATGGAATGAATGTTATCTGTTGGGGAAGAAATGTATCTGTTAATAATTAGAACGATAAAACAGAAATTGGGGGCCTTAGAGGCTTAATAAGTCGAAATTGACTATATATTTGGACTCAACATAATTTTTAGGTAATATTAAGCATGTTTGTGAAATTTCAATTTTTGGGTGTGTAAACGATTGATTTTCGTCTTATTCTCTCTTTGTGAGTATATATATATGTGCTCTTGGTCATTTGACAACCCAAGGAATTCATAATCCTAAACTTAAGAATTGGAGGGTAGGGAGAAAAGGTCCTCAAGAAGGTTGAGATTTGGGCTTAAGGTATGTAAATGTTTGTAATGTTTGTCTAATTTTCACCCACAACCCTTCTTGTCATAATTTAGGTGAGGATGTTTCTATAATCATGTACCTAAGAGTTGGGATTGTGGTGTTGTGAGTATGAGAAGTAATTAGCAAGATGACCTTACTTTGCATGTTTTGACTCAATTGGAAGTATCTATGAGAGGCTTTACTCTATTTCTTCACTTGACTTGTTTGAATTCAAGTATGTGGCATGATCTTATGTTTATGTATTGAGATGTGAGAACAAGTAGGAATCTTATGAATTGGAGTGAATTTAAGTTGTGGATTCATGATTTGATTTTTTACTCAAATAAAATATGTAATTTGATCCTTGATCACATGTATTCATATGCTTTGAGCATATCTAATAGTAATTTAAAGTTAGATTTTTGAGGCCCTAAACATGTCTACAAGAGGAGGAAATTGTGCAAAAATTTCGGACTTTTGTGCAGAATCGACGCACGTGCGGGAAACCCCCAACCGCACGTGCAGGGGTTAATTGGAAGTATCTATGAGAGGCTTTACCCAAGGCTGCACGTACGGAAACCCCCAACCGCACGTGCAGGAGTCATGGCCGCACGTGCGGAGAAATGGTGAAATTAGGCGATGGACACTGCAAAAAAAGCACGTGCGGGGCCTCAATACCGCACGTGCGGGAGGTGTGCCGCACGTGCGGAAGATCCTAGCCGCACGTGCAGCTCAAGTCAGAAAAGTCGGGATGCTCCGTTTTGCGTGTTGGGCTCTCTAATATTGTCAAAACCTGCAATTTATATTGTTTGAATGTTCGTTAATTCAATCAAAGTGAGTGAACCGAATGTTGATTTAACAAGGATAAAGGGACTAATGTGATTTTTCATGTGTGTAGGGAACACCTCAAGAGGAAGTGCACCGACACAACACAATGAGTAATAGTACTTCAGTGTATCTCTACTCAGTATTTATTATTATTGATGTTGTGACCCTTATTAAAAGTATTATTATATTATGTATTGACGTTATATCTTGACGTTACGAACTTCATTATCAAACTTGTGTTGACTTGAAATGATATATTTGCTATAAGTGAATCATTAGGAAATTGTAGAAACATTGCAAAGGATGTAAAGTTGTACACATCTTATGTGAAATCTTGTGACTAATGGAATGTATCAAGGCAATAGCGAACTTGTGAATCAATGTGGCTACGAGCCCTAATGTGAAACTGTGTGACCAAGGGTCATTTGTGAATTGTGAAACAATGTGGCCAAGGGCCATTTGTGAACGATGAAATTATGAGGCCAAGGGCCAATGTGTGAAATATGAACTTATGCTATTGTGAGCTTGTGAATCAAAAAGAACCAATGAATTGTAAATTATGAACCCAAGGACTCTTTTCTGAATATGTGAAGTTCTTAGGCCAGGGGCCACATTTTGACGATTATGAACCAATTACGTTGACCCAACAAGCTATACAGAGGCAGACTGAATACATCATTTCAGCATTAATTATGTTTACTAGCATACCAGTACTATTGTTCACTGAGCTTGGCTCACCCTGTGTTATGCCTGTTTCTGTAGGTAATCAACCAGGAGGTCGATCTTAACTCGGCATCGTCATACTTTTGTCAGCCTAGGCACAGCCAAGCTTGGGGTCGGAGCCCTACTTTTGTGGAGTTGTTAGATGATGGCTTACACTTTTGCTATTGGCATTAAGTTATTGTGTACTTAATAATTTTGTTATATACCCCACCTCGGGGTTGGATTTGTATATGCCTGTAAAGAACTAACTCTCAAATGTATTTTGGCTTTTGATGTACTTGTCCTATGAAATGTTTAAGATCCTAGCATGACTTAGTAGCTCAATGGATGTCATATTTTCCAGTTTTATATTACTTAGTACTACTGCTTCCGGTCAGGCCCTATATTATATCAAGTTAAGTGTCTTTTTCTGCTTAGGTCATGCCCGAACTTTTAGGGGCAGGTTCGGGGCGTGACAAGTGGTATCAGAGCACGAGTTGCTATCTCACACACGAGTCCATTGAGCTTTAGGGTGTCTAGAGCCTTAGGCATTTTGCATGACTAAGAGTGATGGCAACGTTAAGTGTCCTCTGATAATGCTAACAATTTTGAATTATGCTTTTTGCCTATAATTGCTTGTTATGCAGAAATGATGAGAACAAGGACAGATGAGCTGGAAGACGCTACATCTGCACGGCTGGATAGGATGGAGAGAATGATTATGGAGCTGGCCGAGACCCTACGGCAACAACAACAACAGCAGCAACAGCCGCAAGAACAACCTCCACCACCACCAATACCTCCACCGGTAGTACCAGATTACCATGCTGAAGACCGGACCATTACCCTTACTAAAGAGTTTAAAAAGATAAAACCGCCAGTCTTCAAGGGCGGAATAGAACCGATGAAAGCGGAGGCATGGGTATTGGGAATTGAGAAGTTATTTGAAGTCTTTCCTTGTACAGAAGCTTAGAAGGTGCAACTAGCTGCTTTCACCCTCGAGGATGAGGCTCGAAGATGGTGGATGCTCACAAGGACCGTACATCCAGAATTAACCTGGGATAGGTTTCTTAAATTGTTTTATGAGAAATATTTTCCTCAAAGCATGAGAGACAAGAAAGTGACAGAATTTGAAACCCTTAGACAAGGAAGTAAGTCCGTTGCAGAATACGAAGCTCAATTTGCAGAAATGGCACGGTTCGCGCCTCATATGGTTGATACAGACTATAAGAAGGCACGAAAATTTGAAGGGGGATTGCGTGGTGCTATTTTAGACCGGGTCAATATGTTAAAACTACCTACATATGTTGAGGTATTAGAAAGGGCTGTTATAGCAGAAGGAAATCTTGCGGCTCAGAACCGGACTTCTGAATGGAAAGGGAAGAGACAGAATAATCAATGGTCAAAGGGATCAGTTACTCCACCCGCTAAGAAGCACAACTCAGGGAACTTCAACACCACCACTTCTACTCAAAATCCCACCCCGGTGTGTCCAGACTGTGGAAGGCAACATCGAGGGACTTGTCACTGGAAGACTGGAGCATGTTTTAAATGTGGGAAAACGGGACATTTGGTAAAGGATTGTCCACAATGGGCGCAACGAAAGGGTAATAGGTCTGCTACAAGTTCTGCGGGGTCTACACCAACCCCCAATGCGAAGGCGGCTCCCAAACCTAGTAATAACACAGAAACTGCAAGACAAGGTAGAGTGTTCGCTTTGATTCCAAGTGATGTGCAAAATACGGCAACAGTGGTGTCAGGTACATTTACTGTTTATGGTCATCCTGCGCATGTCCTATTTGATTCTGGCTCCACTCACTCTTTTGTGTCAAAACACTTTGTTCCTAAATTAGATAAAACTGAAGAACACCTATCTTACATGTTGTGTGTGTCCTCCCCCTTGGGAGAGTCTATGATTTGTGCTACTATATACCTAGCTTGTGAACTTCAACTTGGGGATATTCGGGTGTATGCTAATTTAGTGCCTCTTGACATGACCTATTTTGATGTTATTCTGGGGATGGATTGGCTAAGTGATTATGGTGCAACTATAAACTGTGTGACTAAGCAAATTAATTTCTATCCTCCGGGGCAATCAGAGTCTATAGTTCAAGGGCAGGAAGTGATTTCGCCACCTTATCTGATATCTTCCGTGAAGGCTTGTAACTTAATACGAAAAGGCTGTCAGGGGTATTTATGTAGTATTTTAGGAGGACAAGGGATGAATGGGGGTATTGATGTGATTCCAGTGGTCCGTGAATTTCCGGATGTTTTTCCTGAAGAATTGTCGGGCCAGCTAATAGACCGAGAAATCGAGTTTATAATTGACGTGGCACCTGGAACCCAACCCATCTCGAAGACACCCTATAGGATGTCACCAGCTAAAATGAAAGAGTTAAAGATTCAATTACAGGATTTGCTTGACAAGGGATTTATCCGCCCAAGTGTATCTCCTTGGGGTGCGCCGGTATTGTTTGTGAAAAAGAAGGACGGAACACTTTGGTTATGTATCGATTATAGGGAACTGAATAAGGTGACAATTAAAAATACGTACCCCTTACCACGGATTGACGACCTATTTGACCAGTTACAAGGGGCACAAGTGTTCTCAAAAATTGATTTACGGTCTGGCTACCATCAATTGAAAGTTAAAGCTGATGATATGGAGAAGACAGCTTTTCGAACCCGGTACGGCCATTATGAATTTTTGGTCATGCCCTTCGGAGTTACAAACGCGCCAGCAGCATTTATGGATCTAATGAATCGTGTTTTCAAGCCCTACTTGGACGAGTTTGTGGTGGTCTTTATCGATGACATTCTCATATACTCAAAGAGTGCAGAGGCTCATGAAGATCATCTCCGTCTAATCCTTCAAACACTCCGGGAGAAGAAATTGTATGCAAAGCTAAAGAAATGTGAATTCTGGCTACAGGAGGTGGCATTTCTAGGGCATGTGGTGACCAAGGAAGGAGTCTCTGTTGATCCACACAAAATTGAAGCAATTGTGAATTGGCCAACTCCTACTAATGTAACTGAGGTACGAAGTTTCATGGGGTTAGCTGGTTATTACAGGAGGTTTGTTCAAAATTTCTCCAAAATTGCTGTGCCACTTACCCAATTGACACAAAAAGGAGTTGCATTTGAATGGTCAGAGGAGCGGGAATCTGCTTTCCAAGAATTAAAAACAAGATTGACTACAGCACCAGTTCTGGCCTTACCATCCGGTACCGAGGGATTCATAATTTACAGTGATGCTTCGCACAAGGGGCTTGGTTGTGTATTAATGCAAAACGGAAGGGTTATTGCCTATGCTTCTCGACAACTGAAACCCCACGAGAAGAATTATCCCACACACGATCTTGAATTAGCGGCAGTAGTTTTTGCTTTGAAGATATGGCGGCACTACCTTTACGGTACAACCTGCGAAGTTTACACTGATCATAAAAGTCTTAAGTACCTGTTTACCTAGAAAGAGTTGAACATGCGACAGCGGCGATGGCTTGAGTTGATTAAGGATTATGACTTGCAGATCCAATATCATCCTGGTAAAGCTAACATGGTGGCAGATGCACTTAGTCGGAAGAATATGGGGGACTTGGCAAATCTGTTGGTGGAAAGAAAAGAGTTGAGGATCGAATTGGATAAAATGAATATGGACCTTGTGGTACGTGAACAGGAGGCCATACTAGCAGCAGTAAGAGCTCAACCCACCTTGCTGGAAGAGATCAAGTTACATCAACTGACAGATGAGACTTTGAAAAAAATCTATGACGAGTTAGAGGCAAAACCAAAACCGGGGTTCAGTTACGTAGATTCGATATTAAAGTTTCAGAGTCGAATATGTGTCCCCAATGTATTGGAGCTTAAACGGAAGTTGCTAGAAGAAGCACATGCCTCGAGATTATCGATACACCCGGGAAGTACTAAAATGTACCGAGACTTAAAACAAAATTTTTGGTGGCCAAATATGAAAAGGAGATCGCGGAATTTGTTTCTAGGTGTCTACAATGTCAACAAATAAAAGCGGAACATCAAAGACCAGCAGGATTATTACAACCCCTTCCAATCCCGGAATGGAAATGGAAGCATTTGACCATGGATTTTGTTTTGGGGTTACCGAGAACTCCTCGAGGTATGAATTCGATTTGGGTCATTGTGGACCAATTAACCAAGTCTGCTCACTTCTTGCCTGTAGAGACTCAATATAATGCGGATAAGCTGGCAGTACTATATATGAATGAAATTGTAAGGCTTCACGGTGTTCCAGTATCAATTGTGTCAGATAGAGATCCCAAATTTGTTTCAAGATTTTGGCAAAGTCTACAGAAAGCTATAGGTACCGAACTTAAGTTCAGCACCGCTTTTCACCCTCAAACTGATGGTCAATCCGAGAGAACAATACAAACTTTAGAAGATATGCTCCGATTGTGTGTATTGGATTTTCAAGAAAGCTGGGAAACCCATCTACCATTGATAGAATTCGCTTACAATAATAGTTATCATTCGAGCATTGAGATGGCACCTTATGAAGCCCTATATGGAAGACCGTGTCGGTCCCCTGTATGTTGGGCTGAAATTGGGGATAGGACATTGTTGGGTCCTGAAATTGTGCAACTAACAACGGAAAAGGTTAAAATTATCTGAGAAAGGCTGAAAACAGCACAGAGCAGGCAGAAGAACTATGCAGATAATAGACGAAGGGATTTGGAATTTGAAGTGAGTAGTTATGTGTTCGTGAAAGTTACCCCGTTGAAGAGACATCCAAGATTTGGAAAAAAGGGTAAATTAACACCCCGGTATGTTGGCCCTTTCCAAATTCTAGAAAGAGTGGGTCCGGTAGCTTACCGAGTAGCTCTTCTGCCGAGTATGAGTCAAGTACATAATGTGTTCCATGTTTCCATGCTTCGAGGATACCTATCAGATCCATCTCATATCATAGACCATCATCAAATTGTGCTAGATGATAAATTAAGCTATGAAGAAAGACCACTTCGAATTTTGGAGCGACAAGTAAAGCAATTACGCAACCGAGAAATCCCAATGGTAAAGGTAGAGTGGCAAGAACATTATGGAACTGAAGCTACTTGGGAAAAAGAAGAGGATATGCAACAACAGTATCCAGATCTGTTTCCGTTATGAGGTAAAAGCAAGTTTGGGGGACCAAACTTTTTAAGGGAGGGAAAGTGTAACAACCCGACCCTCATATGTGCTTGTGATATATGTTAGCCTTTTATTTTATGCTGTCACATGCCTAATGAGAAACTGCATAAGAAATTGAGCTAAAGTAACTAAGTTCTATAACTTAAAGCCTTATGGAATGAATGTTATCTGTTGGGGAAGAAATGTATCTGTTAATAATTAGAACGATAAAACAGAAATTGGGGGCCTTAGAGGCTTAATAAGTCGAAATTGACTATATATTTGGACTCAACATAATTTTTAGGTAATATTAAGCATGTTTGTGAAATTTCAATTTTCGGGTGCGTAAACGATTGATTTTCGTCTTATTCTCTCTTTGTGAGTATATATATATATGTGCTCTTGGTCATTTGACAACCCAAGGAATTCATAATCCTAAACTTAAGAATTAGAGGGTAGAGAGAAAAGGTCCTCAAGAAGGTTGAGATTTGGGCTTAAGGTATGTAAATGTTTGTAATGTTTGTCTAATTTTCACCCACAACCCTTCTTGTCATAATTTAGGTGAGGATGTTTCTATCATCATGTACCTAAGAGTTGGGATTGTGGTGTTGTGAGTATGAGAAGTAATTAGCAAGATGACCTTACTTTGCATGTTTTGACTCAATTGGAAGTATCTATGAGAGGCTTTACTCTATTTCTTCACTTGACTTGTTTGAATTCAAGTATGTGGCATGATCTTATGTTTATGTATTGAGATGTGAGAACAAGTAGGAATCTTATGAATTGGAGTGAATTTAAGTTGTGGATTCATGATTTGATTTTTTACTCAAATAAAATATGTAATTTGATCCTTGATCAC
This sequence comes from Camellia oleifera, assembly GCA_022316695.1. Lineage (NCBI taxonomy): Eukaryota > Viridiplantae > Streptophyta > Magnoliopsida > Ericales > Theaceae > Camellia > Camellia oleifera. The sequence continues at coordinate 69,470,024 of CM039318.1, read as the reverse complement.
ATGTATTCATATGCTTTGAGCTTATCTAATAGTAATTTAAAGTTAGATTTTTGAGGCCCTAAACATGTCTACAAGAGGAGGAAATTGTGCAAAAATTTCAGACTTTTGTGCAGAATCACCGCACGTACGGGGCCCAAGGCCGCACATGCGGGAACCCCCAGCCGCACGTGCGGGAGTCATGGCTGCACGTGCGGACAAATGGTGAAATTGAGCGATGGACACTGCAAAAAAAACACGTGCGGGGCCTCAATGCCGCACGTGCGGGAGGTGTGCCACACGTGCGGGAGATCCTAGCCGCACGTGCGGCTCAAGTCAGAAAAGTCAGGATGCTCCGTTTTGCGTGTTGGGCTCTCTAATATTGTCAAAACCTGCAATTTATATTGTTTGAATGTTCGTTAATTCAATCAAAGTGAGTGAACCGAATGTTGATTTAACAAGGATAAAGGGACTAATGTGATTTTTCATGTGTGTAGGGAACACCTCAAGAGGAAGTGCACCAACACAACACAGTGAGTAATAGTACTTCAGTGTATCTCTACTCAGTATTTATTATTATTGATGTTGTGACCCTTATTAAAAGTATTATCATATTATGTATTGACGTTATATCTTGACGTTACAAACTTCATTATAAAACTTGTGTTGACTTGAAATGATATATTTGCTATAAGTGAATCATTAGGAAATTGTGGAAACATTGCAAAGGATGTGAAGTTGTACACATCTTATGTGAAATCTTGTGACTAATGGAATGTATCAAGGCAATAGCGAACTTGTGAATCAATGTGGCTTAGAGCCATTTGTGAATCAATGTGGCTACGAGCCCTAATGTGAAACTGTGTGACCAAGGGTCATTTGTGAATTGTGAAACAATGTGGCCAAGGGCCATTTGTGAACGATGAAATTATGAGGCCAAGGGCCAATGTGTGAAATATGAACTTATGCTATTGTGAGCTTGTGAATCAAAAAGAACCAATGAATTGTAAATTATGAACCCAAGGACTCTTTTCTGAATATGTGAAGTTCTTAGGCCAGGGGCCACATTTTGACGATTATGAACCAATTACGTTGACCCAACAAGCTATACAGAGGCAGACTGAATACATCATTTCAGCATTAATTATGTTTACTAGCATACCAGTACTATTGTTCACTGAGCTTGGCTCACCCTGTGTTATGCCTGTTTCTGTAGGTAATCAACCAGGAGGTCGATCTTAACTCGGCATCGTCATACTTTTGTCAGCCTAGGCACAGCCAAGCTTGGGGTCGGAGCCCTACTTTTGTGGAGTTGTTAGATGATGGCTTACACTTTTGCTATTGGCATTAAGTTATTGTGTACTTAATAATTTTGTTATATACCCCACCTCGGGGTTGGATTTGTATATGCCTGTAAAGAACTAACTCTCAAATGTATTTTGGCTTTTGATGTACTTGTCCTATGAAATGTTTAAGATCCTGGCATGACTTAGTAGCTCAATGGATGTCATATTTTCCAGTTTTATATTACTTAGTACTAATGCTTCCGGTCAGGCCCTATATTATATCAAGTTAAGTGTCTTTTTCTGCTTAGGTCATGCCCAAACTTTTAGGGGTAGGTTCGAGGCGTGACAAAAAGCATGCTAGAATGATGGTCCAAAGCATGATGTATGTTAAGGCAATAAGGAGGATTACACTACAAGTGCAAGGAGCATGCAAGAGCTAATTAAACCAAGCCAAAATAGAGCTATATCATGTAAAAATAAGGCCAAAGGCATGATGAGATGGAGCCAAAACATGCTAGAAAGACATGCTACTTTGATGAGCCATCAACACAAGCAAACATGAGAAGAGGAGAGAGGACAACCCCCTCCTATTTGAGGCCTCAAAACACACACTACTGAAATTCCTCTGGAATTCAGTGGTGTAGAGGCCAAACAAAGGTGATCCAAAGGCGAAAAGGAGATGGCTCAAAACAAGGCCAAATAAGGCACAAAAGGGGGTAAATCACCCCCAACATCAAAGAGATCTCAAACAAACATTTTAAACACTTGAAAATGAAGCTTTTTACATTTTAAAATTAAGCCAAAAGAAGTATGCAAATAGGGCCAAATAAGCTATGAAAACAAAGCTTTAAAGAGGTAAGAGACTCACCCTTGAAGAACCTCTTTAGAATAGCAACTTCAGAGGCAAAAACCAAGCTTAAACCACCCAAATGCAACCTTCAAGAACCTCAGCTCAGTAGTGAAGGTGTTTCACTAGGTGCTTTAGTGCAAAAGTGTGAAGAAATGACACTTTTAAGCACAAACTAGTGCAAATATAGAGAGAGGGAGAAATATATAAAGAGAGATATATATGTTTTGTATCTCCAATTTTCAGAACTTCTGGAAAGGGAGAGGGACCTCCCTTCTTATAGAAATCCAAGTCTCAAGCTTGTTGAACAAGCTAAAGGCTTGGTTCAATCCCTTCATACACGTGTATGAAGGATGAGTTCTGTGCTCACCAGCTGGCATAGCTAGCAAAGAAATATCTGCAAAAGCAAATAAAAAGGCCTCGGCCAACAAACATGGCCGACCGGCCAAAAAGGGTGCTGACCAACCAAAAATGGTGCCGACCGGCCACCACGGATGGCCGATGGAAAGAAGGAAAGGCCGATAGGCATGAGGCCTGGCCAATGGGTTGTGAGGCTGGCCAACAAGCCACTGCCTTTCCTCAGAAACAAAGTCACAAGCTCTTGGTCCACAACCAAGCACAAAACAGACAAGTTGAGAGGCTCAAAGGCAAGGCGCACAGTCGAGACCTTCAGAAACTCAAAACAAACACAAGCATGGATGATCATCGAGTGTTCAAACGATGACGTCTAAGTCTTGAGGACAGTCAAAAATGGGGTGTCTACACACCGGTATTTGGGTTCTTCCTACCGCAGTGGGCTTGATCTCCTTAAACAAAATGAGATATCCGTGCCTCAGCCTGATCTATTTGTATCTCTTTTTCTTTGTATTATTTATCAATAAAATATATTTTTTTCTGGTATTTTCGCCCACAATTTTAAGGAGATCAATCATGGATCAAGTACCAGAAAAAACCAATGATGGAATTGGAGATCTCAACAAGTCTTTCAAGTTCAAGGGAGTTCATTTTAAGAGGTGGAAAGGAAAAGTTCTTTTTTACCTTAGCCTTTTGAAAGTTGCATATGTTCTTACCGAGAAGAACCCAAACAAAATCCCAACCGAGGAGATGTATGATGAAGATTACAAGGCACATGAAGCAAAAGTGGCTTTCTACAATACAGATGAGTATAAATTTCAATTTTATCTCTTAAATTTCCTTATTGATTAATTTTATGATTATTACTATGATGCCACTTACACTTTGTCTTCTATTATTTTTTGGCATGCTCGCTTATGTCATATTAACAGTAAATATGTGGGAATCATGAGTAGTTTAGGATTAATTCTTAAAGTGACAAATTTTTTTGAGAAATGTAAAGTTTGCAGTAAAGAAAAAATCACCAAGAGGCCTCATAAAAGCGTTGAAAAAAATGCCGAATTGCTAGAATTATTTCATACTGATTTATGTGAGTTTGAAGGAATTTTAACTAGGGGTGGTAACCGATATTTTATCACTTTTATTGATGATTTTTCAAAATACACAAACGCATATTTATTAAAAACATAAAAGTGACCCTTTTGAGAAATTTAAAGAATTCCTTCTTGAAGTGGAAAATCAATTCAGTAAAAAGATTAAGAGAATTAGAAGTGATAGAGATTGGGAGTATGAATCTCTTGGATTCAACTTTTTTGTTCAATCATTGGGAATTATTCATGAGACTACTCCACCATATTCACCTTCATCTAATGGCGTAGCTAAAAGAAAAAATAGAACGTTAATTGACTTGACGAATGCTGTACTTTTCGATTCAGGTGCTCCCTCAAATCTTTGGGGTGAGGCTATTTTGACAGCTTCCCATGTGATAAATAGAGTGCCACACAAAAAGACTAAAATTGTACCTTATGAGTTGTGGCGGGGGCATAAACCAAATCTAGGTTATTTGAGGGTTTGGGGTTGTTTAGCTTTTGTGAGGCTTGCAAATCCTAAACGACCTAAATTGGGTGAACGAGCTACCACCTGTGCTTTTCTTGGGTATGCATTGCATAGTACAACTTATAGATTTTTTGACATGGAAAATAATATTATTTTTGAATCAGGTGATGCTATTTTTCATGAAATAAATTTCCTTTCAAATCTAGAAATAGTGGGGGTCAAATAATTTCTGAAAATATTTTATTTGTGTCTAGCTCTTCTACTCCTTCTCAAGTTTTTCAAAAACAAGAAAATTTTCAAATCCAACCAAGAAGAAGTAAACGAGCTAGAGTTGAAAAACATTTTGGCCCTGACTATTATCTTTACAATGTGGAAGAAATTCCTCTTACAATGCAAGAAGCTTTATCATCACCTGATGCTATTTTCTGGAAAAAGGCTGTAAATGATGAGATAGATTCACTATTTTCAAATAAAACATGGAAGCTAGTGAATTTACCTCCAGGTTGTAAAACTATTGGGTGTAAATGGGTCCTTCGTAAAAAACTTAAACCAGATGGAACTATAAATAAATATAAAGCGAGGCTTGTTGCTAAAGGTTTTAAGCAACAAGTTGATCTTGATTTCTTTGATACTTTTTCTTTGGTTACTAGAAATACATCCATTAGACTGTTGATAACTGTGGCTGCAATACATGATTTAAAAATTCATCAAATGGATGTGAAAACAACATTTTTAAATGGAGATCTAGATGAGGAGATTTACATGGACCAACGCGAAGGCTTTGTGGAGCCTGGCCAAGAAAGCAAGGTGTGTAAGCTAACTAAATCCCTTTATGGTTTAAAACAAGCTCCTAAACAGTGGCATGAGAAATTTGATTCTTGCATGCTTGAGAATGGCTATAAGACTAATGAATGTGATAAGTGCATATATTATAAAACTTGTGAGAATGCACATGTAATTATTAGCCTATATGTGGATGATCTACTTATCTTTGGCTCTAATTTGCATGTTATAAATGAGACTAAAAATATGCTTAATAGCCACTTTGATATGAAAGATCTTGGTGAAGCCAATTTTGTTTTGGGAATTAAAATTACCAAAACTAAGGATGGCATTTTTCTTAATCAGTCGCATTATGTTGAGATAATTTTAAAGAAATATAATTTTCTAGATTGTAAATATGTTGCTACTCCTTTTGATGCAAGCATACATTTATCTATTGTAACAAATGAAAAAGAAGTGATTAATCAAAAGGAATATGCCAGCATGATTGGTAGTTTGAGATATGCTACTAACTGTACTAGACCTGACATTGCATATGTTGTTGGAGTACTTAGCAGGTTTACTAGCAAGCCAAGTCAAGATCATTGGTTAGCCATGGGAAGAATTATGAGATATTTATCTAGTAACAAAAATTATGGTTTGTTTTATAATAAGTATCCTGAGGTACTTGAGGGAAATAGTGATGCTGATTGAAACACTTTGTCCGGTGATTCTCTCTCTACCTCGGGTTTTTATTTTTACCTTAGGTGGTGGTGCTATATGTTGGAAGTCTAAAAAACAAACTATAATAGCTAATTCTATAATGGAAGCTGAGCTTATAGCGTTAGCTTCAGCATGTGAGGAAGCGAATTGGTTGAGAGATTTGTTACATGAAATCCCTTTTTGGGAAAAACCAATTCCTCCTGTGTTAATTCATTGTGATAGCACTGCTGCTATTGGTAGAGTGAACAACCATTTTTATAATGGTAAATCCAGACCTATTCGAAGGAAACATAGTAATGTGAGATCCTATTTGAGTAATAGCATCATAACTGTGAATTATGTAAGATCTTGTAATAATCTTGCAGATCTGCTAACCAAGGCCTTGGCGAAAGATAGGGTCTGGAATACATCGAGGGGGATGGGTTTGAAGCCTATAAAATCATAAACCATGTATGAGGATACCCAACCTAGGGACCAGAGATCCTGTAACTAGGTTTAATGGGAAGAATGAATCATATGGGGGTTGTAAAAATGCACTCCTTAATATTTTGTTATCCATCCCTATGATGTAACTGCATTTATCCTGTTATGTTGGGGGGTTGAGTTTTTATACTCTTAATGAAATTTTGTAGCTCTTGTTGAGTGGGGTGTGTAAATTACAGGAACATCCTTGACATATTTCACCTATGTGAGCATGAAAGTGGGGCCGCTTTCTATGAGAACAAGGCTTACTCTCAAATATGCTCATGAAAACTGGGATAAGCACAAGGTCGTAATGTGCTGGCTATTAAAAGCTCATGTCAACACCTGGATTATTATGTGTGAGTAGTAATACTTTATTTCCCCTAAGCAGTCATAGTTCAAGTCTGAGACCACTACTGACTTTGGAGTAGAGGTTGTTGTTTCACTAATGAAGGTTCAATGCAGAGCACACCTTCATGATGCATACTAGTTTATCATTGTTTGGTAATCTCTCTTTCCTTGTTGATATTAAAATGAGTGGGGGATTGTTGGACCATTTTAATATCTTTTATTTATTTATTTATTTATTTATTTATATTTTTCTTGAATCTTCTTTTATTTTATTCATGGATCTCATCTTGTTCATGTATTGAGATTTATTGCTTTGGTGTCCTTTTGTTTTGTTCATGAATTAAGATTAATTAGAATTCATGAACTTAGTGGTGAGTTAATGTTTGGTACACTCTCCCTTTTCTCTAGGTTCTTGGTCATTTGTATGTCTTCTTGACCTATAAATAGTCCATCTCATCTACTATTTTCTATATCAACTCACAAACTATTTTTCTATACTTGAGATATTACTATCAAAGAAGAGTGTTTTTCTTGGTGGAGCTTTGGGTTCACCATCTTGTGCAGAGTTGGCCTGAACCATACGACAAGTGGTCAGGCTATTGTATCCTGGAGGGGACAAGTCAGAGTTTTGTGACTGCTGCACCGGTATATGGGTTCTTCCTACTGCAGTGGGCTTGATCTCCTTAAAGAAAATGAGATATCCGTGCCTCAGCCTGATCTATTTGTATTTCTTTTTCTTTGTATTATTTAACAATAAAATATATTTTTTTCTGGTATTTTCACCAACAAAAGTATATAAATTCAAATTTATTTAGTTCTTAAATTATGAATTGAATCTATGAAATTCCTAAAGTATTTAATTCAAATTTATTTAATCCTTGAAAGGATTTCAAAAATAAAAATAAGCTCATAAGTATTACAAATTAGTAAAAGACTCTATCTAATTAAAACATAAACCTTTTATCTAATATTATATACCATATTTCCTTTATTATAATTTCTTATTGATTGTTTTAAATTTTTTCGCTAAATTCTTTTTATAATTTAATTAATGTATTAGTTTGTTCTATTATAATTTGTAACAAAATGCTATTATTCAAATTATCTAATTCTATTTCTTCAGTTCATTTAATACTCGTAAAATTTTATTGACACGACTGAGAATCAAACTCTGATACTAATTTAAACACATACACACACACAAAATAAACTTTTTAAAGATAAAAAATGTTTTATTTTTTGATACATGTAAAAGAACATAATTCATATAGTTTTCTACCTATGGGAGAGGATATTAACGTTTGACCTGGAATAGTTACAACACCTCTACTACTTGGTAGATATCACAAAATTTCTAGAAAGAGGCGAGAGATAACTAGAATTGAGGACTTCGAATTCATGAGGTTCCTAAAGATTATGCTCTTTTAACATATACGAAGTATTTTAATTTAAAAAAATAAAAAAATTAAAAACATAGACCAAGTCCTTGGCTTCACTTTAAATAGTTTGAGATACACGATAGCAATGACACAAGTTGCTAGCTGAACCCATCAGGCTATCACATGATTTCAATAATTACATTTGAAGTTTTAATTTAGAGCTTAGAATTTGCCAATCTGTCGATGTAATATATATATATATATATATTGTGGGGGCATATTTTTGGGAATGACGACACGAAGCCAAGGTGGCACCGAAGTGCCAGCCGAGGTGCCACGTGTCCTGGTCATGGCGCCGAGGTGATCTCGGCTAGGCCGAGGTTATCTGCGAAGATATCGGAATCCGAGATGAACAGATAAGGGTCAAGAGTCCTAGAATAGGGGAGGACCTCAATCCGGATAAGGATAAAACTCTTAGGGAGTTTATCTTTATCTATTTGAGAGTCCAAGATAAGCATTGGGCCAGAGTCCATTGAAGCTAGGCTTCTACAGTAATCAGGTCAGTGCTAGCTACAAAAGTAAGGCACTCTCGTGGATCTAAGGTACGCTTTTTATATTCTGGCTTAGTGAGTTAAGCACTATTTGCTATCTTTGAGAGATAACCAAGTATTGACTTGATCATCGAAGTGCTCCCGGGTGGACGAACCACTGCCGGAGTCTAATCTTTCTGTAACAGGTTGTTTGGGCACAATCTATTCTGCCAGTGTTCTCTAGCTGGGTACTTGTTTGGCAGTGTGGTCAGAAATCAGCACACACAATTTAGCACCGTCTTTAGGAAAGAAAGGAAAATAGATGGCCAACGACAGACAAAAAGAGAAGATTGGGGACGACATCCCTATTGGACGTGGTAAGCACATTGACCCCAACGTAGAGGAGGATAACTGCAACGAAGAATCCCGGAGAGAAAGACGTCAGCCAGGAGGGAGACATGCCAAAGAAGGCAGACCGAGGCGAGTATTATAATGAAAACGACCTCCAGGTATGAAAAGAAAGATGTATGCGGAGGGACGACGAGATGAAGGGAATGGTGAAGAAATTGGTAAACCTACAATCGGTCGTCAGTTTCATGATGCAGAACAACGTCATGGAGCCACCGTTTCCATTACAAGACACGCTGATTCCAGCTGCCAAGAATGATGCCCAGAAAGGGGAGCAGAAAACAGTTCCTGCAGTCCCTCAGCGTGATAGGACAAAGGAACATTCTCACTGGCCTTCACGGGAGGTCGGGTGGGGCGAGTCGATCAAAGGAGAATCTCAGAAGACACATCATACCAAAGAAGCCTGCACCAAAGAACATCGGCATGTTCAAGGGAAGGAGCTTTGTTTTAACACGACTCATGGAGGGAGGTCCAGAAGGACTCATAACGACACCAGGAGTAGCGCACCAAAAAGGCTAAAATCCGTTGACAGTTGGGCTCCTGGACGGACCAATGAAGATTTGAGGGACTACCTCCAGAGGAAGCAACATGATGCTGAGGTAACCTTGCCGGTCAAACCGAGAACACCGTTTTCAGTATAATTGGACAAATTTGAGGCTCCGAAAAGGTTCCACATGTCGAGATTCCAGATATACGACGGTAAGTCCGATCCTAACTTTCACGTCGGCTTGTACCTGAACTCAATGGCACTGTACACCGGGAACGAGCCATTGCTCTGCAAGGTGTTTCCCCTCATCATTTGGGGAAATCGCATCAGACTATTTTCACAAGTTACCGAAAGGAACTGTGAAAAGCTAGGAAGGCCTAGCCGAGATGTTCGTGGCCAGGTTTGTGACAAACAAACTACAGCCGTTGAGGGTGGATTCCCTGATGGCTTTGAGAATTGGCGAGGATGAAAGCCTCAAGGCTTATGCCAAGAGGTATTATGAGGTGTTCAACCGAATACCGGGGTGCAACCAAGAGGTGGCGGTCGTGTCATTTAAAAACGGCCTGAACGATGACTGTCTGCTTCGAAAATCACTAGCAAAGACACTGCCAAAAAGTATAGAGAAACTTATGGCCAAGATAGAGAAGTATGCGAGAGCCGAGGAAGACACGCTAAGGACAAAGGCGTCTAAACAAGATAAGAGAAACGGCTCACTGAAGCAAGGCCGAGGTAATACTAGATATAACAAACGCGAGACAAGACTAAGGGCTGTACAGACAGTTACTACCGTATTCTGAATTTCGATTTACAAAGTCTTGGAAAGAATCTGGAATCAGCCCTATTATAGAGCACCAGAGAAGATTCCTGGAGAATTTATGGGAAGAAGTCTGGGGAAGCACTGTGCCTACCACAATGAGGATGGGCATCTGACTCTGGGGTGCCATGAGCCCTAAAGGCACATCTGGAAGACCTGGTAAGACACAGTCATTTAAGGGACCTAGTAGATGAGGCCAGGATGATGGAAGAACAAGCGAGACTACCTCAGGCACCAGCAGCGCCACCTCCACCAGCACCACAACCACAAACAGGTGAACCTCGAGTGATCAATGTGATTCACTCGAAGGTCAATGAGAATGAGATACGTGAGGAAACTTAGACGGTGAAACACTTACAGCATGTGTATCAGGTTCAACAGAAGAGACCTAGGGCAGACGAGTGCCAGGGACCAATGGTGTCCTTTACTAAGGATGACTTAGGGATGGTGCAGCATCCACACAATGATGCCTTGGTAATATCCCTCAAGATTGGAGAGTGTCAGGTAAAGCGCATTCTAATCGACCAGGGCAGCTTTTGTGACATCATGTATGTCAGATGTTACAAGGAGCTTGGCCTTCACCAAGATGATTTGGATCAATCCAATGGTCCAATGGTTGGGTTCAACGGAATGCTGACGTGGCCCTTGGGAGAAATAAGTTTGGAGGTATAGGCTAGCACCAAGAAGGTAAACACGGAGTTCACAATAATTGACACCTCCTCCCCTTACAATGTTATCTTGGGAAGGCCATGGCTGCATGCAATGGGGGTTGTTCCCTCAACACTACACTAGCTGTTGTAGTTCCCAATAGAACATGGAATTGAGGAGGTTAGAGGGGATCAGGTGCAGGCAAAGAATTGCTCCATGGTAGCAATGAAATCCACCTGCAGCATGCGAGAAGCAGAATCAACAGAAATTGAGGACGAGGACATGGAGGTCTTGGATGACGTCGGCAAAGAACCAGCCGACAAAAGCGATGAAGCCCTAAAAAAGATCCTGGTCCAGCATGGGAATGAAGAGCGCTTCTTTCTTCTCGGCTCAGGCTTGGCCGAGGAAGAGGAAAAGGAGTTAGAGGTGTTCTTACGAGCAAACATTGAGGTATTTGCCTGGACACCATACGAGATGCCTGACATTGACCCCGAGGTCACTTGCCATAGACTGAATGTAGACAGGTCAGCTAAACCTGTCATTCAACGAGCTAGAAGGCCAACCTTGATGCATATTGAGGTAGTAGAAGAGGAGGTGGATAAATTGTTGGAGGCCAGAGCCATTTGAGAGGTAAACTACGCAACATGGTTATCAAACACAGTTGTTGTGAAGAAGAAGAATGGGAAGTGGAAAGTCTACGTAGACTTCACCAACCTGAATAAGGCTTGTCCCAAAGACAGTTTCCCACTCCCCAAGATTGACCAATTGGTGGATGCCACTTCAAGGCATGGAAGGATGAGCTTCCTGGACGCTTACAGGGGGTACCATCAGACAGCCATGTACCCCCCGATGAGGAGAAGACTGCATTTATCACCCCAAAAGGGATGTATTGCTACAGAGTGATGCCTTTTGGGTTGAAAAATACAGGAGCAACTTACCAGAGATTGGTAACTAAGATGTTCAGACATCTAATTGGCAAAACTGTGGAGGTATACATTGATGACATGGTCGTAAAGACCGAAAAGCCTGAGGATCATTTGGCTGACCTAGGAGCAATTTTTGATATCCTTAGGACATTTCGGCTCTGACTCAATGCGTCGAAGTGCACATTTGGAGTTGGGTCTAGAAAGTTCCTAGGATACTTGGTTACCAGAAGGGGCATTGAGGCAAGCCCAGATCAGATCAAGGCAATCCTAGACTTGAAAAGCCCAACCTCGGCAAAACAAGTACAGATGTTAACTAGAAGGGCCGCAGCCCTTAATAGATTCATAAGCAGAAGTTCTGACAAATGCAAACCTTTTTTTAGTTTAGTGAAGAAGGCCACAGATTTCTTGTGGACAGAAGAGTGCGAAGTTGCCTTAGCCGACTTGAAAAAATATCTGACTACAGCTCCTATGCTCTCAAATCCAATACCTGAAGAGGAACTGTTCTTGTAATTGGCGATTTCAGAGCATGCAGTGAATGTCGTAGTGATCAGGGAAGAGAAGGTAGAACAAAGGGCAGTATACTACGTGAGAAAAATCCTAGCAGATACATAGACCATATACTTACCCTTGGAGAAACTAACACTAGCTTTAGTAATGGCTTCTAAGAAGCTAAATCATTACTTTCAAGCCCACAAGATTGTGGTATTAACTGAGCATCCTTTGAAATCCTTGTTGCAGCAAGGAGATCTGACAGGCAGGATAGCCAGATAGGCAGTAATACTAGACCAATACGATCTGAAATTCAGACCCAGAACAACAATCAAAGGCCAGGTTTTGGTCGACTTCGTGGCCGAGTTCACACCAGGAGCCATCCCACATCGGGCTCCATTGAGTCGTAGTTTAGGATGTCCAGGTGAACAAGAAGAAACCCAATTGGGAATAGCAGAACAGAAGACATAACAAAAACTCAGACCCTGCAATATTTACATCGGCGATTCCTTCCGCCTGTTTGTTGATAGGAGTTCAAATCGTCAGGGAGCAGGGGTAGGAGTAGTGTTAGTATCACCAGATGAGCGGATGCTGGAACAATCTATTCGTTTGGGGTTTAAAGCCTCAAACAACGAAGCAGAATATGAAGCACGGATCGCAGGATTGAAGTTGGCAGCAATAATGGAAGCTGACGAGGTGATCGTCTTCTGTGACTCCCAGCTTATCGTCAACCAAGCAACAGGCGAATACCCAGCCCGAGATGAAAGAATGATGGCCTATGTAAAGGAGGTTGTCAGACTGGTAGCCTTATTCCAGAATTGTCGACTACAACAAGTTTGTCGAGATAACAACAGCCATGCTAATGCCTTGGCTAACCTGGCTAGTGCAATGAAATCAGGAAAGGCAAGGACAATAATGGTTGACTATTTGTCAGGCCCAAATATAGAACCATAGAACACAGAACATGAAGCAATGTGTGTGGAGATGGGACCAAGTTGGATGGACGAGATAGTAGTATTCCTTAGAGATGGAAAACTGCCAGATGATCACAAAGAAGCACACAAGGTCAGACTGCAGTCGGCAAGGTTTAGTCTAATAGCAGAAGGACATCTCTACAGAAGATCTTTTATTGGCCCCCTTTTATTGGCCCCCTTTTAAGTCACTTGCTCATAGGGCCATTACTCAGGGGTACTGGTGGCCCTATATACAGAAAGATGCTGAAGCTTATGTCAGAAAGTGTGAGAAGTGTTAGAGGTTTGCACCTTTGATATATCAACCAGCAGCAGATTTAAACCCAGTGTCCAGTCCATGGCCATTTGCCCAGTGAGGCATGGATCTTGTTGGACAACTACCTCAATCCACCGGACAAAGGAAGTTCCTGCTGGTGGCAACAAATTACTTCACCAAGTGGGTAGAAGCTGAATCCCTTGCAAAGATTCGGGACATTGATATAAAGAACTTTATATAGAAGAACATCATCACCAAGTTTGGGATCCCAAGGGCAATAATAACAGACAATGGTACGCAGTTTGATAGCAAACTGATCAAGAGCTTTTGTGCAAAATACAAAATCAAGAACTATTACTCTACTCCAAGCTTCCCTCAGAGTAATGGTCAAGCAGAAACATCCAATAAAACAATTCTGGATGGGATCAAGAAGAGGCTAGAAGCAGCAAAAGGAAGTGGGTGGATGAGTTGCCCAATGTACTCTGGGCATATCGAACTATGCCGAGAAGATCAACTGGAAAATCCCCATTTGCCATGGCTTATGGCACAGAAGCAGTTATTCCACTAGAGGTCGGCATCCCAGGGAGTAGAAAATGGGACCAATGAGGCATTCCTGGCCCGAGATATGGATCTATTAGAAGAAAAAAGGGAGAAACAATTCGGCTGGGAGCATACTAATAGCAACTTGCTAGGGCTTACAATAAGAAGGTTAACCCAAGAGAATTCTAGGTTGGAGACCTTGTGCTGAGAAAAGTGGTTGGTAACAAAAAAGATCCCAAAGAGGGCAAGCATGGCCCAAATTGGGAGGGACCTTATAGAATTATCTCAGTTGCCGGTAATGGTGCATATCGACTTAAGGACAATGATGGCAAAGAGTTGCCAAGACCCTGGAACACTTGCAACTTGACGTTTTTTTATCATTAGATTTTTTGATTTTTAAAGTTTTTTGTTATTAACCAAAGTAATAATAAAATTTTAGCTTGATTTTTAATTTCAAATTTGTGTAATACGATTGACCAATCCCTTGGCGATGTTTCCAAGTGAAACATGACGAATAATTTAGACTTATTATATGGCAGAGTTGAATTATACTTGCATATAATAGAGTTGAATTAAGTGGGTGATGTTTCTAAGTGAAACATGACGAATAACTTAGACTTATTATATGGCAGAGTTGAATTATACTTGCATATAATAGAGTTGAACTAAGTTGGCGATGTTTCTGATTGAAACATGATAAATAACTTAGACTTATTATATGGCAGAGTTGAATTATACTTGCATATAATAAAGTTGAACTAAGTTGGTGATGTTTCTAAGTGAAACATGACGAATAACTTAGACTCATTATATGGTAGAGTTGAAACTATACTTGTATATAATGGAGTTGAACTAAGTTGGATTAACCTAGATTTGCTATGTCGGCATAATCAAACTCAAATCAAAACTAAGTGCATTTCAGTAAGGTTAACAGAGAAACTGAGGTTGATAACCTCGGCTAGTCTTTGTTTGAACTTTACTTCGGCAACAGCATCATAGGCATATACTTAATGTGGACATAAGTGAAACTTAAGTTCACATTAGGGGGCAGAGAGCTGGAGAATGATGAATAAAGTTTAAAGTGCTTGGGAGTTGGAAAGCTACAAGCTAGAACTGGCTTAACACTTGTTGAAATTTCAAAAAACTTTACAAGTTGAAGTTAAGCCGAGGTAATATTGAAAGACATACCCGACATACGGACTTGCCAATATAACCATTTTTCCAAACTTGGGGTATGTAGAAGACAGAAGTCTTGATAAGTGAAATGGCAAGTTCTAAATAACACTTGTGAAAATATTTTTACAATGTTTTCAAGTGTTAAGTCAAGCCTGAGGTGAACAAAATTGGAAGTTATGTCCGAGGTATTTTATTTCGAGGAGACTATACAGCTAAAGGAATAAACTGAAGGCATACAAAATATTCTAAGTATGGAAGCAATAAAGCATACAAAAGTATAAACACTTGAAAGAAGAAATTGTACTTGCATTCAAAATAAAAGGGCACTTCGACTTACAGAAGATTACTTGTTCAGAGTATAAAAAGGGCACATCGGCCAAACCAAAGCTAACATTGTTTGAAAGCAAAAAGTACAAGGTACACAAAAAAGGAAAAGCTTCAAAATAAACTACTCGGCGTCAGCAGTTGGTTGTGTGTCGGCCTCGGAAGACAACTGGGAAATTTTCTCAGCGATCTTCTCAGCTTGGATCTCGGTATCAATTTCTTCGAGGGTTTGATCAAGGCTCCTCTCGGCGACAAGCACCTCGGACGAAGTCTTCTTGGGGGAGACACCTTTTGAGACCTCGTCTTCCTCATCATGAGTCAAGTCCAGGACTTGCTTATTCAGAGTTGGGGACTTGGCCCCAGTAGAAACTTCAACATCAGCTGCCATCTCGGCCTCATCGTCTTCTTCTTTCTCTTCATCTTTTTTTCCTCCTTTCCCTTTAGCCTTAGCTTCAGAATAGCTTGAAGTAGGAGGGAATGGCACTGCAAGTCGGCCTTCATCATGAAGAGGAAAATCCTCGAGGATAGCCAACTCCTTTAGAGCAACCATCCAACCAAGGGTGCAACCCTTGTTGCATGCCCGTCTGACTTGTTTTTTGTACTCCTCGCGGACGTCGGCTGCCCCCTCGGCATAGGCCTTCTCGTCTGCTGCTTTGATTTCGACGTCTTTTGTGGCCAAGGTGCTTCAGAGCTCTGCTTGGGCTTCGACGGTTTTTGCCTCGGCCTCTTTTATTTGAGCTTTGAGGACCTCAGCAACAGCCTCTGCAGCACCGGTGTAGGCTCGACTTTCTTTGCGTCCCTTTCGGAGAGCTCGAATTAGGTCCTACAGTTCGGACTCCTGTCACGGTTCTGAATCAAATTTCACAAAGTGCAATGTGAAACTGATAAACACCAAAGAGTCCAATCTAGCAAATCATTTTGGAAAATCAGACTTTGAATCAAATAATGCCAAAATTGGACTGCTTTGCCAAATTGCAAAGTCGCCACCTAAATATTTTATTTTGGGGGTATTTAGGAAACCCTGACTCGTGCCAAAGGCCACGTGTTCATCATCACCAAAGTTCCCTCGGCTTGGGATCTTGGGTACGAGAGGGAAAGGTCCTGAAATGAGCACCCCCGTTCGCCTGATCAAAGAATCGGCCTCTACTAATCATGATATATTGTTTTATAAACCTCATGTGTTCTTATCCGGTTATTTAGCTAACTTTACTATGTGACGTACACAAAAGCAAGTATAGATTAAATCGCAAGAATTGGAACAAAACAACTCATGTTTGTTTTCGAAAATGGTTTGAAATTGCCACCCTCAAGTGGGCTAAAATGTGGATTTTCCATCAAACATGATGGGCTTAAAACATGATTTGCCGCTTCGCAAAATGGGCTTAAAACTCCCATTTATCGAATTGTTCCAATTCAAGCAATAAAGCCTTCATCCACAAGCATTCATGCAATTTAGCATTTAAGCAAATAGCCTCGTGGCAAGCATGCGACACATGGCAACACTTACACTCATGCAAGTATGCTAAAGTGTAAAACTTACCAAGTACTCCAAGCCAAAACAAAAACTAGTCAGAAGCAATGCATGATCCTAACTATACAAAATGCCTAATGCAACACATGCAATATGCTATTAAGATACGCTCGGCTACCTAACATGTTTGTTTACAATAATTTGATAGCATGCTTTTAAACATGTATTCATCGAAGTAATTGAAACGACAATGCAGTTTGCATGATGGGCCGAGCCTCGGTGCATGCAAGACAAATGAATAGATGCAAACATACAAGTATAAGTTATGCTAATTGAAAAATGACCCTAAACTAACCATCGAAAGCGGTTAAATAAAAGGGAGAAAGACATGGGGTTGGAAGACATGCACACACGTACGCACACTTATTACGACATTATGCCCCCGCGAATGAGGGTCCGAATGAATAAGCTAACTAGCTATGCTAAGCTAAGATAATTATTACAAAACAAAACTAATTAACTATTCTAGTTAACTAATTATTACAAACCAATTGAATAACTAGCTATGCTAAGCTAATTAAAGTATTACAAAATGAATTGAGCTAATTAATTACAACACATGTATGAATGAATTAGCTAACTTATTCTAAGCTAACAAAAGCGATTAAATGGCCTCAAGGGCAAGGGACACATGCATGCTCGGCTGTTTCTCCCGAAAATACCACCGCCTTGCCATCGGATCCCTCTGTTTGCACTCGTTTGATCTCCGAAAATTGTACCAACTTCCAGATTGCCTCTGCTCCAACACAGGAACACATTGTGCAAAATTCACTGGTGGGCGGTCAGCTACAAAAAGTGGCTTTCAGCCACCTCAAGTGGCCGGTCGGCTACTTCAAGTGGCCGGCCGGCCACCAACTTTTCTAGACTTCTTCTTTTACTGCAACAGAGAGAAAATAGAGGCAAAGCAATGCATTTTCAAGAAATATATGTATTGCTACCCTCCTTATCATCTCTCAAGCTCAAAAGAGTGTAGCTCTTGTCTCTCAAGCCATCAACCAAGCATTTTTAATGCATGATGGCTAAAGAGTCAAGCTTGTACAAGGTTAATGAATGCACAAACAAGACCAAAACAACCACCACCCTATCATGCATGATCAAGGGTGACGGTGACCAAGAAAAGTGGCGCGTTTCATCACTTCGAGTATGAAACATCCCATTTTTCTTGTGTTTGGATTAATGTCCAATCCAAACACATGCAATGCAATACAACATGCTTAACTTGCTCAAGTTTTACTTGTCATGTTTTATTTACACATTTTACATTACCAATTAGTCCTTTAACCGGTTAAATCCAAAGTGAGAGTCCTCTAATTGGAAAGAGGGCTTAAGCCATAAGTACCTTGAGCTTGAAAAAGGCCTAATGCTGTTGGTAATGAACTCCCGAAGGAATTAAACCATTAGGCATGAGAGCTTCAATTCCATACTCAAGCTAACGAGAGGCTCAAAGCCACTTTCAAAACAAAGTAAAGAGTGAAGAATAGAGGGAGGTTGCAGATATTTCAATGTTGAAATGGCATGCAAAAGGACACTAAAACATGAAAACAACACATGCAAGTCATGCTAAGAGCCTAAAACATTAAGCTAGTGAAGGAGATTGCACCACAACCACACAATACAAGCCTCAAAAGGCCAAACCAACTCAAAACAGAGTTAAAACATGCCAAAATAGTGGCTAAAACTGTTAAGATTGAGGCACAAAATGCTAGAAAAACATGCTCACATGTTAGCTTGCAAACAAGACTCAAGGCACAACTCTCAAAAGCAATGAAAGAGTGAAATAAATGAGCATGTGACAGAGCTATGATGTTGAGATTACATGCAAAATGATGCTACAACATGCAAGCAACTCAAACACTTCATGCTTAAAGCCTTAAAACAATGAGCTAGTGAAGACCATAACACTATAGCCATGCAATACAAGCCTCGAAGGAATTAACTAGCCCAAAACAGAGTTAAAGTAGGCCAAAATAGTAGCTAAAACATGTTGAAGTTAAGCTAACACTATCACGACCTGAACCCGCCCCTATGGGTTAAGGCCATAACCGGCCAGTAATCACGAGATTACCTACGGCCTCGAACCAAATAAGACAAAACTCATCAGAGTAAAAGGGTTCGAACGGAAGCAAATTAAAAACTGTCCATAGAGCCGTGCTTATATGCACATCATAACATTCCATACTTACTCATGTTAATAACTCACGTCAGAAATGTAGTAGCATAAAATTCTGTACAGACAGGATTATCCACCTAAGTCAACCCATGAAACTATATACAGACATAATCAAAAACTTCGCCAACATGACAAGATATAAATACACAACGGAAGGGCGAAGACGGGTCTCGTGCATGAGACACAAGGGCTGACTCTCCAAAAACCTTTGTTGTTCCTCACAGACTTCACTGGGGCTGGGTTTGGACTTCTCTTGGCTTACCTATAACCACATGAATGAGCGTAAGCGATAGCCCAGTGAATAATATCAAATGCAGAGGTTACATAAACAATATGTAGAACAACATGCTCCAAACGGCCTTGGGCCCAATTCATATTTCTACTTAACATATATATACACTAACACAAAATTTAGATCAAGTGACTGTAGTTCTAAACATACTGGCCTTTGGCCCATTCAGATTTCCATTCATGTCAAAATGGCCTTCGGCCCATTCATTTCTGTCAAAATGGCCTTCGGCCCATTCGTTTACGTCAAAACGGCCTTCGGCCCATACATTCGTGTCAAAACAACCTTCGGTCCATTCATTTATGTCAAAACGACCTTCGGTCCATTTATTTATGTCAAAACGACCTTCGGTCCATTTATTTATGTCAAAACGACCTTCGGCCCATTCATTTATGTCAAAACGACCTTCGGTCCATTCAGTTATGCCAAAACGACTTTTGGTCCATTTATTTGTGCCAAAATGACCTTTGGTCCAAATATACTTTCGTATCAAACTGGCCTCTTGGCCTTTCAACTTTCATTTCAAACTGGCCTTTTAAGCCTTTCAACCTTTCATTTCAAACTGGCCTTGTAAGCCTTTCAAACTTTCATTTCAATCTGGCCTTGTAAGCCTTTCAAACTTTCATTTCAAACTGGCTTTTTAGGCCTTTCAAACTTTCATTTCAAACTTTCATTTCAAACTTTGTCCACCATTCAGATTAATGAGCTTTACAAACTTACATAGAAGTAAGCAATTGGACAATAATACATTTCAGATATTACTCACAGTGATCGGCTTGTGGATTTTCCCTGGAGCTTGACCCTACACATCACATAACATATATGGGTCACAAATAACTCAATCCATTCTTTAATTCACACATTCCTCTTTAGGCTTCATTCTTATCTCTTTAATTCAATTACAATGCTCAAAGTATGCCTAAGAGTGCTTAGAAGTGAAAGGGAACGGAAAACAGAACACATAATGCATTTTCAAAGTTTCAGAAAACAAGGTCCCCGCTCGAGGATGGACTTCCCCGCTCGAGCAGACCCTTAAGGCCTGCAAAAGTACTGGTTACCTCAAATTCCCGCTCGAGTGTGAACTCGGTCGCTCGAGCGGACTGCCTGTCTACATAGCTTCCCGCTTGAGCGTCAACTTCCCCGCTCGAGCGGGCACCATGTCTGTCAAAAATGCTGGGAGCACGATTTTCCCGCTCGAGCGGCATTTCCCCCGCTCGAGCGGACACCAAAAATCTGGGTTTTCCAGATTGAGTTCTTGAGCTCCAATTCAATTTTCAACCAACAATTCATGCATGTTATGGCTCAAAATTCACATTTACACATGCTAACATGCTACCAATACAAGATTACAACATTAGGAAGCCCCATTCCTTATATCATTTACATGCATGTCTCCAATTAATCCAAATTCATCACCAACATATCAAATTCCAACATGCAAAGCTCATACCTCCATGATCTACTCTTGCATGTGAGAAATATACTTTCATATCAACTTTATATCAACTTTATATCAACTTAATTGGTGAAGAGAGGTTCAAATACATGATTTTCAAACAATATCCAACATAAATCATACACATTGTGCTCAAACATGGAGATTCATGTCCATTTCTTACATGCATGTGTTCTAAGCCTCTAAATTCAGCATATATAACTCAATTCCCTTACATTCAAACTAATTCATGCCCTTGGCCATCTATTAAACTTGAATTCACAAATTTACAAACAAAAAGCCATGAGTTTACTCACCTAAGAGTTCAATCTCCCAAATTATAACAAAATCTTGGGTTTCATCTTCAAGTTCCCCAATCCTTGAGCCAAAATCACCCAATTCTCTCCCCCTCTCTCTAATAGCCGGCCCTCTCTTATTTTCTCTTAGAGTTGATCAACCAAAATGCACTAAGGGGAGAGATTTGAGGGTGTAAAGTTTATACAACATAACCCACTAACTATTATTTAATAATATTAAATAATTGGGGACTAAATCATCAATATTAATCTGATTAATTTGATCCAAATCAATTTTCAATTAAATTTCACCGTAGACTCTAAAAATTATGCCAATCATAATGGCACGACCAATTTCGGGTTCTGTGGCTGATAAGGCCTTCAATTTAATTTCCAAAGTAATCAATCAAATAGATATTCCTACGGTGAACAGATAGAAGTTCAAAATCACATATTTTCATATAATGGTGCACAAAATCATAACAAAACACATAACTCCATTCATATTAAGGGCCAATTAACGCATTACGGAACAGGGGTATCACAAACACAATCTAGAATGATAGGCTAAACCATTAGGCATGCTAGACTAGTAAGCACAATTGCACTATAAGTACAAAAAGCAAGCAACAAATGCTCCAACCAACCCAAAATAGAGTTGAAACATGTAAAAATAGAGCCTAAAACATGCTTGAATTAAGCTAGGTTAAACCAAAAAAACATGTTACCATGGGATGCTAACTAGGCATGCAAGTGAGACACAAGGAGGGGAGGCCAACCCCTTTATTTTTTGGACTTCAAAACATGCTTTTTACCATTGAAATAACTCTGAATTTTAGTGGTTTAAAGGCCCAAAAAGTTTGACTTTAACATGTTAAAAGATGGTGCAAAGGCTCATACAAATAAGCAACGAGGAGGGTAGACAACCCCCTAGCACAAAGTGGCTTTAAACCAACATGTTAAGGCTCAAAAAATCAGAACTTTTTGTAGTTGAAAACTAGGCCCAAAACAGTATAAACAGATGGCGAAGCAAGTGACAAAAACAAAGCTTACAAGGCAAGTCCTTTACCTCTTGAAGCACAGCACAAAATCAGTCACAATTCTAAGCTTAAACCACTATTAGGAGCTCAAACTAAGCCTCAAAGAACCTCAGCTCCAAGATGAAGATGTTTCGTTAAGGGTCTTAGTGCAAAGGTGCAGAGAATTCTAACTATCAAGCACAAAATAAGAAGAGAGAGAGAGAGAGGGAGAAATTTGCTCAAAATTGTCTAACCCTCCAAAATAGGGGAGAGACCCCCTTATATATAGAAAATCAAGCTTAAGGCTTGTATTCATCCCTCTATACACGTGTATGGAGATGAGCTTCAGTGAGCAACAGTTGGCACAGCTGGCAAACAAATATCTGAAAAATGAGAAAAATGGTTGTCGGCCATCACCAGTGGCCGACTGGCCATCAGTGTAGCCGACAGACCACCACTGATGACCGATAGGAACAAGCCCTGGCCGATGGGTTGTAGGGTCAGCCGATGGGCCACCCTCTCCCCCAGAATTGAAACAACAAGCTCTTGGTCCACAACCAAGCACAAAACAGACAGGTTTCAAAGGCTCAAAGGCAAGGCACTCCGTCAAGAACTTTGGGCGTCCAAAACGAACACAAACAAGGATGATCATCGAGTATTCAAACGATGACGTCCAAGTCTTAAGGTCGGTCAAAGATGGGGTGTCTACAGTTGCCCCTCTTTGACAGAGCTCGGAAGTCATGAAATGACGGGAGTGAATGTCAAAGCCCAGAGACGACCCATTTTTAACAAGGCCGAAGACTTGGACAAACAAACAAGCAAAACAAAGAACGGTTGCACCTGCAAGCTACCTGCATATCCCTTTGCAAGGAATCAAACCAGCGTAGTTCTAGGGCAAGATGCAAATGATATGCACGATGCACCAACATAACTTATGATCATGCAATGAGACTGTAAAGGAATATCTAGATGCAAATGTTACAGTAAACTCATACATGAACAGCAGTAAGTAAACATGCCACACGCGAAAGACACAAGCCAAATTACATTTCATGCAGAAAGGATGTAAGAAAATTATGCAGGCTTAACTACGCATCACGCAGGAAAGACACAGAATAACATAAACGTCGGGCACACCCAAGGTACCAAACAAAATCTCAACGTGTTGCACGCGAGGACAGAGAGAATAACGAGAACACTGGAGCGCACCCGTGTATCTCTAAACAAAGCATCCTAACGTGCTGCACGCGAGAGGAGAAAAGGGGTGGTGTAAACACTGGAGGGTGGTATAAACATTGGAGCACGTCCCAATGTTTCTGACCAAAACATGGTGGTATAAGCATCGGAACACATTCAAAATGCTTCTAACCGAAGGGGTGGTATAAACATCGGGAACACGCCCCAATGTTTCTAGCCAAAGGGGTGGTATAAACATCGGGCACATGTCCCAATGTTTCTAACCAAAGAGGTGGTATAAGCGTCGGAACACATCCCAAACGCTTCTAACCGAGGGGTGGTATAAACATCGGACATACGTCCCAATGTTTCTAACCAAAGAGGTGGTATAAGTGTCGGAACACGTCCCAAACGCTTCTAACCGAGGGGTGGTATAAACATCGGGCACACGTCCCAATGTTTCTAACCAAAGAGGTGAGGTGTAAACACCGGCCATACCCAAGTGTTTCTAACCAAAACGCGGAGTTCAAGGGGGCAGGAATGATCTTACCCGAAATTCCTCTGAATGAACCGTACATACGATAACATCTGATTGCACCAGCTTTGAATAAACCGTACATACAATATCGTGTGGTTGCACCGGCTTTGAATGAACCATACATATAATATTGTGCCTGCATAAGAAAGAGACTTAACAGATACAGCAAGATAAGAATGCATGTTCTATGCAAGATTAACAGCATGTTCTATGCTAAATACCAAATGCATATTCTATGCGAATATGGGGAGTGCATACTCTATGCAAGCATGAGAAATGCATGCTCCATGCAAGAGTGAGAAATGCATGCTCCATACTAAAGTACAAGATGCATGTTCTATGCGAAAGTACAAGATGTATGCTCTATGCGAATAAGAGACAATACAAGACCTCGTGTGAATGTTCCACGAAATGACAAAGGGGCGCACGCTCTGTGCAATGACAAAAGTGGTGCCGGTAAAGACGACTCGATCGCAACCTCTAACTTACGTCTCGGAGGAGTTGCAACAAGTTAAAAGGATACACCTCGCATGTGTTGAGTATCACATACTGAAAACATGGTTCGGAGCTTCTGCAGAGGCCATTTGAGCTTTAAAAAGTGTACCTTCCTTGCACTTTCTTGAGGGATTAGGGCATAAAATAGCAGAAAAACATCCAAGGAGGGCATTGGAGGCCTGTCGGCCACTCTGGGAAGCCATCGGCCACCCATCGGCCACAAAACAATGTCATCGGCCACCGATGGCAGATTCGGGGCAGTTTTGGCATTTCACCTCGGGTCTTTAAATGTAGGGCTTCAACCCTCATTCCCTCACTTCTCCATTCTCGAAAAACACTCTTTTCCTTCTCTAGACCTTCATCCACCTTAGATCCGAGCTTCAAACGCGTTTTCCAACACCCCAAAAATATTTTATTTGATAAACCCTCATGGTTTACACCACTTTGAGCCAATCGAAAGTTGATTTCGGTCCTTCTTTCTTCATTTCCCTCACTTGAGGCTCGTTGCCCTCGAGTTACCCTTCAGTTCGGTGCCCTTTTCCGAGCTTTGACCTTTTCTGCCATTTTTCCTCTCTCACAGTTGACTTTTGTTGACTTTTGGTATTCCTTGCCCATTTTCCATATCTTCGACCATTTTCTCATCTTCTCTTGAGATGGCGGACGACATCCCACACAACGGAGCTCCTCCAGAGATGGAGGTGGATCCAGAGTTCGAGCCATTGCCGCTCAATACTCGACCTTTCAACCCGGTAGCGTATCATCCCGAGATACACGTGATGCCTCCCGATAACATCTGTCAGTTTAGGGGGTTTGCACGA
The DNA here is from genome assembly GCA_022316695.1 of Camellia oleifera. Classification (NCBI taxonomy): domain Eukaryota; kingdom Viridiplantae; phylum Streptophyta; class Magnoliopsida; order Ericales; family Theaceae; genus Camellia; species Camellia oleifera. The sequence goes on along the minus strand of CM039318.1, from coordinate 69,444,991 downwards.
GGCTCACCCGAGGACCTTTTGTTGCGCAGGCCGGAGTTACATCTATCTCATGGCACCTCCGAGGTATACACTTTTTCTTCATTTTCCACAATGTAGGTTACATTTCTTGTATAGCTCACACTGTCTTTCATCTGTTCATCCCAAACACATTTGTGCACTGTATTTCTTACACTGCCTTGTATCTGCTTGTCCTGAACATACTCTTGCACTGTATGTCTTACACTGCCTTGCATCTGCTTGTCCTGAACATACTTTTGCACTGTATTTTTTACACTGCCTTGCATCTGCTTGTCCTGAACATACTTTTGCACTGTATTTCTTACACTGCCTTGCATCTGCTTGTCCTGAACATACTCTTGCACTGTATTTCTTACACTACCTTGCATCTGCTTGTCCCAAACACAGGGGGATTCACATGTTATTCGAGGATATGAGACCACCTCCACGAGGGAGTGGTACATGGAGCTCCCAGATGCTGTTCGCCACATCATTGACGAGGCTGGCTTCAGTGCATTCATCATGGGGCTCTCATGCCTCATAGCGAGCAGGTCTCTACTGGGTGCTTTGGTAGAGAGGTGGTGGGATACCACCGATTCCTTTCACTTCTCTACCGTAGGGGAGATGACGATGACTCCCTTTGACTTCTCTATGCTCACTGGCATAGCAGTAGGGGGTCATCCGATTCCTTACGACATAGACATGGGTGAGTGTGAGGCCACTCAGATCTACTTTCTGGGAACTCGCCCACCCATCTCTCGCTCAGGGATGGTTCGATATATATGGTTTGTTGATCACTATAGAGGGACAGCACCAGACACCAGAGAGGAGATCGAGTATTATGCTCGAGGTTTCCTGATGTTCGTGTTTGGCACCACTTTGTTCACCGACCAGGCGAACACCGTTGGGCCTTACCTGATGAGCACCTTGGTGGACCTGTCTCGTGTCTGGCTCTATGACTGGGGCAGCGCAAGCTTGGCCACACTATACAGGTATACGAGCTCCACTTCTCGTTGGAGCGGCATCTGCTAGAAGGCTACTGGAGGGCCTGGGAGGTATGCTCCACTTTTCTATTTTGTATTTCCTGTTATGTCTTCTGCTTCGCATTTTCTGTACACTACACACACCGTTCACTGCACTACACAGAATCTACTTTCTACTTTACATACTTTGCACACCGCACACACTGTCTGCCTTCTGTATTGTATTTTTTGTACACTATACACACAATTTGCTTTCTGTTTTATCTGTATTCATCTGTGGTATACTCACTGTTGTCCTTCTGCCTTCTGCAGCTATGGGTGTATGCCTATTTTCTGAGGCTTGCCCCAGAGCCAAAGGTGGAGATGCCACCTATTGTGCAGTACTCTCACAGGTACGACGGGAGATGCCAATGGAGGCCTCGGGAGTCATTCTTATTATTTCGTCGATTTTTCGACATCGTGACCGCAGCAGAGGTAACTCAAACCATACAATTATTTCAACTCTTCTTCATATTGCATATCTTATAGTAGCTAACAATCTGTATACTCACTATTTACAGATCACCTGGCAGCCTTGGGCAGTGATGCCTGACAGGGTCAGAGATCAGTTTGTTGGTGCTCGGGAGGGTTCCCGATTCCGGATCTTGCTCGAGGGCCCAGTTTGTCAGGCGTGGTTCTTAGGGGAGCGATTTCTACACCAGAGCCTCAGCTTGCCCGAGTCGGTAGTTCCGATGCCGCCTCCTACATATATGAGGATCACAAAGAGATACACCATGCTGGCGGTGATCAATTTCACCAGAGGTTGGGATGCCGACTTCTTTCGACTTGAGGGCGATTACGCTGCCTTCATCCAGACATACCTCATGCCACCTCTGACTGGCGCCCGTAGGGGTGAGAGAGCTAGAGCTCTAGTTGTGGGAGGGAGAGCCAGAGGATCTAGGGCGACCAGGGCTTACGACAGGAGAGGTTCTTAGACGAGGCAGAGGACGGGATGGCCAGAGCTGCCTACTACACTGATTTGCTGGCGACCCACAGGGGAGGCTTACCAGATCCCCATCGAGCCTGCACCAGCTAGTCACAAGCTTGTCGGAGTTTGAGGCCCGACCCGGGTATGTACCATACTTTACATTTTGCACATTCAATTCATTTCAGTTATACTTTATAGACCGCTAATCATCTTAACACATTTACAGGCATCCATAGAGTACACCGGGCAGGCTCTTGAGCTAGCAGCTTCTTTGATGAGGATGGTGTAGATGAGTATGAACCTACTCAGCATCTACGGCATTCCGGTAAGTTTCTTCAATTCACACTTCATGCCATGAAACTTCCTGCCGATACATCAACATTTCAAACATAATTTGTTCCATACTATACTGATCTGACACACTACACCCAAACACTACATTCGCATCTGATATTACACTGTAACTGGTGTATTTGTCAAACTGCTCTTTTCAGATCCCAACCGCATCAGACACTTCAGCGAGAGCTGCAGCAGACCATCAGTACCTCCTCCGGTAGTAGGGAGAGGGAGACAAGAGGTTGCGGCTCGTAGCCGGGATAGAGTTAGGGGCACTCGTAACGAGAGTGGTCCTTCAGAGCCTATCTCGGATGATGATGAGACAGATGAGAACGAGGAGCCAGCGAGTCCCCAATCAGAGTCATCTGCAGATGGAGACGATGGCACCGGCTTGGGTTTTGAGAGCGGTCGCAATGCTGAGGAGGGAGATGATGCTGAGGCCGGTTCAGCGGCTAGCTCAGACACAGGGGCCTCTAACAGTGGCGCCGACGGTGATAGCTTTGAGTTCATGCCCAAGATGAGGACAAAGAGGGCCTCTCGATCCTGAGGTGGATGGCACCAATTCAGATGTTTTTGCTTAGGCTCTTTTGCTTTTTCTTTCTTTTAGCTGGTAGTGTTAGCACATTGTACAGTTTCCAAGCAGTTTTATCTTCTTAAAAAAAAACTTGTACTCCTTTTGTAAAAGAAACCAACATTGGAATGAAAAATTAGCTCTTTTGAAAAAAAAAAGTGTTATATTTTTACATTCTGAGGATCGCATTGCACCATTTTACACAAAAATGGGATTTTATGGAAATTGAATATTGCATTGTGTAGACACCTCTTTTTTTATCGTCCTCAAGACTTAGACGTCATCGTTTGAACACTCGATGATCATCCATGTTCATGTTCATTTTGAGTTTTTGAGGGTCTCGGTTGAGCGCCTTGCCTTGGAGCCTCTCAACTTGTCTGTTTTGGGCTTGGTTATGGACCAAGGTCTTGTAGCTTTGCTTCTAGGGGAAGAGGGTGGCCTCTCGGCCAGCCCTACAACCTATCGGCCAGGGCTTATGTCCATCGGCCATCAATGGTGGCCGGTCGGCTACACTGATAGCCGGTCAACATCGTTAATGGTCGGTCGGCCACTGATAATGGTCGGCAACCTTTTTTGTGCTTTTTCAGATATTTTATGTACCAGCTATGCTAGCTATTGAACACTGAAGTCATCCTCCATATGGAGGGATGGAAACAAGCTTTTAGCTTGTCAAGGAAGCTTTGGCTTGCATTTTCAATATAAAGGAAGGTCCATCCCCCTCGAGAGACATTCTGAATTTTGAAGAGCAAAATCTTACTCTCTCTATAGAATTCTCTCATTCTCTATATATATATATATATATATATTGTGCTTGAAAGTGTATTTTCTTCACATATTTGCACTAGAACACCTAGTTAAACACTACTACCTTGTTGCTGAGGTGCTTGAGGGTCTTATTTGGGTTGTTGAAGGTTGGTTTTTGGCTCAAAAGTTATTGTCTTGCTACTGTTCTTCAAGGGTAAGCTTCTTCCCCTTTTAAGCTTGTTTTTGTACACTAGTGTAGGCCACCTTTGCATGCTATTTTGGCCTAGTTGTCAACTACAAAAGCCTCTATTTTTTAGTGTTAAAAATATTGGTTTGAGTTCTTGTTGGAGTTAGGGGTGGTCCACCCTCTTTCATTGCTTATTTGCTAAGTTTTTTGCCATCTTTTAAAGCCTTTAAAACAATCTTTTCTTGGCCTTTAAACCACTGAATTCCAAAGGAATTTTAGTGGTGGAAAGGTGGTTTTGAGGTCCAAAATAGGAGGGGTGGTCCCCCCCTCTTCATGTCCTGTTTGCATGTGTTGATGGCCTACCAAAATGAGCATGTATTTCTCCTTTTTTGAAGCTTAGTTCAAACATGTTTTTGGCTATATTTTAACATGTTTAAACTCTGTTTTTGGCTGGTTTGGTTATTGGTTGCTTGCTTCTTGTAATCTTGCTTACTAGCCTAGCATATGTGATGATTTAGCCTATCATTCTACCATGAGTTAGCTCGAATCCAGCATTCTTTTGGCTTTGATTTAGCATGCTTGAGGACTGTTTTGAGTGGTCTTGGTCCTTTGAGGCTTGCCTTGTATGGCCATGGTATAGTTGGCTTTGCTAGCTTTGTGTTTTGGGGCCCCTAGCATGCTTTGTTTGAGTTATTTGCATGATATGACATCATTTAGAATGTAATTTCAGAGCTTATATCACTGTCATACTCTCACATATTCCACTTGTTTAATGCTTTTGAGAGCTATGCTTTGTGTCTTATTTGTGAGCCAATATACAAGCATGCTTTTCTTCTTTTTGTACGTAAGTTTCAGCATGATTAGGTCACTGTTTTGGCATGATGTAGCTCCGTCTTGAGCTGGTTTGATCATTTGAGCATTGTATTGCATGTCTCTAGTGTTGTGTCCTTCACTAGTTTCATTGTATTTGGCCCTTAGCATGTTATACATGAAGTGTTTACATGTTATTTGCATTGCTTGTGTTTGGATCGGACGTTAATCCAAACACAAGAAATGTGAGACGTTTCATACTCAAAGTGATGAAACGTGTCACATTTCTTAGTCGTCGTCCCCCTTGATTGTGCATGATAGGGTGGAGGCCATTCGAGTCTTATGTGCACATTTATTGAGCTTGTACAAGCTTGGTCCTTTGGCCATCATACATTGAGATGCTTGGTTGGTGGCTTGAGAGCCAAGTGCCACACTCCTTTGAGCTTGAGACATGATAAGGAGGGTGGCAGTACACACATTTCCTTGCAAATACATTGCCATGCCTCTGTTTGCTCTCTGTTGCAGCAAAAGGAGGAAATGCAGGGAAGCAGTGGCCGACCGGCCACCAGTACTGGCCGACCGGCCATCAAATATGCCGACCGGCCACCAGTTTGGCCGATGATCACCAACCATGGCCGATCAGCCATCAGTGTGTTCTTGAGATCAAACAGGAGCAATCTGGAGGTTGGCACAATTTTCAGAGGTTCAAAGATGTGTAAACAGAGACATCTAGAGGCAAGGCAATGGATTTTCGGGAGGAAGCAATCGAGCATGCATACCTCCCTCGCCCGCGAGGCCATCCTTATCGCTTTATTAGCTAGATGTAGTTAATTACATGTGCTGTAATTAATTTAGCTTAGTTCATGTTGTAACATTCTAATTAGCTTAGCATAGCTAGTTTCAATTCGGTTTGTAATTAATTAGCTTAGAATAGTTAATTAGTTGGTTTGTAATAATTAACTTAGCTTAGCGTAACTAGTTAGCTTATTTATTCGGACCCTCCGTCGAGAGGGCACAATGTTGTAATAAGTGTGCGTGTGTGTGTGCATGTCTTCCAACCTCATTTCTTTCTCCCTTTTACTTAATCGCTTTCGATGGTTAGTTTTAGGACATTTTTCAATTAGCATACCTTATGCTTGCATGCGTGCATCATTCATTTGTCTTACATGCCCCAGGCTCGGCGCATCATACAAATCGCATTGTATTTCAATACTTACTTGAATGCGCATTTCAAAGCATGTTATCAAGTTGCTTCATATGCCATGATTAGATAGCCGAGCCTATTTAGTTGCATTTTTTATGTGTTGCATTAGACATCTTAACATAGTTAGGATCATGCATATTTCTAACTAGCTTTTTGTTTTGGCTTGGAGTACCTTGTAAGTGTTTACACTTTAGCATACTTGCATGAGTGTGAGTGTTGCCATGATAGCATGCTTACCATGAGGCTATTTGCTTAAGTGCTTAACTGCTTGAATGCCTGTGGGTGGAGGCTTGATTGCCTAAATTGGGACAACTCGATGATTGTGAGTTTTAAGCCCACTTTGTGAAGTGGCAAAATCATGTTTTTTAAGTCCACCTGAGGGTGGCAAATCAGCACTTTAGCCTACTTGCGAGTAGCACTTTCAAACCATTTTCGAAAACAAACATGAGTTGTTTTGATCCAATTCTCGTGATAGAGTCTATACTTGTATGTTGTGCGCATCACATAATAAGATTAACTAATAACCGGAATAAGAACACATGTGTCTATAAAACAACATATCATGATAGTAGAGGCCAATCTTTGATCAGGCGAGCAAGGGTGCTCATGTTATAACCTTCCCCACTTGTACCCAAGTTCCCAAGCTGAGGCAACTTTGGTGATGACGGACATGTGGCCTTAGGCACGAGTCAGGGTTTCCTAAATTTTCTAAAATAAAATATTTAGGTGGCAACTCTGTAATCTGGCAAAGCAGTCCATGTTGGCGCTTTTTACTCAAAATCGATTTTCCAAAACGATTTGCCGGATTTGGACTCTTTGGTGTTTATCAGTCTCACATTGTACTTTGTGACATTAGATTCAGAACCATGACAGGAGTCCGAACTGTAGTAGCTGGGACCTAATTCGCGCCCTCTCCGAAAAGGGGGAGCGCAGAGGAAGTTCGGGTAGATCTACAGTTTCTGGCGGCTCTGCTGGGAATTTAGAGAACTTGACTCGAGACTCGTGATATGTTGTTTTATCTACACTTATGTGTTTCTTTGCATTGCATTTACATTGGTGCGCCTAAGTCATAGTGTTTACCGTTTGTTATTCCTGAACGATTTGCCGAAGGCTTGCTTGGAAAAGCATGCCATAAGGCTGACCGGTTACGTTCTCTGCCACGATGGGAACACAAACCTTGGTTTTGCCGAGGCACCCTTTTTGACCAATCGACCTAGTTGCATATTGGAAGCCATAGAGACCATTCCAAACTAGGACAGGTTGTTTACCCGAATGTAGGTTGTTTGAAACTGCATGCGTGCGTAGTGAAACCCTAGCTCCTGACAAAATAGGACAGGGAAACCCTACCCCACCATAGGGGTGTTTTGGCTCTCACTTGCTTGCTATGTGCTGTTAGGGTATGTCTCTACAAGAATGCATGTATCAGTTTGCAAGTCTGGGTATCAGTCTGAGGACATCAGTATTTGGGGGTATTAGATTTGAGGCAGTGATTTGGGGGCAGAGATCAGTGTTTGATAACAGTTTGTTCAGCTTATGATATCAATTGTGTGTTGTCTTTATCTAAGCCGAAATGCTGTCCGTTTTTCTGATTGTTATTTCTTTATTTTGCTTTATTTTCTTTTTTGTAAGGTAGTATTGCATCATTGCTTCCAATGAGATAGATCCCCCCCAAGCACTCTGGACCCGGATTGGGAGAATTCATCGATCTGAGGATCTAGTTGACAGACAACCAGTGTTTGCTGCATTACCCCTGGTTATGAGACGGACGTCATCCAGGCACAGATCATCAGTACAGCAGTTACCAGATCAGCGGTCATTATCTACCTCACCTGTGCACAGTTAGGCTGAGATATCTACTTCTACCTCAGAGAGGAAACATACACCTGTTCAGTCAGATCCGCACTTTACAGTCAATATGGAGGACATAATGCGTCAACACCACGAGACCATACAGGCCATGTAGCAGGATACTACTCGTCAGGTGGAAGTTACCGCTCGTCAAGCAGAGGTTGCAGCTCAACAGGCAGAACTGATTGCCAGGCTTCAACAACAGCGACAACCACAACAAGCCGGAGCATCTGCCTCGCATCCACCCCCACCCCCACCTAGGGTTGCAACACCCGGGAAAATAACAAACGTCCAGGAAAATACGGACGTTCCAACAGGGCCAGTCCCACCGCAAATCCCACCTCAGATATCTAAAGCAACGGCTAATTCAATGGACACGCCGTTCGAATTTGAGGTTGATCCAACCACTCTAAAAGTGAGCAAGCTCGAAAAGCTGTTTAAACGGACTCAGGGAGTTAACTCGATCCCGAACATAGAAGATAGATACACGGATTCAGTGATGACATTGCCGGACAGATTCAAAATGCCCCACATAGACCGTTTCGACGGCTCAGGCAATCTTATGGTTCATTTGAGGCTGTTTTCTGAAATTATGTGCCCGATGGGCTTGACAAGACTCCAAAAACTATCACTCTTTGGTCGGACCCTGTCGAGTATTGCGGCTATCTGGTATGCCAAACTGGAGGACTCAGTGAAAAGGAATTGGGAGGAGATGGTCGAGGCCTTCATTGCCCAATATTCATACAATACGCAAATCGAGGTCACAACACGTGATCTCAAGGCGACCCGGCAGGAGCCAAAGGAAGACTTTTCTGACTTTGTCACTCGATGGAGGGCCAAGGCCTCCATGATGACAACTCGGCCACTCGAAAAAGATCGGATAAGAATGGTTGTGCACAACCTACAACCCAAGCTGATGCAGAAAATGATTATATTACCCCTCCCCACCTTTGCCGACTTGCATGAGATAGGGGTACAGATTGAAGATGTTATGAAGCAAGGTCTGATCGACCAGGAAAATGAGCAGTCTAGGAGGGCATTTACCCACAGTTCGAATGCAGCTACAAGTAGTGGTGCAGCCGCAAGAACTTCTGACGTCGGCATGGTCACCACCACGCCAAAAACAGCTACACCCTTCACCGGTACATCCGAAACCAGCTCGTAACCAGCAAAAAATCCACCTCGGGGTCAGAGGACTTTCTCCCCGCTCTATATGTCTTTATCAGAGGCCTTGAAGGTCTTGATTAGAAAGGGGCATCTGAAGCCCCTGGAACCATGCCACTACCAAATAACCTCCCTCCCACACACAATCCAGCTAAGTAGTGCTTCAGATTACGTCATGAGATTCAAGATCTCATTGACAACAAGGTGATTGCGCCACCCGAAAAGCCAAATGTCATCACTAACCCTCTCCCACCACATTACAACCCCCTTCTCCTCCCAGGCAGATAAACCTGATTCAAACCACGGCCGTTCCATACGACCCTAGCATATACATCACTCTCTCCCACCTACCCAAGCCAGCATTGTTCATCCCGGAATGCACAGAATTATGCATGATGAGCACATCATTAACCCTACTCAAGCCAGTGGTGGTAACTGTCGAAGACAAAACAGGAATGGCCTTGGAGGAGAATGGGAATGTTGGTTCAGAACCTGAGGGATCTATGAGCTTAACTGAGGAAGCATACAACCTGTGCGGTTATATTGTGTCAACAGATCAGGCCAAGCCAATGGTGGTGTTGCCAACTAGGGCAGAGGTCAATGTGGTTCGGGAAGATGGACCAAGTCATGGGTTGGATGATTTAGTGGAGCTTGAAGAGGACATTGCTAATCTGTAGTTCTTTGACGAGCAGGACCTGAGGGATATGAGCGTCAACTGGTTTGACCTGAATGGAGCAACAGATGCTACAGGGTGGCTCAGTGACGAGCCAGATATTATTGAGAAGTCTTAGCCAAAATAAGGGCAGTCAGAAACTAGAACATCTACAGTGTCGAGAACAAGGAAGAATCGCCGGAGAGCACCGATGCGAAGAATTTTGCTCGGGACTTAGGCAGTTTGTGTACAGTAGACACAGAACAGGAGGACGCGCTGCGGCGATTCGAATAAGAGAAAATCAAGAATGATGACAGGGCTAGAAAAGCCAAGGCCCCTGTGGGGACAGAATGTGCTGTGAGCACGGAAACAACTACAGCAGAGCCAGATAGTTGTCTATCAGTTGCTGAGGACATGTGGTGGGAAAACGACGATTTATGTCTAGCCCATACTGATGAAGACTGGGGACAAAATCTCCCAGATGACACCTGGTATATTGAGGAGGTCGACCATATGACCCGGAGTGGGCGGTATTTCAAGACCCCACACCTGGACCAGCCAGAGGCATCCGGGAAAGACAAAGAAGCAGAAAAGCAGAATGATAAGCTGTTAGAGGAGGAAGCTGTACTGAAGCAGCTAAAGAAAATTCAAGTAGACGTCTCCATCTGGGGACTGTTGATGGCCTCGAGGATTCATAGACAAGCTATCATTTCAGCCATGGACAAAGCTAAGCTTTCGATTAATACAACGCCCAAACAGTTGGTGGAATTGGTGTTCCCTGGTGGTGCTTCATCGACCCTGACATTCACAGACAAAGAACTACTGCTCGAGGGCTCTGATCACAACAAATCGTTATACATCTCTGTAGAGTGTAGAGATAAGTGGATACCGATTGTCCTAGTTGATATGGGATCTGCAATCCATGTGTGTCCGTCGCGAACGGCGTATGCTATCGGGTTGAAGCCCGAAGATTTCACACCAACAACCCAGGTGATACGGGCATACGATAACACCAGTCGGGAGGTGATAGGGATAGTACAAATTAAAACTCATATTGGCCCGGGTCAATAGGACATTGAATTTCATGTTCTGGATGTTCCAGCCACCTTCAACTTACTCCTTGGATGGTCGTGGCTGCACCAAGTAAGAGCTGTCTCTTCCACCCTACACCAGATGCTGAAATATCCCCACGGGAAAGGGGTGGCAATTGTTTTTGGGAACTCTTCAATACATCCACCGCTAGAGGTTACTACGCCAATCTTGGAGATTGCACACGGCGAGTAGGATGTATTCCTGTGATAACCCTATTCCGTTTTATGTTAATTGGTCCTTAATATGAGCATGATTATGTGTTTAATATGATCTTGTGTGCCGTTGTGTGAAAATATGTGGTTTTGAATTTCTATCTGTTCACCGTAGGAATATCTGTTTGATTGTCTGCTTTGGAAATTTAATTGAAGGCCTTATCGGCCACAGAACCCGGAATTGATTACGCCATTGTAATTAGCGCAATTTTTAGAGCCTACGGTGAAATTTAATTTGAAATTGATTCGGATCAAATTAATTGGGTTAAATTAGTGAATTAAGTGCCCAAATATTTTATATTGAAATAATTGGAATTAGTGGACTTATGTAATGAAAGGCACTACACCCAACTCACTTATTTGAGCTCAAGAACCAGAATTTGTGTCTTAGATAGAGAGAGGGCTGGCCATAGTGAGAGAAAAGGGGAGAATTGTATAGTTTTGATCTTAAAGCTTGGAGGTTTTGAAGATTACTCAAAGATTTGCTATAGATTGGAAGGATTGAACCTCTAGGTAAGCTAGTGAGCATGAATTCAAAAGTATAAGTTTGTAATTGGTGTATTCAAGCTAGTTGGGTGATCAAGAGTAAGAATTGAAATGAAATTGTGTTGTTATGTTGAATTGGAGGTCAATATATGCATGCATGGGTATAATTGCTTGGAATTTGTATATTTGAGCACAAAATGTATGATCCATGTAAGTTTTAAGTTGAAGCTCATGTTTTTAACCATCTTTTCATCATATGAGTTGACAATGAGGGATATATGTCGCATGCATGCACAATCCATGGGAGTAGGAGTTTGAATGTTTGAATTTATCGTGTTGGACATGAGTTTTGTGTAATTTGGGACATGCATGTGATTAATTAGCGAAATTGAGCTTCATTGTGTTGTAATTTGGTGTTTGTACCATGTTAGTACATAAATATATGAAGTTGAGCCAAAAATCATGAGTTGAGACCTTTGAACATCGAATTTGAACTCCAAGAATAGTTCTGGAATTTCCAGAAAGTTTGATTCCCGCTCGAGCGGGGAAACCGCCGCTCGAGTGTGAATTTCGTGCTCCCAGCACTTTTTGCAGACATGGTGTCCGCTCGAGCGGGGTATTTCACGCTCGAGCGGGGAGCCATGTAGAGAGGCCTTCCGCTCGAGCGCCATAGTTCGCGATCGAACGTGAATTTGACATATCCAGGACTTTTGCAGGCCTTAAGGGTCCGCTTGAGTGGGGAATTCCACTCTTGAGCGGGGACCCTATTTTCTGGAATTTTGAAAATGCACTCTGTGTTCTGTTTTCCATTCCCTCTCACTTCTAAGCACTCTTAGGCATGCATTGAGCATTGTAATTGAGTTAAAGAGATAAGAATGAAGCCTAAAGAGGAAAGTGTGAATTTAGAACGGATCGAACTATTTGTGACCCTTTTTTTGTGTTCATGGAATGTGTAGGGTCAAGTTCCAGGGCGAATCCACAAGCCGATCACTGTGAGTAATATCTTAACAAGATATTTGAATATGTTGTTGTCCAATTGTTTACTTCTATGTAAGTTTTGTGAGTTCATTGACATAAATGATTGGGCCGAAGGCCGATTGACGTAAACGATTGGGCCGAAGGCCAATTGACATAAATGATTGGGCCAAAGGCCGATTGACATAGATGATTGGGCTGAAGGCCGATTGACATGAATGATTGGGCTGAAGGCTGATTGACATAGATGATTGGGCCGAAAGCCGATTGACATAAACGATTGAGCCGAAGGCCGATTGACATAGATGATTGGGCCGAAGGCCAATTGACATAAATGATTGGGCCGAAGGCCGATTGACACAAGCGATTGGGCCGAAGGCCGATTGACACAGGCGATTGGGCCGAAGGCCGATTGATGCAAGTGGTTGGGCCAAAGGCCGTTTGCTGTAACTGTTTCAAGGGTGTTTATGTATCTTCCTTATTTGATATTATTCACTGGGCTTTCACTCACGCTCATTCATGTACATGTAGGTGAGCCAAGAGACGTCCAGAACCAGCCTCGGTGAAATTGTGAGAAACAGTCAAAGTTTTGAGGAGTCAGCCCAAACGTCTCACGCACGAGACTGTCTTCGCCTTTTTGTCATTCTGTTTTATTTTGTCATGTGGGCGAAGTCTTTGTATATGTTGTATATAAGCTTTGGGTTCGACTGACTTAAACTTGTGTGATCCTGTATGTACAGTGTTCTGTGTTAGTACATATTTTGATGTGAGTTATTAACATCTAAACGTTTGGAATGTTATGGTGCGCATATAAGCACAGCTCTATGGACAAAGTTTTAAATTGCTTCCGTTTGGCCCCTTTACTCTGATGAGTATTTGATTTATTAACATTGAGGCCATAGGTAATCCCATGATTACTGGTCGGTTATGGCCTTAACCCATAGGGGCAGGTTCGGGTCATGACACTTCCTATCTGGGTTCACCTTGGTTGAGGCTCGGGTGGTGCAGATCTTTTAGCTGTTGATGAGGGGTTGTATGTCAGTGCACAATCTCTTTACCTCATGAACAAGCTTCAACATGTGCTCGGGATGGGATTAGGAAGAAGTGGTTGGAAGGGCGTCGTTACATTGGCCAAAGTGCCACACAATCCCCATGCCTTTGGTCTAGGTTATACACCTACCAAAGAGGATTGGGTAAGAAAAGGAAAAGAGATGGCTGGAAGAGCCAGAGCTAAACAAGCCGGGAAGCACTATGAGTTAGTGCATAGACCTATCCGAGGGACCCTGAACGGACGCTTTGTCCGAGAGGGAGAAGATTTCCCATTCTGCGGCTTTCCAGAGCCATGGCTGAATTTAGAGAGGCGGCGCTTGCTGGGTTTTAAGATCTTCTTTGACTTACAATTACCAGAGGATGAAGTTGTCGAAGAGCAGACTGACCCAACAGCTGTGGCTGAGCAGTGCAATGAGGATGAGTCCGATGGCACAGAACTTGAAATGGGGGTAGCACTGGCTTGTCTCCTCTCAGATCCTCAGATCTTACCAGAGTGCTCGGGGGATGATTTCTCAGTTTCCATGATTGGAGATAACTCAGCTGTGTGCCCATCTTTCGGCATTCTGAATGCATCCATCGCACCCTCCCTCGTCTAGCAATAAGCGGAAGGCTTTTTGTCTAGCAGTTCTGGGTCAGGTAGTGAACCGGAATCTGATTCCACAGAGTCTGTGGAGTCGGAATCAGATTCCAGTTCTTCTAAGTCAGAGTCAGGTATTCCTGGGGGTGATAACCCGAAAACCACTGTCCTGTCCAGGTCGTCATTTTTATTTTCTTTCAAGTCAGTTGTAATCGAATAATCAGACGATCTGAAAGTTAATAAGAATGGTACTGTTGTGGCTTTTGAGTACTTTTCTATGCCTTTAGTTTATTGCATTAATCAGGACTTTCAAAATTTTAATAAAAACGACGAGAAAGAAATTTCTCCGGTTTTAAAGCATTTGATTGACCGAGGGTAGGAGAGGTTTGTAAAGCCTTTGGTTGATGAAATCACCTCAATTAATGTTGGTACTGAGAAGAACTCGCAGCTGGTCCAAATCAGGTCCACGTTGTCTTCGGAGGAGCGCGAGCGCTTAGTCACTTTATTAAAAGATTTCAAAGATATTTTCGCGTGGTCCTACGATGACATACTTGGAATCGATCCTGAGATTGTACAGCATCGGATCCCTTTTGACTCAGAGGCCCGACCTATTAAGTAGAAGCTCTGAAGGATCCGCCCAGACTAGGCTCTGAAAATCAAAGAAGAGGTCACCAAGCAGATTGCTGCAGAGTTCCTGTTGGTATCTGAATACCCTACTTGGTTGGCCAACATAGTTCCAGTGCCAAAGAAAGACGACAGAATTCAGGTATGTGTGGACTTTAAAGATCTAAACAAAGCCAGTCCGAAGGACGACTTTCCTCTACCGCATATCGACGAATTGGTGGACTTTACTGCGGGGCATACGCTGCTCTCATTTATGGATGGGTTTTCAGGCTACAATCAAATTTTGATGGCACCCAAAGACAGGGAGAAGACTGCTTTCACCACCCCATGGGGGACCTACTGCTATAGGGTGATGCCGTTTGACTTGAAGAATGCTGGGGCTATGTATCAATGGGCTGCAACGACGATCTTGCATGATATGATCCACAAAAAGGTTGAGGTGTACGTGGACAACATGATTGTCAAGTCCAAGGAAAGAGAGGGCCACTACACCGCCTTGAAGAAAATTTTCCAACGGATTAGAGAGTATCGGTTGCGGCTGAACCCTTAGAAATGTACTTTCGGTGTCACAGCAGGGAAAATGCTGGGGTTCTTGATCACACAAAGGGGCATCAAAGTCGACCCTTCCAAAATCAAGGCCATCTTAGAAATGCCACCACCAAGGACTGAAAAGGAGGTGCGAGGCTTTCTGGGTAAAGTGCAATTCATAAGACGATTTATTGCAAAATTAACCTTGACTTGTGAACCACTCTTTGGTCTCCTGAAAAAAGGAAAGAAGTTCCAATGGGACGACCGATGTCAAGTTGCTTTTGAGCAGATCAAGCAGTATCTACAGAACCCACCCGTGTTGTCACCGCCGGAGCCGGGGAAACCGTTGATATTGTATCTATCAGTAACCGAAACGACAATGGGCTGCATGCTTGCATAGGAGTCTGAGGACAAAGTGGAGAAGGCTATCTATTACCTAAGCAAGAAGATTCTGGAATATGAAACCGGTTACACTCCGCTTGAGAAGGCTTGTTTGGCCTTGGTATGGGCTACCAGGAAGTTAAGGCACTACCTGTTAGCTTACTCTGTAATACTGGTTTCGAGATTAGATCCCATCAAATATCTCTTCGAGAAACCAGCACTTACGGGTAGGCTAGCCCGTTGGTTGCTTCTTCTCTCTGAATTTGATTTGAAGTACATAACGCACAAGTCTGTGAAAGGGAGAGTGATAGCGGAGTTTTTACCCGATCACCCAGTGGAGGGAGATGAAGCAGTAGAGTATCTGTTCCCAGATGAGGCCATTTTACATATTAAAGAAGAAACTTGGACTATGTACTTTGACGAAGCGTCAAACCAGTACGGGTATGGGATAAGGGTGTTGCGGATAGCACCCAACAATTCCCGCATACCTTTAGCCTTTAAGCTCCGGTTCAAAGTATCAAACAATGAAGCAGAGTACAAAGCATGTATCGCTGGACTAGAAGCCGCCCTAGAACTAGGGGCAAAGCATTTGGACATCATCGGAGATTCGAACCTGGTTGTATCTCAAGCAAAAGGAGATTAGAAAGTTAAAGAAGAAAAAATGAAAATCTATCACCAGACCTTGGACGTTCTGATTCCTCAGTTTGAAAAGCTGAACTTCGCCCATCTGTTAAGAGAGAACAACAGGTTCACTGATTCTTTAGCAACTCTATCTTCTATGATAGACATCCCTTTCAGAGTCCGGATGCGTCCGATAATTATTGAACAGAAGTTTGTGCCGGCCTTTGAGTTGATTGATGCGATTGATGAAGTACAAGATCAGAACCCCTAGTATTACGATATTTGGAACTTCCTAGAAAATGAGGCTTATCCACTAGGGGCAAATGCCAAAGACAAGAGAGCAATACGAAGAATGGCCGCTCAGTTCATCATTTGCGGGGGTAAATTGTACAAACGGGGTCATATTGGGATGCATAAACTGTGTGTCGATGCTGAAGAGTCTAAGCGCCTGATGGAGGCCATTCATGGAGGAGAGTCGGAGCGCACATGAGCGGGGTGATGCTAGCTCAAAAAATTCTCAGACAGGGTTATTACTGGTCAACCATGGAAGAGGATTGTATTAGCTTTGTTCGGCGATGCCACAAATGTCAAATCCATGCAAATCGCATGAACATTCCGCCATCGAAGCTATACAACATGACTTCGCCATGGCCATTTTCAGTCTAGGGGATTGATGTGATTGGGGCAGTTACTCCGAAGGGGATGAACGGGCAGGAGTATATCCTGATGGCAATAGACTACTTCACAAAGTGGGTCGAGGCCCAATCCTATGCAGTGCTGAAGGTGTCACATGTAGCTAAGTTCTTCAGGAATAACATTATCTGCCAGTATGGGGTCCCGAATGAGATTATTTTGGATAATGGTTCCCACTTCAAAGAAGGAGGTGATAAACTTGTTAGAGAAGTACAACATGGCTTTTCATAAGTCATCCACATATAGGCCACAAAACAATGGAGCAGTTGAGGCCGCCAACAAGAACATCAAGCACATTCT
Source organism: Camellia oleifera (assembly GCA_022316695.1). Lineage (NCBI taxonomy): Eukaryota > Viridiplantae > Streptophyta > Magnoliopsida > Ericales > Theaceae > Camellia > Camellia oleifera. Next base: position 69,427,989 of record CM039318.1, on the reverse strand, counting down.
GCAGAAGATGGTGGAAACCTACAGGGATTGGCCAGATAAGCTGCCGTTTGCTCTTTGGGGCTACCGGACATCAATTCGAACTTCTACTGGGGCAACTCCGTATTCCTTGGTTTATGGGATAGAGGTTGTTCTGCCTATCGAAGTTGAGGTTCCATCGTTGCGAGTAATAGCTGAGGCAGATTGGCAGCAGAGCAGGTTCGAAGAACTCATGCTGTTCGACGAGAGAAGACTGAAAGCACTGTACCACATTCAAGGTTATCAACGCAGGATTGCCAGGGCTTTCAACAAGAAAGTTAAGTCCAGGAATCAGAAAGAAGGGGATCTAGTGCTCAAAGACAACCGGGCTCCCATCCATGACCCTAGGGGCAAGTTCAGACCGAATTGGACTGGTCCTTACATCATCAAGTCTATTTGGTCGGGTGGAGCTGTCATTCTAATGGATTTAGATGGCCTTGAATTCTCCCAACCTATCAACATGGACAAGTTGAAGAAATATTATCCCTGAGTGGCTCGCTAGGCTGAAAACTCGAAAGGGCGACCTAGGCAAAAGTTAGAGCATAAAAAATTTGAAATAAGAAAAATTGAGCTCGCAAGGTTGAAAACCCAGAAAGGGTGGCCTTGGCAAAAGTTAGAGCGCAAAAGGAGAGTGTTAATACTCAAGTGAACCTGAACCGAACTACGTAAGGCTTGATTCCCGTCTTTGAGATACGTAGGCAACTTCATTCTAAAGTCCAGCTATAAACACTTACAAATCAATTGTGTCCACGTGATTTGTTTTGGCCATCTTCGTCTATTCTGCATCCAAGAGTTTGGTTGTGATCTCTAGTGCAGTGCTATTCAGACAAGGGACAACTTTCCAGTTGTTGGATCCGGGGTTGTACATCTCAGTGATAGATCTCGGGCGTGTCCAGTTGTGATCTATAGACACCCCATTTTTGACCGTCCTTAAGACTTGGACGTCATCGTTTGAACACTCGATGATCATCCCTGTTCGTGTTCGTCTTGAGTTCTCGGAGGTTTCGGCAACGTGTCTTGCCTCAAGACCTCTCGACTTGTTTGTTTTGTGTTTGGTTTTGCATCAAACACTTGTTTTTTTGCTTCTGAGGGTGGGAAATAGCTTGTAGGCCATCCCCACACCTCACCGGCCATGGCTTGAGGCCACCGGCCACTTGTGATGGTCGGTCGACACATTTTGTGGTCGGTCGGCCAACTTTGTTGGCCGATTAGCCACTTTTTCTAGCCGAGACCTTTTCTTGGGCGGGTTTGAACCTTTTGAACACCCTGTTTTAGCTTCTTGAGGAATCTTGAACCTTTTGAACCCTTGTTTAGCTTCTTCAGGAAGCTTGAACCTTTTGAACCCTTGGTTTTAGCTTCTTGAGGAAGCTTGAACCTTTTGAACCCTTGGTTTTAGCTTCTTAAGGAAGCCTGAACCTTTTTGAATCTTTGTTCTAGCTTCTCCAAGAAGCTTGAACCTTTTGAACCCTTGGTTTTAGCTTCTTGAGGAAGCTTGAACCTTTTATCTAGCTTCTCCAAGAAGCTTGGCCCTTTTGCCTAGCTTCTCCAAGAAGCTTGGCCTTCTTGGCCCTTTTGCTCCAAGCTTCTAAGAGAAGCTTGGACCCTTCTTCCTCTATAAAAGAAAAGCTCCTCTTCCATTGCAAGGGTTCGAACACTTTTGTCTAAGACAAAAACATATATCTCTCTTGATATCTCTACATCCAAGCCTCCAAAGTGCTTGGTTCTTGACCCCTTTGCACCACAACTCCTAAGCACACACCTCCACCACTCACCTAAGGTTCTTGGAGGATCTTGTAGGGACTCAAGACTTGGTTTTGACTCAGAAAAATCTGCTAGAGTGCTGGTTTTGAAGAAGGTCTTCAAGGGTGAGTTTCTAAGCCTTAAATCCCCCTTTCTTGCACAAGCTTTTAGCCTATCTTTCATGCTGTTTTGGGCTTTGTCATAAACTAAAAAAAAAAAAAATTTGAGTGCTTTAAATAGTTGTTTGAGGTCACTTTGTTGTTTGGGGTTGTTTGACCACTCTTAGGCCTTGTTTGTCCCCATTTTGTGCTATTTTGGTGAGCTCCGGGACCACCTTGTTTGGGCCTCCTCACCACTAAAATCTTGAGGGATTTCAATGGTGGGGATGGTGCTTTAAGGTCCTAAGAAGGAGAGGGCCATCCGCTCTCCTTATTGTCTTCAAAATGTGCCATTTTAGCCTCATGTGTGAGCACCATTCTTGAGTTCATGTTGGCCATGTCTTAAGTATTATTTGTGTTTATTTTGCCATGATATAGCACTGTTTTAAGTTGGTTTAGACACACCATGCATGCTTAACATACTTGTCTTGTAATGCCATGAAATTTCCTTAACATGCTTTGTGCTTTGAGCCTTGTTTCTAGCATGATTTTGGCTTATCTTTGTGAAACTTTTATGCATATTTTGGCATGATTTAGGTCTGATTTTGGTTGTTTGGGTCATCCATGACTTGCTTCGTATAGCTACCATGCAATCTAGCTTGTATGCTTTGAGTGTTGGCTCCTCTACCATGCTCTATTTGCATCATTTCAGTGGTTTGGCACCATTAGTTATGATATTTCAGTCCTTGCTCCATGCTTGTATGCTTGCATTTGATGCCCCTTTAATGCTTTAAAAGGTTGGTGTTTCATGCCCCATGTTTGGACCTTTGTGTATGCTTCCTTGTGTAGGCCATTTAGATGCCATCTAAGTGTGTTTTGGGCCTTGTCTCGACCTACATTGGGACTGTTTTGAGTCCCCTCAGCCCTTTGGGACTTGTTTCATATAGCCATGGTTTAAGCCCCTTGGCTTGCCTTGAGTTTTGGACATCGTTGCATGCCTTGCTTGCATTGATAGGTTGATTTGGCATCATCCCTCATGTATTTTTCAGAGTTTAATGTGCTTGCCATTTGTCCATAATAGTCTCTTTTAAACGTGTTTAAAAGTTGCTTCTTTGTGCTTAAGTGTTGGACCATGTGTGCATGCATGTTTGTATGAACATTCGCCCTCATTTCCATAGCATTTGGCCACTATTTTGGGCTTATTTGAGAGCTGCCCAAATTAGTCTAAGTCCACCTTTTGCATGTTACTCAAATGTTGTTACATTGCTTCATGCCTTGCATGCTTGTTTGCTTAGGTTGTGTGCCTAACGTACATTACTTGCTTGCATGCTCATATTGCATATTTAGCTCACATGCTTAGGTTGCATTTGGCATGCATGCCTTGCCTCTTGAATCACCATGATTGAGGTTGGGTTCCTTATGTGCTTGTGTGCATTACATTTGACATTAAAATGCACAACTTGGCTTCTTGCAGCATCACGCATTGAAATGTGCGATTAGTGGTCCGAGGGTCGAGCACCATACTCCCTTGAGTCTTAAACATGATATGGAGTGTGGTTGTGCAAACATTTGCTTTGAAATGCATTGCCATGCCTTGTCTGTCCTCTATTGCTGTCGAAACAGGTTTCTGCATGAAGATATGGCCAGTCGGCCATCTACAGTGCCGATCGATCAAACATTTGTGGCCAATATCAATATCCATGGTCGATGGATGGCCGGTGGCCTTTACTTTTGGCCGGTGACCTTCCACAGTGCTCAGAAGGTGGTTCTGGAGAATCCTTGGGATCTGTGCAAGTCTTAGAGGTGTAGAGCAGTGTAAACAGAGGCAACATGTGTCATGGCAATGGATTTCCGGGCAAAGCCAATTCGAGCATGCGTGCATCCCTCTTCCCGAGGCCTTTTACTGCTTTCCTTAGCTTAATTGATTTGTTAATTAATTAGGTGGTCTGTAAATTATTTAATTAGCTTGTAGGTTAATTAAATTGTATTATTCTTTTGGTCCCTCCAAGCGAGGGCGAATTTGTAATAAGCGTGCGTTTGTGTGATATATGTCTTCCAACCCCACGTCTTTCTCTCTTTTATTTACCAGCTTATGATGGTTAGATTAGGGCATGTTTCAATTAGCATACTTATGCTCGCATGTTTGCATCATTCATCTGTATTGCATGCACCGGGCTCGGCGCATCATACTAGCTGCATTGTATTTCAAATCCAAGTTGAATACGTGTTAGTTGTAGCATCTCATATGCCATTCTCAGGATAGCCGAGCCTATTGTAGCTGCATCTTGCATGTGTTGCATTAGCCATCTTAACATGAACTAGGATCATGCATATGATTACTAACTAGTTTCTGTTTTGGCTCGGAGTACTCGGTAAGCTTTTATGCTTTAGCATCCTTGCATGCGTGTGAGTGTTGCCATATTAGCATGCTTTACCATGAGACTATGTGCTTAAATGATATGACTGCCTGAATGCCTATGGGTAAAGGTTGGATTGTTTGAGTTGGGACAGCTCATTGAAATCCGTGTTTTAGCCTACTTGCGAGTAGCAAATTTCAAAACATCTTTCAAACGAACGGATATGCAATGCTCTGTTCCAAATTATACGGTCTAGTCTATACTTGTTTGTTGTGCGCATAACATAGTAATTCTAGGCTAATAATCGGAATAAGAATGCATAATGTTTTCAAAGCTAGATATCATGGTTAGTAGAGGCCGATCTTTGATCGGGCGAGCGGGGGTGCTCATAGCTGACCTTCCCCAATCGTACCCAAGTTCTCGAGCCGAGGCAACTTTGGTGATGACGGACACATGGCCTTAGGCAAACGAGTCAGGGTTTCCTAAATTCCCCAAAAAAAAAATATTTAGGTGGCGACTCTGTATCTAGCAAAGCAGTCCATGTTTGGCACTTCTTTTCTAAAAATCTATTTTCTCAAAATGATTTGCCGAATTTGGACTCTTTGGTTCAGATTAAGAACCGTGACAATTTGAGTCCGGACTGTAGCAAGCCTAAATGAACAGAATGGGATTCATCCCCCGGGGCGTTCGGGGACGTCTACAGTTTCTGGCGACTCTGCTGGGGAGAAAGAGAACTTGACTCAAATGCATGATATCCTATTTTGATTGCACTTATGTGTTTCTTTGCATTACATGTGCATTGGTGCACCTAGGACACCGTGTTTGCCATCTGCTATTCTTGAACGGTTTGCCGGAGGCTTGCTTTGTCAAAGCATGCCATAAGGCTGACTGATTACGGGCTCTGCCACGATGGGAACACAAACTCCGGTTTTACCAGGGCACCCTTTTTGACCATTCAACCTAGTGCATATTCGGAAACCATAGTGACCATTCCAATCTAGGACAGGTTGCTCACCCGATTATAGGTTGTTTGAAACCGCTGCGTGCGTAGTGAAACCCTAGCTCGTGACAAAATGGGACAGGGACACCCTACCCCAACATAGGGGTGTTTTGGCTCTTACTTGCTTGATATGTGCTGTCAGAGTGTGTCTCTACAGGTTGTATGTATCAGTTTGCAAATCTGGGTATCAGGCCTACGGGCATCAGCATTTGAGGAATCAGTTTTACCTGAGGGTATCGGTTTTGGGACAAATATTTGGGGAACAGTGATCAGTATTGAAGATAGTAGTTCCGCTATGCTTATATCTATTCCAGAAATTGGGCTGTGATGCTGTCTGTTTTCTCTTTTGCTAGGGTAGTCCTAGAATCATAGCTTTAGAAGGCTCCACTATCCCCCGAGTACATTGGATTTGTGTTGATAGACTTTGTCAGGTCAGAGACTCAGTTCGAGGGTAATCAGGGCCAGAGAAGGCTAGTCAGGCACAGACCACCAGTACAACAGTTACCAGATCAGTGATCTTTGAGCAGTCAGATTGAGATTTCCGAGCCTACTGCAGACACATGTACCGGTTGTTCAGTTAGATCAGGACAATATGTCGGGTCTGGAAGAGATGGTGTGCCAACTTCAGGATAGTATGAAAGCCATGCAGCAAGACGCTGTCCGTCAAGCAGAATTCGCCAAGCAACAGGCTGTGGTCATAACCCAACAGGCAGAGACAATTGCCAGGTTAAAGCAGCAAACTGGAGTATCTACATCACACCAAACTCCTCCCCCACCAAGAGTCCCAATACCCGGGGAGACGGCGAATGTTCAGAATGTCCAGGAGGATACAGACATCCCAACGGGGCCGGCTCCGCCCCCGATTCTACCTCAACTATCCAAGGCACCCACTCTTATCAATCAACCGGATTCTTCCTTCGAGTTCGAGGTGGACCCCACGGCATTAAAAGTGAGCAAGCTTGAAAAGCTGTTCAAAAAATCTCAAGGTGTGAAGTCCATTCCAGACATTGAGGACGGGTATACCGACGCAGCTGTGACGCTGCCAGACAGATTAAGATGCCACACATTGACCGATTTGATGGATCTGGGGATCCCATGGTGCACCTGAGGTTGTTTTCAGATATCTTAAGGCCGATGGGCCTCACCAGACTACAGAAGCTTTCTTTATTTGGCCGGACCTTGTCAGGTGTAGCGGCCATCTGGTATGCAAAATTGGAAGACGATGTCAAGAGGAATTGGGATGAGATGGCCGAGGCTTTCGTCGTTCAATACTCCTATAATACACAAATCGAGATTACAACCCGTGATCTTGAGACGACTAGGCAAGAGCCTAAGGAGAGCTTTTCTGACTTTGTGACCCGGTGGAGGGCCAAGGCCTCAATGATGACCATTAGGCCGACTGACAAAGATCAAATTCGGATGGTTGTGCGCAACCTCCAACCCAAGCTCATGCAAAAGATTATCGTTCTCCCCTTCCCTACCTTTTCAGATTTGCATGAGATGGGAGTACAGATCGAGGATGCTTTGAAACAGGGCCCGATTGACAATGACAGAGAGCAGCCTAGGAGGGCGTTTTCCCGCAGTTCGAATGCGACCACCAGTGGTGATGCAGCTGCAAGATCTTTTGAAGTTGGAATGGTCACCACCAAAATAGCCACCCCCTTTATTGGTACATCTAATCCAAACCCCCGAACTTTGGACTATCTACCCCGAGGCAAGAGGGTTTTCACCCCACTTTATATGCCTTTGTCAAAAGCTCTGGGGGGCCTACTCAGGAAAGGACATCTAAAACCGTTAGAACAACGGCCTCTACCCAATCCTCTCCCTCCAAAGCATGACCCGGCTAAGTACTGTGCTTTCCATCAAGAAACCGGTCATGACATCGACAGTTGCGTCCGTCTCCGCCACGAGATACAAAATTTGATTGACAACAGGGTCATTGTCGCACCAGGTCCTACAAAGTCTATCGGCACTTGATCAGTGAACTTGTGGGGGATAATGTGACTATGTGATCGGGGGATGAACCACCTGCGGGTGGCGCTCAGTTTACTCCAGATGTGGCATATGGCACGCACTGTTTTGAGCATTTGTGAATGCTGGTTTTTGTACTTTCTGACTCGGGTATTGAGTTAGTTTTTTTATGTCGTTTAGAGTCTGTCTCGTTGTATAGAGTCAGTCTTTTCATACTAAATCAGCTGGGTCTGTCTGGTTATATCGAGTCAGTTCTATTTTGTCAGAGTCGAGTGATTCCGGGAATGTTATCTCGGATGTCACTTTTTTGTTTTGTGTTTGTCTCTTTGCTTTCTTTTTAAGTCTGTTTCTGCCGTGAAGCCAATTGTAACCAGGAAATCTAAATGAAACAGCTGTGGCTGTCATGTTTTGTACTTATTGCTGCTTTGAGCCAGTTATGCCAACAGATTTGAATGAACAACAGTGATTTTCACACTCTTATGTTTGCTTGTCTTGCACCAGTTGTGCCAGAAGTTTGAATAAAACGACAATGCTTTTCACCTGCTTGTCTATGCTTTGAAAATCATTGCATTGATCTAAGTTTTTCAAAACCTTTTGAACATTGTGATGAAAACAAAGAGGAAGGAATTTATCGGGATTTGCAAAACTTTGATCAAATTGAGAGAAAGAGAGGCGTGCTAAGCCCTTAATGAATGAAATCATGTTTGTTAACGTAAGTACTGAGAAGGATCCTGGCTTGATCCAGATTGGTCCCACACCGTCTTCAGCGCGAGCGATTAGTCATTTTCTTAAAAGATTTCAAAAAATGTTTTGCGCGGTCCTGCAAAGATCTTTGTGGAATCGCTCTTGAGATTGTGCAGCTTAGGATTGCTCTCAGCCTCGAGACTCGACCCCTCATTTTCAAACCTTGGACTAGAACTTAGAAAGTTCAAAGGTCAACTACAATGTGAGGCCTGTGTGGCCAGATTTGAAGCAGCCCTCGAACAAGAGGCAAGAAAGTCAGATCAAGAAGATCAGTTGTGATCGAAAGAAGCTTGCAAAGCTAGATCAGAAGCACCCTCGAACTAGGGGCAAAAATATCAGACATGCTTGAAGAGCCCAAAATGGATCGCTCCGCAAATCAATTAAGATCGGCAAGAATGCCAAACCCCAGAAGGGAGGAAAGAAGAAGGTATCGCTGAAAGATGACTGAGTTTCGATCCATAACACTAGGGGCAAATTCAGCCCCCATTGGATGGACTCCTACATCGTCAGCAAACAGCAGCCACTCTTTTGGATTCAGACGGATTCAAGATCTCAGAACCATTTGACATGGACCAAACTACACTTTTACCCTTGAGAGGCTCGCTGGGCCGAAAACCCGGAAGGGCGACCCAGGCAAAAGTTAGAGTAAGAAAAAGAAGAAAAAGAACAAGAAAAAAAAATGCAAAGAATGAAAAAAGAAAAGGAAGAAAAAAGATGAAAAAAAAAGAGAAAAAAAAAAGAGAAGAAAAGAAATGAAAAGAAAAGAAGAACAAAGCTCGCAAGGTTGAAAACCCAGAAAGGGCGGCCTTGGCAAAAGTTAAAGCGCAAAAGGTGAGGGTTAATACACGAGTGTACCTTAAACCCGAACTACGTAAGGCTTGATTTCCATCTTTGGGATACGTAGGCAACTTCGTCTTGAAGTCCAGCCACAAACACTTCTAATTCGACTGTGTCCATGTGATGGTTCTGGTCATCTTTGTCTTCTCTGTATCCGAGAGTTTGGTTGTGATCGTCACTCTGAGGACTGATTACAATGCGCTGCAGTGCCATTCGAATAAGGGGCAACTTTTCGTTGCCATACAAAGCGCTGCGATGCCATTCAACCAAGGGGCAACTTTCCGTTGCCATACAGTGCCGTTCAGACAAGGGGCAATTTTCCTTCAGATCTGAGGTTATGCATCTCAAGAGTAAGTTCTGTGCTCGTTGAGCAGTGGCCATTTGCAAAAATAGTTTTTGAAAATTTTTACTGAGGTTGACTAATTTCTCGAAAATTATTTCAAAAAATGAACCATTTCTTGGACCCAAAAAAGGAAAATTTTCAGTGCTCATAACTTGACTTGCATGATTTTAAACCAAAAAGTGAACAAGTGTGTTAATCCAACTCTTATTTTGGTTAAAATTGTTTTAGCAGAAGCCAAAAAAAAATGGTCAAAATGATGAACTAGGGGCACAGTTGAGTCAGGTGTTCTGTCTTTTCCCCTTTATCAACGCACTTGCCAGAAAGGGCACCCTATTCGCCAAGAAGGGCACAGCAGAAGGTAACAGAGAAAGCTCTCATATCCTCTGAGCAGTGAGGCATCAAGTCAAGTACAAAGCACGAGCTGGAATGGGGCAAGATATTCTATTCCCTCATCTAGATAGATCTAATCACGTCCAAACTCCCCAGCAAAGCATTGTCAACCGATGTCAGCTGTAGATTTGCTACACACCCAGTTGTGGCGCAACCCCTCTGTGGGAAAGTTCACTACTGTGCGTAGAAGAAAAAGAATCTAGCGGAATGCTAGGGGCAAGACCCCGCAACTTTCTGTTTATCCATCAACCACCCAGGGGAGGGATAAAAAATGAGAGATTGAAGAATAGAGAGATGTGCGCTAAGAGAAAAAGTGAGGAAAAGGGCTTTTTCAGAAAAACAGAGCCTGAGGGCCGAGTGATGTGAGAATCACTAATGAGAAAGGGTGAGAAATAATACCCGGAGAAACTGGCTCCTCGTGCACTGAGAGGTCTCTCGTCTTTGTAACACGTCTGTGTGTCGTGTCTTTTGTTTTGTTTGTCTCGATTCTTGTTTTGAGTCATTTCGAGTGTCAATAGATGTGTTTAGGTTGTTTACCTTTGTTTGAGTCGTGGTGCGCTGTGTTCAGTCGTAGGCTCAATACCCAGTTGAAAACTTATTTTCACTCTCAATTCCAGAATAAAATCGTTTTGTGCTCAGAGTGCTGTGCCATTCTCTACATTTGTGCAAAACAAGATTCTTTCTTTCATAAACCGCAGGGTTCGACCCAGGTCATGTCAGAACAGTAGAACTAGGACCTATCTGAAGCTACATGGGTTCCGGGCTGCAAACCAAAAGAAAAGAGGGAAAATTTGGAGCATCTTAATGTGTTTCAACTTCGGCAGATTCCAAGACTGCATTCCAGGTGCACCTTCTCAGGCCTCACCATTTCTCTGGAGTATGAGTGTATCTCGACCCCAAGTGTAAGCCTGCTTCAAGTCAGAATGGCAGTCCAAGCAACACCTGTGGTTTTTCACATGCAAATGTTATCTCTGGCCAGTATAGACAGGGTATCCCCTTTTGAGCCGAGTGTGTTACCAAGTCCTCCGAGAGGTAAGTCGGAGGTTACGTTGAATTGGTCTTGTTAAGGCATATATTTCCTTATTCAGTAGTTTACTTCAAACATGCTGTTAATGTTGCACTGAAAATGCATTGTTATGCACTGTTCTCTTTGCAGTGTTATGCACACTCCACCTGCATTGTTATGCACCCGCTTCGCTTGCATTGCGATGCACTTTCCAGTTGCATTGTTATGCACCTTTTCACTTGCAATTGTCATTCTTTCTCCTCGCACGTGCGATGGGTTAGACCTCCTTTGGTTTAGAGCATTTGGAACACGTTCCAATGCTTATATCATTCTGAAACACCGGGATACGTCCCTATTTTTCTCCCTTTTTTCCAAAACAACGGGATATGTCCCTACATTTCTCCCTTCCTTTCGAAACACCGGGATACGTCCCTATGTTTCTCTTTCCTCCCGAAACACCGGGATATGTCCCTATGTTTCTCCCCCTTTGGTTATGAGCATTTGGAATACGTTCCAATGCTTATGCCTTTCCGAAACATTGGGATATGTCCCTATGTTTCTCCCTCTTTGGTTAAGAGTATTTGGAATACGTTCCAATGCTTATACCTTTCTGAAACACCGGGATACCTCCCTATGTTTCTCTCTCTTTCCGAAACACCGGGATACATCCCTATGTTTCTCTCTCTTTCCGAAACACCGGGGATACGTCCCTATGTTTCTCTTTCCTTCCGAAACACCGGGATACGTCCCTATGTTTCTTCCTCTTCGGTTAAAAGCATTCGGAATACGTTCCAATGCTCACACCATTCCAAAACACCGGGATACGTCCCTATGTTTCTCCCTCTTCGGTTAAAAGCGTTTGGAATACGTTCCAATGCTCACACCATTCTGAAACACTGGGATACGTCCCTATGTTTCTCCCCCTTTGGTTACGAGCATTTGGAATACGTTCCAATGCTTATGCATTTCCGAAACATTGGGATATGTCCCTATGTTTCTCCCTCTTTGGTTAAGAGTATTTGGAATACGTTCCAATGCTTATACCTTTCTGAAACACCAGGATACGTCCCTATGTTTTTCTTTCATTCCGAAACACCGGGATACGTCCCTATGTTTCTTCTCTTTGTTCCGAAACACCGGGATACGTCCCTATGTTTCTCTTCTTCTTTTCTAAAACATCGGGATACGTCCCTATGTTTCTTCTTCTTTTCTGAAACACCGGGATATGTCCCTATGTTTCTTCTCCTTTTCTGAAACACCGGGATATGTCCCTATGTTCCCCCCTCTTTGGTTAAGAGCATTTGGAATACGTTCCAATGCTTATACCATTCCGAAACACTGGGATATGTCCCTATGTTTCTCTCTTTATTCCTTCCTCACACGATTGCAGCGTGTTTGGAATTGCTTACCTCTTCTCACGAATTCAGCATGGTTAGAGTTTGTTCCTCCCTCACACAATTTCGGCATGTTTGGAATTTGACTTAGGTTGCGTTATATGCACTCCTAATTGTTTGTTTTGGACCTCCTCTCATGATTCCGGCATGGTTGGAGTTTGTCACCCTTTGCATCTTTACTACCATAGCATTTCATTCGCACTATCTTGCACACCTTACCTGTACTTGTTAGTACATTGCATTGTTTTGCATACAAACCGGCTTCACGAAAGCGTATAAGTCCAATTACAAACTGGCTTCGCGAAAGCGTATAAGTCCAATTACAAACCGGCTTCGCGAAAGCGTATAAGTCCAATTACAAACCGGCTTCGCGTCAGCGTATAAGTCCAATTACAAACCAGCTTCGCGAAAGCGTATAAGTCCAATTACAAACCGGCTTCGCGAAAGCGTATAAGTCCAATTACAATTCGGCTTCGCGAAAGCGTATAAGTCCAATTATCAAAATCTTCTTGCATACCATTTGCATTTTGCCCCAGCCTTCGGGCGCATCTCTGCATGCCTGTATTGATTGCTTTGTCTAAGACTTCGGCCTTGTCAAAAATGGGTCGTCTCTAGGCTTTGACATTCACTCCCGACATTTTTATGACTTTCGAGTTCTGTCAAAGAGGGGCAACTGTAGACACCCCATTTTTTACCGTCCTTAAGACTTGGACGTCATCATTTGAACACTCGATGATCATCCCTGTTCGTGTTCGTCTTCAGTTCTCAGAGGTTTCAGCTACGTGCCTTGCCTCAAGACCTCTCGACTTGTTTGTTTTGTGTTTGGTTTTACATCAAATACTTGTTGTTTTGCTTCTGAGGGTGGGAAATAGCTTGTAGGACATCCCCACACCTCACTGGCCATGGCTTGAGGCCACCGGCCTTGTTTCCTTGCCACTTGCCACTTGTGATGGTCGGTCGGCACATTTTGTGGTCGGTCAGCCAACTTTGTTGGCCGATTAGCCACTTTTTCTGGTCGAGACCTTTTCTTGAGGGGGTTTGAACCTTTTGAACCCCCTGTTTTAGCTTCTTGAGGAAGCTTGAACCTTTTGAACCCTTGTTTTAACTTCTTGAGGAAGCTTGAACCTTTTGAACCCTTGATTTTATCTTCTTGAGGAAGCTTGAACCTTTTGAACCCTTGGTTTTAGCTTCTTGAGGAAGTTTGAACCTTTTAAATCTTTGTTCTAGCTTCTCCAAGAAGGTTGAACCTTTTGAACCCTTGGTTTTAGCTTCTTAAGGAAGCTTGAACCTTTTGAATCTTTGTCTAGCTTCTCCAAGAAGCTTGAACCCTTTTGTCTAGCTTCTCCAAGAAGCTTGGCCCTTTTGCCTAGCTTCTCCAAGAAGCTTGGCCCTTTTGGCCCTTTTGCTTCAAGCTTCTAAAAGAAGCTTGGCCCCTTTGCTCCAAGCTTCTAAGAGAAGCTTCGATCCTTTTTCCTCTATAAAAGAAGAGCTCCTCTTCCATTGCAAGGGTTCGAACACTTTTGTCTAAGACAAAAACATATATCTCTCTTGATATCTCTACATCCAAGCCTCCAAAGTGCTTGGTTCTTGACCCCTTTGCACCACAACTCCTAAGCACACACCTCCACCACTCACCTAAGGTTCCTAGAGGGTCTTGTGGGGACTCAAGACTTGGTTTTGACTCAGAAAAATCTGCTGGAGTGCTGGTTTTGAAGAAGGTCTTCAAGGGTGAGTTTCTAAGCCTTAAATCCCCCTTTCTTGCACAAGCTTTTAGCCTATCTTGCATGCTATTTTCGGCTTTGTCATAAACTGAAAAAAGTTTTGTTTTTGAGTGCTTTAAATAGTTTTTTCAGGTCACTTTGTTTTTTGGGGTTGTTTGGCCGCTCTTAGGCCTTGTTTGGCCCCCATTTTGTGCTATTTTGGTGAGCTCCGGGACCACCTTGTTTGGGCCTCCTCACCACTAAAATCTTAAGGGATTTCAGTGGTAGGGATGGTGCTTTAAGGTCCTAAGAAGGAGAGGGCCATCCCCTCTCCTTATTGTCTTCGAAATGTGCCATTTTAGCCTCATGTGTGAGCACCATTCTTGAGTTCATGTTGGCCATGTCTTAAGTGTTATTTGTGCTTATTTTGCCATGATATAGCACTTTTTTAAGTTGGTTTACACACACCATGCATGCTTAGCATACTTGTCTTGTAATGCCATGAAATTTCCTTAACATGCTTTGTGCTTTGAGCCTTGTTTCTAGCATGATTTTGGCTTAGCTTTGTGAAACTTTTATGCATATTTTGGCATGATTTAGGTCTGATTTTGGTTGTTTGGGTCATCCACGACATGCTTCATATAGCTACCATGCAATCTAGCTTGTATGCTTTGAGTGTTGGCTACTCTACCATGCTCTATTTGCATCATTTCAGTGGTTTGGCACCATTAGTTATGATATTTCAGTCCTTTCTCCATGCTTGTATGCTTGCATTTGATGCCCCTTTAATGCTTTAAAAGGTTTGTGTTCCATGCCCCATGCTTGGACCTTTGTGTATGCTTCCTTGTGTAGGCCCTTTAGATGCCATCTAAGTGTGTTTTGGGCCTTGTCTCGACCTACATTGGGACTGTTTTGAGTCCCCTCAACCCTTTGGGACTTGCTTCATATAGCCATGGTTTAAGCCCTTTGGCTTGCCTTGAGTTTTGGACATAGTTCCATGCCTTGCTTGCATTCATAGGTTGATTTGGCATCATCCCTCATGTATTTTTTAGAGTTTAATGTGCTTGCCATTTGTCCATAATAGTCTCTTTTAAACGTGTTTAAAAGTTGCTTCTTTGTGCTTAAGTGTTGGACCATGTGTGCATGCATGTTTGTATGAACATTCACCCTCATTTCCATAGCATTTCGCCACTGTTTTGGGCTTATTTCTGAGCTGCCCAAATTAGTCTAAGTCCACCTTTTGCATGTTGCTCAAATGTTGTTACATTGCTTCATGCCTTGCATGCTTGTTTGCTTAGGTTGTGTGCCTAATGTACATTACTTGCTTGCATGCTCATATTGCATATTTAGCTCACATGCTTAGGTTGCATTTGGCATGCATGCCTTGCCTCTTGAATCACCATGATTGAGGTTGGGTTCCTTATGTGTTTGTGTGCATTACATTTGATATTAAAATGCATAACTTGGCTTCTTGGGCCATCACGTATTGAAATGCACGATTGATGGTCCGAGGGTCGAGCACCATACTCCCTTGAGTCTTAAACATGATATGGAGTGTGGTTGTGCAAACATTTTCTTTGAAATGCATTGCCATGCCTTGTCTGTCCTCTATTACTGTCAAAACAGGTTTCTGCAGGAAGATATGGCCGGTCGGCCATCTACAATGCCGATCAACCAAACATTTGTAGCTGATATCAATATCCATGGTCGATGGATGGCCGGTGGCCTTTACTTTTGGCCGGTGACCTTCCACAGTGTTCAAAAGGTGGTTCTGGAGAATCCTTGGGATCTGTGCAAGTCTTAGAGGTGTAGAGCAGTGTAAACAGAGGCAACATGTGTCATGGTAATGGATTTCCGAGCAAAGCCAATCCGGGCATGTGTGCATCCCTCTTCCCGAGGCCTTTTACTGCTTTCCGTAGCTTAATTGATTTGTTAATTAATTAGGTGGTCTGTAAATTATTTAATTAGCTTGTAGGTTAATTAAATTGAATTATTCTTTTGGTCCCTCCGAGCGAGGGCGAATTTGTAATAAGCGTGCGTGTGTGTGACGCATGTCTTCCAACCCCACGTCTTTCTCCCTTTTATTTACCAGCTTATGATGGTTAGATTAGGGCATGTTTCAATTAGCATACTTATGCTCGCATGTTTGCATCATTCATCTGTATTGCATGCACCGGGCTCGGCGCATCATACTAACTGCATTGTATTTCAAATCCAAGTTGAATACGTGTTAGTTGTAGTATCTCATATGCCATTCTTAGGATAGCCGAGCCTATTGTAGCTGCATCTTGCATGTGTTGCATTAGCCATCTTAACATGAACTAGGATCATGCATGTGATTACTAACTAGTTTCTGTTTTGGCTCGGAGTACTCGGTAAGCTTTTATGCTTTAGCATCCTTGCATGCGTGTAAGTGTTTCCATGTTAGCATGCTTTACCATGAGACTATGTCCTTAAATGATATGACTGCCTAAATGCCTGTGGGTGAAGGTTGGATTGTTTGAGTTGGGACAACTCGTTGAAATCTGTGTTTTAGCCTACTTGCGAGTAGCAAATTTCAAACCATCTTTCAAACCAACGGATATGCAATGCTTTGTTTCAAATTAGACGGTCTAGTCTATACTTGTTTGCTGTGTGCATAACATAGTAATTCTAGGCTAATAATCGGAATAAGAATGCATAATGTTTTCAAAGCTAGATATCATGGTTAATAAAGGCCGATCTTTGATCGGGCGAGCGGGGGTGTTCATAGCTAACCTTCCCCAATCGTACCCAAGTTCTCGAGCCGAGGCAACTTTGGTGATGACGGACACGTGGCCTTAGGCAAACGAGTCAGGGTTTCCTAAATTCTCCAAAATAAAATATTTAGGTGGTGACTCTGTATCTGGCAAAGCAATCCATGTTTGGCACTTCTTTTCTAAAAATCTGTTTTCTCAAAACGATTTGCCGGATTTGGACTCTTTGGTTCAGATTAAGAATCATGACAATTTGAGTCCGAACTGTAGCAAGCCCAAATGAACAGAACGGGATTCATCCCCCGAGGCGTTCGGGGACATCTACATGATCCATATCAAAAATGGTTTTGAAAAGTTTTAATAAAAGTTGATTTTGTTCAAATTAATCTTTTTACAACTTAGACCATTTTTGGACCATAATGAAAAAAATTTAGTACCCACAACCTTCAATTTTATTGATTTCACTACAGAGTTCTCTAACTCTCGATACAAATTGAAGTTGCTTTTTATTACATTCAAAAAGAAAACTTAAAAGTACAGATTAAAGCAATAAACTAGGGGCATGTTTAAGTCAGGTATTCCTGCGCCCCCTCCTAGAGCTTGTGGAAGCCTCAGATGCCAAAGTAGGCCCAGCTTGTGCCTCATCTTCAAGCCAAGCAATGCATTCTCCAGAAAGAGTACAACTGAAAGTGGGAGCGGGGGCCAAAAGTTCTCTAGTCCTCCATGCTGTGGCATATCGGGCTAGGTGTGAGCCTTTGATCGGAAATGAAGCTGGGTATTCTATCCCCTCTTCCGGGCAAGACTAGTCATGGCTGAACTGATGCCTAAACCGAAATGGAAAGTAAAAGACACAGTGTGTCAGGCCAATCAGCTGAATCCCAGGCTGCCGAGACATGCTGTAGCTCATCTCCGGCAGGTCAAGCCAGGGACAACGCCAAGCGATGTTGACAGCAGAAAGGCTGCACATCCATTCGCACCACCATCCCTCGTCTGGGGCATCAACTAGTCATTGTTGGAAGAAATAGCCGCGTGCTAAATATGCTGGGCATGAGTCCACTACTTTCAACTTATCCATGAGCCATATCTGGGGAGGGATAAAAAAATAAGAGAGATTAAAGAATAGAGGGGTGTACGTAGAGAGAAAAGTGAGAAAGGATTTTGAGAGAAAAACAGAGCCTGAGGGCCGAGTGATATGAGAAATACACATATGAGAAAGGTGGGAAACATTACCTGTAAGAGTAGTGGACTTCCTGCAAACCTAGTTGTCTCCCAGCGATGGAAAGCATCCAAGCCCATCAAGGTTTCGGCTAATGTCATGCCAATGCAACTCTTGCCCTCTTTCAAGACTTGGGCAACCTCAATCAAGAGAATACTAGACCCTCCAAGGCCAGGGGCAAGTAGAAAATGAGATAGAATGCACAAACAGAGGGCATGTCGCCGAAAACTTTGCCAAAGATAATTGTCGCGGTTACTGGCGTCAGAAAAGCGATGAATTAGACTGGGAATGTCCAACTCCCCGTTGCGAATCAAAGACTGAGCGTCGTGCAAAGTAAGCCCACATGTCCGTCCTAAAGCTTGGATGTGGCCGAAACGGAATTGAGGCAAGATTTCCTCGTCGCGTCGTGATTCCATCAAAGCTTGGAATTCTTCAAAAGTGGGGCACATCTCTTGACCCCCCAAAGCTAAAAACATGAGATACCGAATTCCAACACCTAGTCGCAGCATGGAGGAACAGAAAACACAGCGGGGTGCGACTCAGCGTGAATAGTGCATTTATTTCGAAATCTCAAAAATTCAACTTTTCCGAGCCATCCAAAGTCGCAATCCAATTGGAGAGTTTTTCGGCGAAGAACGGTTCCATTTGGGGCAAAAATAGAGTTGAAGTGAAGAAACCCTGAAGCTGGAGTTTTATAGAAGATAAGGCAGTGAGTGGAAGACAGGTGGCAGCATTCTAGGGGTCCCTAACACTAGTAGCTGACCAGCCAGTGTTTGTGGCCGACCGGCCAATTTTTGTAGCCGACCGTCCAGGGCTAGTGGCCGATAGCCGTTTCTGGTGGCCAGCAGCCTCCTTTTGTGGCTGACCACCTCTTCTTTTGCTCCTTGGGCCATCCATGTATTGGAAATACCAAGAACCTGTATTTTGTTCCACTCTTGGTGCACTGTCTTCCGTCTCTCTTTAAGAATTTTGTCAAAATTGCTTATCGAGTTGTTGTATTGCTTATCGAGTTGTTTTTGTTTTGGTCATTCAATTGTTATTTTATTCATTGTTGTTTTGTTCATTGAGTTTTCTTACTCTTTTTGTAGTGTGTCAGTCGGTTTACTACCTGATTAAGCAATTGCCAATACAACATTCAATTTTCATCAAAATCCCATTTTTGTGAAAAATGGTGCTATGCGATGTTTTGCGATGCTCAAAATATACAATGCAACACTTTTTGAACAAAAAGTCTGTTTTCATTTCCAATTATAGTCACCTTTTTGCAATACAAGTTTTTAAAGAAAAGTAAAACTGCCTAAGGCTATAGTGTTAATACTGCCAGCAAAAAGAAAACTAAGCAAAAAAGAAAAGGAACTAAAACGAAACATCTGAATCGACCTCGGCCACCTCAAGATCGAGAGGTCATCCTCGCCCTATTCCTGGGCATGGCGTCAAAGCTGTCACCATCAGCGCCGCCGTCTGCCTCTGAGCCAGAGTCGAATCCAGAACCATCTTCGCTCCCCTCCTCGGAGCCGTCCCCAGCACCGTCACCACCCTGAGACGACACTAACTGTGAGCTCGCCGGCTCCTCGTCCTCATCAGACTCATCATCATCTGGGACAGGCCCCCGTGAACTGCTCTCGGTATGAGTGCGCCTGTCCCTACCTTGATTGTGTACCGACATCCCTCGTCCCTGTCTCCCTGCTGCTGAAGGAGGCGCTGAAGGTCCTGTTGCAACTCCTACTGGGGCGCCCGATGGGGCTGGCATCTGGAAAAGAATCTGAAAAGGACAGGGTATCAGATACAGTATATGATTGCAGTGTATGAGTGCTGTGAGCGATATATGAAGGACAGTGTATCAGATACAGTATATGATTGCAGTGTATGAGTATTGTGAGCAGTATATGATTACAGTGTATCGGTGCCGTGAGCGATATATGAAGGCGGTGTATCAAATGCAGTATTGATAATGTAATGCATCAGATCAGTATGGAGCAGATTATAGAGGGTTTTGGAACGAAGGTTGAAAGAACTTATTGGGATCCTGTAAATACTGAGCAGATCCATGCTCGTCTGCACCATCCCCATCAGAGAAGCTGACAGCTTGAGAGCCTGCCCGGTGTACTCTATGGGTGCCTGTAAATGTATTGAGATGATTAGTAATTCGTAACGCGTAAACTGAAATGAATTGAATATACGGAATGTAATGTATGGTACATACAGAGGTCGGGCCTCGCACTTTGACAAGCTCGTGGCTAGCTGGGGCAGGAGCGATGGGAATCTGATAAGTATCTCCAGTACGTCCCTGACAAGTCATGGTAGTAGGCAGCTCCGGCCATCCTGCTCTCTGCCTCGCCTGGGAGCCCCTCCTGTCATGGGCCTAAGTCGCCCTGGATCCACCCGCTCTCTCTACTGCAGCTGCAAGTCTGTCTCTCTCACCCCTACGAGTGCCGGTTAGAGACGGCATGAGATATGTCTGGATGAAGACAGTGTAGTCGCCATCAAGCCTGAAGAGGTCGGCGTCCCAACCTATCGTGAAATCGATCATCTCCTATAGGGTGTACCTCTCTATAATTCTCATGTGCGTGGGAGGGGGCATCGGAACCACTGGCTCGGGCAAACCGAGGCTCTGTCACAGGAAGCGCTCCCCCAAGAACTACGCTCGACAGACTGGGCCCTCAAGCAAAACCCGAAATCGGGATGTCTCCCGAACACCGACAAACTGATCCCTGACCCCAGCAGGCATCACTGCCCACAGGTGCCAGGTGATCTGTAAATGGCGAATGTACAGTTTATTAGCTACCGTCAAAGATACAATATGAAGTAGAGCTGAAATGACTGTAAGGTTTGAAATACCTCTACTGCAGCTACAGTGTCGAAATATCGGCGGAAGAATGAGAAAGACTCTCGGGGCCTCCGCTGGCATCTCATGTCATATCTGTCCGAATATGGGACCATGGGAGGTGTCTCTACCTCCGGCTCTGGGGCAAGCCTCGAGAAGTAGGCATATACCCATAGTTGTGGAATGTAAAAGGGTAACAATGAGTGTGTGTCTAACAAATGCAGATAAAGCAGGAATCAGATGATATGCAATGCATTATGCAGTGTGAGCAGTGTACAGATGATGTAAAGCAGTAGGCAGTGTGTGCAATGTGCAGTGTACGGAGTACAAGTAATGTAAAATGGAAATGCAAAGCAGGAGGGAAGGACATACCTCCCAGGCCCTCCAATATCCTCCCAGCAGGTGCCCGCTCCAGCGAGAAGAGGAGCTCATGTATCCATATAATGTGGCCAGGCCGGCGCTGCCCTAGTCATAGTAACGAACCTGGGATAGATCCACCAAGGCACTCAGGAGGTAGTGCCCGACGGTGTTCGCCCGGTCGACGAAAAGAGTAGTGCCAAACAAGAACATGAGGAACCCCTGGGCGTAGTACTCGGTCTCCTCGTGGGTCGTCGGTGTCTCCCTTCTAAAGTAGTCCGCGAACCATGAATATCGTACCATCCCTGGTTGAGAGAGGGGTGGGCGAGTCCCCAGCAAGTAGATCTGAACAGCATCCCACTCGCCCATGTCGGTGTTGTAAGGAATCGGATGACCCCCTACCCCTATGCCGGTGAGCATAGAGAAGTCAAAGGGAGTCATCGTCATCTCCCATGCTATAGAGAAATGGAAAGAGTCGGTGGTATCCCACCACCTCTCTACTAAAGCGCATAGGAGAGGCCGGCTGGCAGTGAGACATGATAGTCCCATGCAGAATGCGCCAAAACTAACATCATCGACGATGTGACGGACGGCATCAGGCAGCTCCATATACCAATCCCGTGCGGCAATGGTCCCATAGCCTCGAAAAACGTGTGAATCTCCCTGTAAGTAGGATAAACAGATGTAAGGTGGTGTCAGGCTTTGATACAGTGTGTGAAGGTGTTCAGAATAAACAGAGAATACAGTGTGCAAGTGTGATTGGTTTGAATGGCTGAAGAGCAATATGAATGCAATCTACATTGCGAAAAGTAAAGAGGAAGTGTATACCTCAGAGGCGCTGTGGGATAAGTACGACTCTGACTCGCGTAGCAGGAGGTCCTCCGATGCACCTCACGCGAATCTCCTAAAGTGACGGATTCCGTTAGGAGGCAACACGTGTACCTCAGGGTCATACATCGCCGAATCAAACGGTCGAATGCCTTGCGGCAAAGGCTCAAACTTGTGATCCATCTCCATCCCCGGAGGAGCTCCGCCGTGTGGGATGTCATCCGCCATCTCAAGAGGGATGAGAAGATGGTCGGAAATGTGAAAAATGGGCGGGAATATCAAAAGTCAACAGAAAGTCAACTCCGAGGAGGGAAAAATGGAAGAAAATGTCAAGGCTCAGAAGAGGGCACGAAAACCAAGGGTGACTCAGGGGAAACAAACCCCAAGTGAGGGAAATCAAGAAAGAGGCACTGAAAACACTTTCCAATCGGTTCAAAATGTTGAGAACAACGAGGGTTTTGCAAATCGAAAGTTTTGAGAGGTTTGAAAACGTGTGTAAAGCGTGGATCGGAAGGGGGAAATAGTCTCGAATGAGAGGAAATAGTCTCCATGCTTGTTTAACATACATGTCTTGTGATGCCATCATTTGCCTTAACATGTACTTAGCATGTAGATTGCCATGCTTGCTTGTTTTGGCCAAGCTTTGTGAAGCTTTTAGGCTTGTTTTGCCATGCTTAAGGTCTGATGTAGGTTGTCTTAGCCATGCTTGCCATGCTTTGGATACCCTCTTTGCATTTTAGCTTGTGGGCTTTAAGTGTATGGACCATGAGCATGCATTACTTGCATTATTTCAGTGGTTTGGAACCACTTACCATGCCATTTCAGTCCACTTAGCATGCTTGTATGCTTGCATTTGATGCCCCTTTAATGTGTTAAAGGTTGTTGTCTTATGCCCCTTGTTTAGGCCCTTGTGCATGCTTGCATGTTTAGGCCACTTAGATGCCATCTAGGTGTATCCTTAGCATTGTTTAGGTCTGCCTTGGACCTGTTTTAAGTCCTCTTGGCCTTGTGAGGCTTGGTTGACTTAGCCATGGTTTAAGCCCCCTTGGGCTTACCTTGAATCTTGGACCATTGTTGCATGCTTAGCTTGTCTTATTGACTTGGTTTGGCACCTTTCATGACATGATTTTCAGAGCTTATAATGCATGCCATTTGTCCATGTTTGCATCCTCTTAAGTGTGCTTGAGAATTGCTCTTTAATGCTTAAGTGTTGGTCCTTGTGTGCATGCATGTTTGCATGTCATTTTGCCTTCATTCTTGAGCATGTTGGCCACTATTTTGGGCCTAGTTGAGGGCTGCCCAAATTAGTCTAAGTCCACTCTTCACATGTTGTTACATGTCTTACACTTTGCATGTTTTGATTGCATCATGTCTTGCATGTCCATTAGCCTTACATGTTGTTGCGTACTTGGCCTATCACATGCTTGCTTGCATGCTTGAACATCCCCATTGTATTTGGCATACTCATTGGTTTGCATTGCCTCATGACTTGCATGCTTGCTTGCATAGGTTGCATGCCTAGTGTGCATTGTGCATTGCATTCCCATGTTGCATGCTTAGGTTGTATGCCTAGGTTGCATTGCATGAGCATGCATGCCTTGCCTCTTGAATTGAGTGTGATAGAGGTTGGGTTTCATTTGTTTGTTTGGTGTGCATTTCACTTGAAATCAAAGTGCATACTTGGTTTCTTGGGCCATCACGCATTGAAATGCGCGATTGGTGGTCCGAGAACCAAGGACCATACCCCTTTGAGTCATAAACATGATAAGGGATGTGTTAGTGCACACATTTGCTCGAAATGCATTGCTATGCCATGTTTTGCCCTCTGCTGCTGTCAAAACAGGTTTCTGCAGGAAGCTTTGGCCGGTCGGCTACATAGAGTGCCGACCGACCATTCATGGATGGCCAATAGCTCAACCAATGGTCGATGGCCATCTTTCCATGGCCGGTGACCATTTGCCTCAGCCGGTGGTGCTCCACAGTGTCCAAACAGTGCACCTTGGGACTTGTGTAGTTCTCAGAGGAGCAGAGCAGGGAAAACAGAGGCAACTTGCACATGGCAGTGGACTTCCGAGCGGAACCGAGCACGCGTGCATTGGATCCTCTTCCCGAGGCTGCTTCTACTGCTTTCTTAGATTAGTTAATTTGCTTAACTAGTTTAATTTGTCTGTAATAATTAATTAACTTGTAGGTTAATTAATTGTATTATTCTTTTGGTCCCTCCAAGTGAGGGCGAATTTGTAATAAGTGTAGGTGCGTGTGTGCATGTCTTCCAACCCCCGTTTCTTTCTCCCTTTTACTTACCTGCTTTGATGGTTAGTATTAGGGCACGTTTAATTTAGCATACCTTATGCTACGCATGTGTGCATCATTCATCAGTATTGCATGCACCGGGCTCGGCGCATCATGCTAACTGCATAAGTATTTCAAATCTAACTTGAATACGTGCTTTAAATGGCTTCATTTCACATGCCATCCTAGGATTAGCCGAGCCTATCCTGATTGCATTCTGTATGCATTGCATTAGGCACTTAACATGAACTAGGATCATGCATGTGATTACTAACTAGTTCATTATTTTGGCACGGAGTACGATGTAAGTATTTATGCTTTAGCATCTCGCATGAGTGTGAATGTTAAAAATGACAGCATGCTTACCATGTGGCTACATGCTTATGTGATATGAACTGCCTGAATGCCTATGGGTGAAGGTTGGATTGCTTGAGTTGGAACAACTCATTGTAATCCGTGTTTTAGCCTACTCGCGAGTAGCAAATTTCAAAACATTTTCCAAACAAACGGATATGCGATGCTTTGTTCCAAATTAGGTGATCTAGTCTATACTTTTGTGTTGTGCGCATCACATAGTAAGATTAGCTAATCAAACGGAATAAGAACATATAACGTTTTCAAAACTGGATATCATGGTTAGTAGAGGCCGATCTTCGGATCGAGCGAGAGGGGGTGCTCATAGCTGACCTTCCCCGATCGTACCCAAGTTCCTGAGCCGAGGCAACTTTGGTGATGACGGACACGTGGCCTTAGGAAAACGAGTCAGGGTTTCCTAAATTCTCCCAAAATAAAATATTTAGGTGGCGACTCTGTATCTGGCAAAGCAGTCCATGTTTGGCACTTCTTTTCTAAAAATCTGTTTTCTCAAAACGATTTGCCGAATTTGGACTCTTTGGTTCAAATTAAGAACCGCAACACAAAGGGAGTCCGAACTGTAGCATGGCGCCCACGGGCGCGTCTACAATTTCTAGCAACTCCACTGGGGAGTTTAGAGAGCTTGACTCGAACTCGTGATATCCTGTTTTGATTACACTTATGTGTCTTTTTGCATTGCATGTGCATTGGTACGCCTAAGTCACAGTGTTTGCCGTCTGCTATTCCTAAACGGTTTGCCGGAGGCTTGCTTTGTCAAAGCATGCCATAAGGCTGACCGGTTATGGGCTCTGCTAGTATGGGAGCACAAACCCCGGTTTTACCGGGGCACCCTTTTGACCATTCAACCTAGTGCATATTCGGAATCCATAGTGACCATTCCAAACTAGGACAGGTTGCTTACCCGATGTTAGGTTGTTTGAAACCGCTGCGTGCGTAGTGAAACCCTAGCTCCTGACAAAATAGAACAAGGAAACCCTACCCCAACATAGGGGTGTTTTGGCTCTCTTTTACTTACTATGTGCTTTTAGAGTGTATCTCTACAGGGAAATGCACATGTCAGTTTGCAAGTTCGAGTGTCAGGCCTAAGGGCATCAGTATCAGTACTTGTGAGAATCAGTCATATCCGCGGGTATCAGATTCAGTATTTTGGGGACAGTAATTTGGGAAACAATGATCAGTCGTCGGAAATGGTTGTTCAGTTGTACTTTTGTCTATTCTGATAAAGTTGGGCTGAAATGCTGCATGTTTTTCCCTTTCAGTTCAGAGATTCAGTACAGAATAGCCAGTATTCTCCTTCACTGACGCAAGACAGCTATCTGATCTGTCAGTTACCGTCCAGTTCAGTGAACTCATGACGACCCAAAGTTCAGAGGAAATAGTGGTTATGGCAGCTGCATTAGATCAAGGAATCACTCTGCAGAGTGAGACCAATGTTGATATACCGCATCCGCCCAGGTCACCTGTCGCGCACCCGATCTGGACCCCCCAGTTGTATCAGGCCCGTGAGCCCACCACGTTCGAGTTAATGGGGATGATTGGCGACCTCCAGAGGTCTGTGGTTGATCTCGCCTACGGGATGTCGGCTTCGCCACCAACCGCATCATATGCCGGGAACTTTGTACCGCAGGAGCCCCCGCTACTGGGGCGGATTGTGATCGAGCTTAGCCAACCAGAGGTTACCTCCAGCTACAGCAACGACGTGTCAACAACAATCGGGTTTCGCTCTGATATAGCAACCCAAACCCTCGATCAAGCTGAGGCCAGAGGTAAAAACAAAGTGGGAATGGATGTTGATCCTGTTGAACAACTGTTGTGGGCAGTCGAGGCTTTGAAAGCCGGAGGGATGAATAAACAGCAGGTATTCGCAATCGCGGCCAAGACTGTGGATGATGCTTTCCCCACTCCAACCGAGGAGAGTTCAAGCCAGGCAAAAAATTGGGATAGGCCCCGTCATGCCAGAACAGTTCCTCCCACTCCCAACTCTGCACTTGGGAAAGATCAGAAAGCCAAGGCAGTGCTTGCCGACCCTTTCGCTGGTGCGTCTAGCAAGAACACTCAGACTTCAAAGTACCTGCCTCGAGGGCGCAGAGTCTTTCATGACCTCTACATGCCTTTGTCTAGGGCATTTCTAATTTTGGCTAAAAAAGGGCATCTTAAACCCCTCGAGCCTCAGCCTCTCCCAAAGAATCTCCCTCTCTCACATAATGCTACCTTGTACTGTGCGTACCACCAACAGTCCGGTCACAGCACCGACGGTTGTTTCCGCCTTCGCCATGAAGTGCAGGATTTGATTGATAATGAGGTCACCCTCCCACCTACCTCAGCAAAGTCTGTTACTACTGAGCTGTTGGACTTCGAGGATGCTACAAGTTTGTAATCAGGGGTTGGACCACCTGCGGGCGGCACTCAGTGTATTTCAGATGTGGCGTCTGGCACGCATTTTTGAGCATCAGCGAATGCCTTTTTTTTGTAATTTCTGGCTTGGGTTTTGAGTCAATTCTTTGTTTTTGTTTTGGATCTGTCTCGTCGTCTTAAGTCTATCTTTTTGCTTAAGGGTCTGTCTTGTTGTATCGAGTCAGTCCCATTGTATAAGATGTCAGGTGATTCTGGGGTTGTTGCCTCGAACATCGTCTTTGTTTTGTACAAACCCTTTTGCTTTCTTTTGAGTCTGTCTCTGCTGTGGAGCCAGTTGCAACCAAGGAACCTGAATGAAATAGCTGCGGCTATCTTGTTTCCGTGCTTGCTACTATTTCGCGCTAGTTGTGCCAGAGGATTTGAATGGAATGACAGTACATTCCACCTGCTCTCTTGTGCCCTGAAAAACACTGCATTGACCTAAGTTTTTCAAAACGCTTTTGAACACTGCGGTGAAAACGAAGAGGAAGGAATTCCTTGGGTTTTGCAAAATTTTGATCAAATTGAGAGAAAGAGAGGCATGCTAAGCCCTTAATGAATGAAATCATGCTTGTCGGCATGAGTATTGAGAAGGACCCTGGCCTGATCCAGACTAGTTCCACACTATCTTCAGCGCGAGCGATTTATCGCTTCTGTAAAAACTTTCAAAAATTCAAAAAATATTTTGCGCAGTCCTGCAAAGACCTGTGTGGAATCGCTCTTGAGATTGTGCAGCTTAGGATCGCTCTCAGCCTCAAGATTCAATCCCTTTGTTCTCGAAAACCTTGACCTTGGGTTCGGAGTATTCAACGATCAACCATCAAGAGAGGCCTGTGTGGCCCTATTTGAAACAGCCCTCGAACAAGAGGCACCGAAGTCAGATCAAGAAGATCAGATCTCATCAGAAGAAGCTTGCGAAACTAGAACAGAAGCACCCCTCGAACTAGGGACGAAAATGTCCGATGCGCTCGAAGAGCCGAAGATGGATCCTTCTGTAAATCAACACAGTGGCTATTCTCCTGGATTCAGATGACTTCCGGATCCCTAAAACCATTTGGCATGGACTTGCTACACTTTTACCCTTTAAGAGGCTCGCTAGGCTGAAAACCCGTAAGGGCGACCCAGGCAAAAGTTAGAGCAAGAGAAAAATACAAAAAAGAAAAAAAAATGCAAAAAAAAGAAGAAGCAAAAAAAAGAAAAGAAAAGAATTGAAAAAAAAAAAAAAAGAGAAAAACAAAGCTCACGAGGTCGAAAACCCGCAACGGGCGCCTTGGCAAAAGTTAGAGCCTAAAAAGTGAAGGTTAAATACCCGAGTGTACCTTAATCGGAACTACGTAAGGCTTGATTCCCATGTTTGGGATACGTAGGCAACTTCATCCTGAAGTCCAACCCCCAACGCTTTCATAGCGACCATGTCCATATATTGGTTTTGACCATCTTCGTCTTCTCTGCATCCGAGAGTTCACTTGCAATCATCACCGATGAGGACTGTTTACAACATGCTGCGGCATTATCCAGACAAGGGACAACTTTCCGTTGCCATGAGTCGCCATTCAAACCAGGGGCAACTTTCCGTTGCTGTGCAGTGCCATCCAAACAAGGGGCAATTTTCCATTGCCTCCGATCCAAGGTTGTACATCTCGAGAGTGGGTTCCGTGCTCGTTGAGCAATGGCCATTTGCAAAAATAGTTTTTGAAAATTTTCACTGAGGTTGACTATTTTCTCAAAAATTATTTCATTTTCCAAAACTGGACCATTTCTTGGACCCAAAAAAGGAAAATTTTCAGTGCTCATAGCCTGACTTGCATGATTTTAAATCAAAAATCGAACAAGCATGTTAATCCGACTCTCATTTTGGTCAAAATTTGTTTTAGTAGAAAACCAAAACAAACAAAAAATGGTCAAAGTGATGAACTAGGGGCGCAGTTGAGTCAGGTGTTCTATCTTTCCCCTGTCGTTAACATACTTGCCAGAAGGGCACTCTACCTGCCAACGAAGGCACAAC
Organism: Camellia oleifera; assembly: GCA_022316695.1. Taxonomy (NCBI): domain Eukaryota; kingdom Viridiplantae; phylum Streptophyta; class Magnoliopsida; order Ericales; family Theaceae; genus Camellia; species Camellia oleifera. The sequence goes on along the minus strand of CM039318.1, from coordinate 69,399,368 downwards.
TGAGGTTGACAATAAAGGGCTGAAAGCTCTCTCACCCTCCGAACAACGAGGTACCAAACCAAGTGCGAAGCACGAATTGGGGTGGGTCAAGATACTCCACTCCTTCATCCGGAACATCAACTAAACGTCACTAGAGAAAATAGCCGTGGGCTAATAGTGTTGGGCATGAACCCACTGTCTCTTGTTTATCCACCGACCATATCTGGGGAGGGATGAAAACTGAGAGAATAAAGAATAGAGAGATGTGCGTTGAGAGAAAAGTGAGCAAAAGGGTTTTAGAGAAAACCGAGCCTGAGGGCCGAGTGATGTGAGAATCACAAATCAGAAAGGGTGGGAAAAATACCCGAAGAAACTGGCTCCTCGCGACTTCTGAGGTCTCTCATTTTTTTTTGTAACGCGTCTGTGTGTCGTGTCTTTTGTTTTGTCTACCTCAACTCTTGTTTTGAGTCGGTTCCGAGCATGTCTCGTTGTGTTTAGGTAGTCTACCTTTTGTTTTGCGTTGTTGAGTCTTTTTCACTATGTTTAGTCGTAGGCTCAATACCCGGTTGAAAACCCTTTCCTCAAATCGTCTGTGCTCAGAGTGCTGTGCCATTCTCCACATTTATGCGAAGCAAAAGAAGAAGGGAAAATTTTGGGGCATCTGAGTATGTTTCAGCTTCAGCCGATTCTACCTTCGTATTCCATCTTGTCAGGTTGAACTGTTTGTTCAAGATGGGTTATATCCAGGTTAATCCCCAACAGAGTATGAGCCGAGTGTTCGAACTGAGCAATGGGTTGTTTGAGTTGTTTTGCCATGGGCCAGTTCGTTACCTGAGTATTATAATACAAGTGTTTGATTTTCAAACAGGAGATCAATCTCATTTACATTGAGGTGTAACATGATGCAATGCGATGCAATGTATGAAATTTACAAATGTAACACTTTTTCAGACAAAAAGTTTGTTTCATTTCATCATCTTTTTCAAGTACAAAGTTTTGGAGAAAACAAAAACCTGCCTGTTGCAGTATAAGGCACTCTAGCTACCAACAAAAAGGAAAATACAAAAAAAGAAAAAGAAAAGCAACAAAATCTAGATCAATGTCAAAATGGTCTCAGGCCTAGAGGTCCGTCCTCGTCCTCTTCCTGGACGAAGGTCCAGGAGCATCATCATCAGCGCCATTATCTGGGCCCGAGTCAGTGCCATCTCGGTCTCCTCCTCAGATGGTCCGCCTCGCCTCCGCCTCGGACTCGTCATCATCAGGAACTGGCGCCCGTGAGCTACTCCCAACATGAGTGTGCCCCGCTTTGGTGCGGGGGATACTCTGCCCTCTCCAGTAGGAGCGGAAGGTCCAGCTGGAGCACCTCCTATAGTAGGAATTTGGAAGGGATGCTGAAAAGTACAAAAGGCAAACACATCAGTATACTGCACAGAACAGGGTATGAATGCAGAATGCAGTGTATGAGTGCAGTGTGTGAATACTGTGGGCAGTGCATCAGTGCAGAATGCAGTGTATGAGTACAGTGTATAAATACTGTGAGCAGTGTATCAGTGCAGAATGCAGTGTATGAGTGCAGTGTGCGAATACCGTGAACAGTGTATCAGTTCAGAATGCAGTGTATGAGTACAGTGTATCAGATACCGTGAGGGCCGTATATCCAGTGCTGTGTTGTACATCAGATACATGAAACAGTTTATGTATGGTTTGAGACCGCGGTGAGAAAGACATGCCGGAATATTGTAAATCGCCAGAAGGTCGAGGCTCTGCTAGAGCATCCCCATCACCAAAACGGTCAGCTCTAGGGACTGGCGAGTGTACTCAGAAGAGGCCTGCAAAAATGTTAGAGGTATTAGTATTCTGCGGAATATCAAATGAATTGAAATGAAATGACTGTGCAGAATGCAAAATACAGTAGTACATACCGGAGGCAAGCCGTAGAACCCGACTAGCTCATGATCAGCCGGAGGGAGAGCAATGGGGATCTGGTAAGTCGCCCCACCACGCCCTCAGCATGTCATCATCACAAGCAGAGCTGGCCAACTAGCCCCCTGTCCCCTCCGAGCTCCACTCCTGCCATGGCCCCGAGCCACCCTCGGCGCTCCTACTCCCGCCCACGCTCCTGCTCCAGCTACCGGCGCCGCAAGTCTCCCTCTCTCAGCTCGGCGGCCACTACTCAAAGGCCGCATGATATATGTCCTGACGTACTCTGAGTAGTCGCATATGCCTCTGAAGCGTGTCGAGTCCCAACCGATCATGTAGTCGGCCATCTGCTCGGGAGTGAACCTCTCAGTGTCCCTCATATGGTCAGGAGGGTGAACCGGGATTATCTACTCCGGTAAAACCAGGGTCTGGCGTAGGAAACGCTCACCCAGGTACCAGGCCCGACGGACCAGGCCCTCCAGCAAGATCCTGAAGTGGGCAGTCTCCTCCACACCAGCAAATCGCTCCCGCATCGGAGCTGGCAATAGAGCCCAAGGCTGCCAGGTGATCTGAAAATGAAATGCGGTTTGTTATCTACCTGTTATCAGAAAATACAGTGCAAAGCGAAGCTCAAATGAACTGCAAGTTCTAAACATACCTCTGCGGGGGTGATGGTGTCAAAATAGCGGCGGAAGAAGATGAACGACTCCCGGGGTCTCCTCACACACCTCACATCGAAGCAGCGGGAAAATGGAACGCCGAGAGGGGTCTCTACGTCTGGCACGGGCGCAAGTCTCGGAAAATAGGCGTAGACCCACAACTGCGGAGCAAATATCAGTATGCTTATCAGATAAAGCAGAATGCAGAATAAAGCAGAAATTACATAGTCGTATATTGTGCAGTGTATTGTGCAGAGTGAACAGTGTGTGTAGTGTACAGTCAGTGTAAAGCAGAGTATATGTGTGCCATGTGTGCAGCATACAGTCAACGTGAAGCAAGCCGTAGTGTGTGCAGTGTACAAAGTATAGAAAATGTAGAGTAGAAATGAAAAACAGAAAAAGAGGATGTACCTCCCAAGCCCGCCAGTAGCCTCCGAGCAATTGCCCGCTGCAACAGGAGGCTGAGCTCATGTACCGTAGAGTGTAGCCAAGGCTGCCCCACCCTAGTCGTAGCGCAAGATCCTGGTGACATCCACAAGAGCGCTGAGCAGACAGAGGGGCACGGTGTTCGCCCGGTCGGCGAAAATGGTCGTCCCCAGCAGAAACATTAGGAAGCCGCGGGCGTACTGCTCCACCTCCTCCTGGGTCATCGGTGCCTCCTCAGCCAAGGCTGGCTGAACCCTGAACTGGACCTCGAACCATGAGTATCTGACGAAGCCGGGGCGTGCAAAAGGCGGTATCTCGCCCAGCAAGTAAATCTGAGCAACCTCCCACTCGTCCATGTCAGTGTCGAAGGGGATCAGATCACCCCCTACCCCGATGCCGGTAAGCATCGAGAAGTCATAGGGAGTCATCGTCATATCTCCCGTAGCAGAGAAGTGAAAGGAGTCGATGGTGTCCTGCCACCTCTCCGCTAGAGCAGCAAGGAGAGGCCTGCTCGCAGTGAGGCGCGAGAGTCCTCTGTAGAAGGCGCCAAAGCCAGCCTAGTCTACGATGTGGCGGACCGCATCTGGCAGCTCCATGTACCAATCTCGAGCGGCAACGTTCCCATACCCTCGGCAGGTATGGGAATCCCCATGTATTCAAAAACAACAGTTGCGAAGCAATATTTAAAATGTACAGTTTTGAAGAGCATTCAGAATTGGCGACAATACAGCGTGTGTGCACGTTTTTAAGTTCAAACAAACATCGGGTGCTGGTGTGCTTGCAGTAAACTACAACACGTGATGTATCAGCGTGTTTGAGTGGTTCAGTACATATACAGTGTGTGTGCACGCTTTCAAGTTTAAACAGATATCGGGTGCCGGTGTGCTTGCAGTGAACTACAATGTGTGATGTGTCAGCATGTTTGAATGGTTCAAGGCAAATACAGTATGTGTGCGCGTGTTCTAATTCAAACAGATATCAAGTGCAAGTGTGTTCACGGTCAACTATAGCATACAGTGTATCGGTGTATCCGGGTTAAGCAGTTAATGAACCGAATCAACTATGGCAGTTAAGTGTTCTACATTGCGGAAAATAAAACGGGAAAGAATATACCTCGGAAGCGCCATGTGACAGATGTGACTCCGGCTCGCGCAGGAGAAGCTCTGGAGGCACCATCCTATCGAGGCTCCTGAACTGACGAAGTCCATCGGGAGGTAGTATGTGAATCGCCGGCCGGTAGGTCGCCGGATCGAACGGGCGGACGCTCAAGGGCAAGAGCTCGGCCTCGGGATCTATCTCATGATTCGGGGGAGTCCCGTCCCGTGGAATATCGTCTGCCATCTCAGAGAAAGTGTGAAAATGGCCGAAAGAGGGAAAACCGGGCAAGAATGTGAAAAGTCAACAAAAAGTCAACCCCGAGAGGGCGAAAAATGGCCAGAAAAGCCGAAGTGTGGAAAAGGCACAGAAATCAAGAAAAACTCAAGGAAAACAAGCCCCGAGTGGCAGAAATCAAGAAAGAGACACCAAAACGGAGTTTTATTCGGATGAAAGTGTTCGAAACGCGAAGGGCTTCGCGAATCGAACGACGAAACAGGCACGAAAACCAAAGAAAACGGTGAATGCAAGAGAGAAAAATGCTCTAGAGAGAGAGGGGAACAATTTTCGCACAAGTGGGAAGTGGCAAAATAGGGTTTGAAACCCTATTTTAAAAGACCCGAGGCCAAAAGACCAAACTGCCCCGATTCAGGCACTTCTGGCCGGTCGGCCACACTGTTGGCCGGTCGGCCAAATGTTTGGCCGGTGGACTATTTTGATGGCCGGTGAATGGCCGGTGACCTCCCCTGATGGCCGGTGAGCCTCCTACAACCTTGTTTGGGTCAGATCTGTAGTTTGGGACCTTCATTGCTCAAGACAGTGCAAGAAAAGGCATTTTCAAAGCTCAACCGATCTCCGTTTTGACTCCAGACCGTGTCTTCCGTGCGTGCCACTTGTATACAGGCACGGTGTATCCCTTTTTGTATCCTTTGGTCTCTTTCAAGATTCGAAAGTTACCCCACATGCATTGCGTTACAAACGCTCTGTTGTGAACACGCGCTGATTATACGTCCTTTCGTTCGCATTGTTGTGCACACATCTCGCATTGTCATGCACATGTCATACTTGCATCGTTATGGATTTTCATAACGGTCTGGCGAGACCTTAAATCCGCTCGGTTGCATTGTCATGCATCCTTCTCTCACATTGTTATGCACGCACCTCGTGCATTGTAGCACACGTCATCCCTTGCATTGTTACGCATTACCGACAGTCTGGCGAGACCTTAAATACGCACGGTCTGGCGAGACCTTAAATTCGCTTGGTCTGGCAAGACCTTAAATCCGCTCTGTTGCATTGTCATGCATCATTCTCTCGTATTGTTATGCACACACCTCGTGCATTGTAGCACACATCATCCCTTGCATTGTTACGCATTATTGCCAGTCTGGCGAGACCTTAAATACGCCCAGTCTGGCGAGACCTTAAACCCGCTCGGTCTGGCGAGACCTTAAACCCGCTCAGTCTGGGAGACCTTAAAACCGTCGGTCTGCATTGTCATGCATGATCCTCATTACGCGTTATCATACGCGTGTAGACACCCCATTTTGACCGGCCCTAAGACTTGGGCACTTTATTTTGACCACCCTCACCAGAAAAATCAAATTGAAATTTTAATCCCAAAACTCACCCATTTTGGTCAAATTAAAATATTTTTATTTGAATTTATAATTTTGTATAATTTTATATAATTTTGTGTGTTTGTATAAATTTTTAGGTGTGTTTATATAAATTGGCATGTGATATTTGATAAAAAAATAATAAAAACAAAAAAAAGAAAGGTGATGGACGGTGGTGGACAATATTTATAATAGGATTATGATGATGTTTTGGTGGGTGAGGGACACAAGGTATCTTAAAATAAATAAATAAATAAAAAAAGAAAGCATCTGTGTAAAAGGGGCAATACATAGATATTCGGTGGGAAAACAAAAAAAGAAAAAAAAAAAAAGAGAGATAAAAGAAAGGAGTGAATGGGGAGGTTGGGGGAATAATCATAGAGGGCAAGGGGACAGTTTTTTGGTGGGAAAGGATTTTAGAGTGAGTGGGGGAATATAGAAAAAAAAGGGGCATCACATTGGAGCAGGGGAAGACAATTTTCAAGGAGAGAAAAAAAAGAGGACAACCCACACACCCATTTTCGGGAGGAGACACAGGCACACTGCGAGGGGGCTCTCCCTCTCTCTCAAACAATGAATACACGCGGGTAGAGAGAGGGAGGAGAGACGGCACACACCGATACCCACACATCTCACTCTCACTCCTCTCCAGCCATGAGAGGCTGATCAAATTGTTTTGTTTCACCTACACACTCAAGACACAACCCAGATACACTCACTCTCATTCACAACACACAACACCCAAGCGGGATTCATCAATCTCTCTCTCTCTCTCTTATCACAGACACAAGAGATACACATGAGGAGAAGATAAACGGCAGCAGCTGGGAGAAGGAGAGGAGACACACATGGGTTAGGGGAGGACAACACACACACCCCAAACCCACACCACCACTGCCATCTCCATATACACACAACATACCATACACGCGGACACACGGCATTACAGCCAAGACACCATTGATACACACACACACACCCAGCAGGCACAACACCACACACTCACGGCTGACCCACGGCACACGGACGGAGAGGGGAGATACACACAGGTTCTCTTTCTCTCAACCGGGGATATACACCCAGCATCTTCACACCTCTCTCTCGGGGCTGGCTCTCTCGGCTTGGGGAGAAGAAGAGCTGGACACTCACACGCCATACACACGAACACACAACATTACCGCCAAAACACCATTAGACAGCAACACGGGTAGAGAGAGAGAGCAGACACACACCACCAACTTCATCCTCTCACCCACGGCAGCAACACATACACCCAGTAGCCACAACACCCGTCACGACCATGCACACACACTCACGGCAGCAGCATTCACATGCATAGAGAGACACACACAACACCAAAAAGCCAGCTCTCTTCTCTCTCTAGGACACACCACACACCCATGCACACGGGCACACACCCAGCAAACACACACCATTGACACAGAGCTACACACCTCCCACACACGGCACTAAAAGCATACACAAACCCGGCACACACCCATGCACATCACCACTCATCGCCCACGTGCACTCACAATACACGACTGATACACACCTAACACACATGCACGTGACACACACCCACATCCACACTCTCTCTGCTGTCTCTCTCTCTCTCTGCAACATACTCACCAAGCTCCCTCTCTCTCGGTGTGCATGGACGGAGGAGGACATGGTCTGAGCTAACAGTGCATGAACGAAGGAGAACATGATCTGGATCAAAGAAGTGGCAAGAATATTTTCAACATCGGACGAGGAGAAGCTTGAGGAGGAGCTTGAGAAGGAGCCCAAATTCTTGAAGAATGGTGATACTGGTATGGTGAAGATGATTCTCACAAAGCCCATGGTGGTAGAGACTTGTTCAAATGCAAAGACAGAAGACTTATGGATGGACTGTCCTTGAAGAGGAATCTGGTGAACCCGTGAATAACCTGATGAATTCAGGGACAAAGCAAAAGTGTTGATTCATAGTGTAATTAATTAGTTTAGTTAATTAGAATTTTATGTTATAGTAATGTTGTAATTAGTTAATTAGTGTAATTAATTAGTTAGTTTAATTAGAATTGAATAATTAATTAGTTTCATTAATTAGAATTTTATAAGTAAGGTCATTAGAATTTTAGTGTAATTAACTAATTAGATAGTGAATTTTATAATTAATTAATTAGGTAATTAATTACTTAGTGTAGTTAATTAGTTAGTTAATTAGAAGTTTATAAATTAATTAGTTAGTGTATTTAATTAGTTTCGTTAATTAGAGTTATAGAAGTTAATTAATTAGTGTAATAACTAATTAGTTTAGTTAATTAGAATTTAATTAATTAATCGGTGTTAATTAATTAGTGTAGTTTCTGTAATGAATTAATTAGAATTTAATTAATTATTTAATTAGTATAGTGAATTAATGAAGTCATTAGAAATTTAGAATTAGGTTTAGTGTAATTAATTAGTTTAGTTATTTAGAATTTAATTAATTAATTAGAATTGTATAAATTAATTAATTGGTGTAGTTAATTAGTTAGTTCATTATAATTTTATATTTAATTAATTAATGTAATTAATAGTTAGTTTAATTAGGATTTTATAATTAATTAATTAATGTAGTTAATTAGTTTGTTTCAATTTGTAATAATTAGCTAGAATAATGAATTAGTTTAATTATTAATTATTAATGTCCTAATTATTTAATTAGACGATTTAATTGGAGTAATTATTTAATTAATTATTCCATTAGGTAAGTTATTTAATTTGATTAGCTATTTAATTAGTTAATTCATATTGTAATTAATTAGTTACCTAGTTTAAATTAGTTACTCTGTAATTAATTAATTAATGTAATTAGCTAATTAACTTTGCATTGTACTTATTTAATTAGCTTAAACTAGTAATTTAAATTAGTTCATTATCATAATTACTTAATTCACTAGCTCAGCATAATTAATTATTTACTTGTTGTAATAATTAATTAGTTTAGTCAACTAGCTTATTTATTCAAATTTTGTAATAATTAGTTAAGTAATTTAGTTAGCTAGTTAGTTCATTCGGACCCTCCTGCGTGAGGGCGCATTACTTCATTCGGACCCTCCTGTGCGAGGGCAAACAAACTTGTAATAAGTGTGCTTGTGTGTGCATGTGCATGTCTTCGAACCCCACGTCTTTCTCCCTTTTATTTATCAGCTTATGATTGTTAGTTTAGAGGCATCATGTTTAATTTAGCATACTCATGTTTGCATCCACTTGTATTGCATGCACCAAGGCTCGGTTTATCATCCAATTCGCATTGTCGTTTCAATACTTCTTTGAATACATGCTTAGCCCGCATGCGATTAATTCATTTCATATGCCATATTAGTAATCGAGCCTAGTAATTGCATATCACAATGTGTTGTATAGTTAGGAATCATGCATATTTTCTAACTTTGTTTTGTAGTTGTTCGCGGGACGTCGGTAAATATGTGAGTTGTTATGCTTTAGCATCCCGCTTGTACATAATTTTCTTATTATGTTTAGCATCCTACCATGAGGCTAATTGCTTAAATGATAAACTGTTTGAATGCCTGTGGATGAAGGCTTGTTGCTTAAATTGGAATGATTCAACGAATGTACGTTTTAAGATTCACAAACCTTAAGCCCACTTTGTTAAGTGGCAAATTAAGCCCACCTAAGGGTGGCAAATTAATCCCACCTAAGGGTGGCAAATTCAAACCTTTTTCGAGAAACAAATATGAAATTGAATTGTTCCAATTTAAGCAAACTAGTCTATACCTTGTATGCTTCACATAATAAATTTTAGGATTTATTAAATAATCAGAATAAGAACATATATTGTACATAAGAATCACATCATAATTAGTAGAGGCCGATCTTTGATCGGGTGAGTGGGGTGCTTATTATTGACCTTCCCCTCTCATACCTAAGTTCCCGAACCAAGACACTTTGGTAACGACGGACTAATGGCCTTTGGCACGAGTCACGGGTTTCCTAAATTTTCCATAAATATTTAGGTGGCGACTCTGAAATCTGGCAAAGCATTCCATTTTTGGCATTTGATTCAAACATCGATTTTTCAAAAATAATTGCCGGATTTGGACTCTTTTTGTGTTTCCACTGTTTCACATTGCACTTGTGAAATCAGATTCAGAACCAACACAAGTGGAGTCCGAACTGTAAGGGCTATTTCATTCTACCGAAAGGGGGCGCGAAAAGCCGAGCTACAGTTTCTGGCAACTCTGCTGGGGATTTAGAGAACTTGACTTGAAAGTTATGATGTAAATTTTTATATACACTTATATGTTCTTTGCATTGCATTTGCATTGGTGCGCTTAAGTCCCTGTGTTTGCCATCTGCTATTCCTGGACGGTTTGCTGGAGGCTTGCCTACAAAGCTTGCCAAAAGGCTGACCGGTCATGGGCTCTGCCATGTTGGGAACACAACCCTTGGATCTAGACTATCACTGTACTGTTTGATCCTCCTTTCACTTCTCGGTGTTAGGTGTGAGAGGTATATTAGGTAGTCTTGCTGAGGTACCCTTTTCGACCAATCGGCCTAGCTGCATATAGTAAAGCCATAGTGACTATTCCAACTTAGGACAGGATGCCACCCATTTGTAGGATGTTGTGAAGCCGCTTGTTTGAATAGTGAACCCTAGATCATTTCAAAAGCTAGGACAGGATAACCCCACCCTCCATAGGGGTGTTTGTTCTCTTTCATGCTATGTGTTCTGTGCAATTTATTGGATCTATACAGGGGTTCTCAAATTCTGAACAGTGGTTCAGGCATTTCAGTTTGTGGGGTTGAGTTCAGTGTGTCAGTATGAGTTAGCAGTAATCAGTGATCAGTTGAGTCGAAACGCTGCTAAAATTCTGATTGGGGGTCCCATTGTTTTATTTTTGTTTTCCAAGATAGTTTGCAAACATGGCTTCAAAAAAAAAAAACAAAAATAATAAAAAAGAAAAACATAATACTAAGTCAACTCATTTTATTTGTGTTGTTATTTTACACCCAAAAAAAAAATATATCACTGATTGTGCTGTAAAAAAAAAAAAGAAAAACAAAAAGAGGGAAAGGGGTTTGTTTTCTTTTATAATGTGTTTTTGTTTTTCTTGAGTATATATATATATAATCATTTTATTTGTGTCATTTTAGTAATTGTTGTTTTTCCAAAAAAATTTTAAAACAAAAAAAAAAATGGGAATGTGGTTTGTTTTCTTTTGTTTATATAAAATGTGTTTTTATTTTTTGAGTATATAAATTTTTTTTTAAAAAAAACAAAAAAAAAAATGGGAATGGGGTTTGTTTTCTTTTTGTTCATATAAAATGTGTTTTTGTTTTTTGAGTATATATATATTTTAAAAAAAAATCTAATATCCCACAAGTCCATCAATGTAAATAAATAAAACTTGTGGGATATCCGACCATTTCTGTAATTGGGGAGTGACCACCTGTTGATTGCACGAGCTTTATTTTGACTATTGTGGCTGGCCCACACTTTGACTAGCAAAATTGAGAATGGTTTTGTTCTGAGTTCTGAATTGAGTATTAAGTCTAAGTTTGATTCCACCAAGTTTGTAGAGTTGGGATCAGACTCGAGTCATTCTAGTGAGTCAAGTCTGTTGATCTGTTGATTTCAAGAGTGCTAAATCTAGACATTTATGTCCTGTCTAGATCTTCTTTGTCTTTTTCTTTTGAGTCTGTTGTCATTGCTGAGTCATAGTCTCTTTCTAATAAACCAAAAACAAAAAAAACAAAACAAATTGCCATAGAGTCTGCCTACTTCTCTGTGCCTTTAAATCATTGCATTGACCAAAGTTTTTCAAAACTCTTTCCAAAACTCTGATAAAAACAAAGAGGAAGAATTTCCTCGGGATTTGCATATTTTGATCAACTGAGAAGAAGAGAGGTGTACTAAGCCCTTGATGAATAAAATCATTTTTGTTATTGTGGGTACTGAGAAGGATCCTAGCTTGGTCCAAATTGGTTCTATCTTGTCTTCGTAAGAGTACGAGTGCTTAGTCACTTTGTGAAAAGATTTCAAAAAACTGTTTTTGCGTGGTCCTACGAAAACATGCCTGGAATTGATTATACAGCATGGGATCCCTCTTGACTCGAGGTCCGACCTCCTTAGCTCCTTAGCTTTCAAACCTTGATTCGAAATATTCAATGATCATTCAAAGTGTAAGGCTTGCATAGTCGAATTGGAAATAGCCCTTGAACTATGGGCCATGATGTGATTCAAATGGAGGCAGCCCTTCAACTAGGGACAATAAGGTCGAATATGATTTAGAATGGAAATAACCCTTGAACTAGGGGCAAGGATGTGATCTAGATTGGAAATAGCCCTTGAACTAAGGGCCATGATGTGATTCAAATGAAGGCAGCCCTTCAACTAGGGGCAATAAGGTTGAATGTGATTCAGAGTTGAAACAACCCTTGAACTAGGGGCAAAAGTGTGAGGCTTGCATAGCTGAAATGGAGGCAGCCCTTGAACTAAATAAGGTACCACCCTTGAGAGGCTCGCTGGGCCGAAAAGGCGGCTTTGGCAAAAGTTAGAGCGTAAAAAGAGAGTGTCAATACCTGAGTGAACCTTAGCCATAACTACGTCGGGCTTGCGATTCAGATTGGAAGCAACCCTTGAACTAGGGGGCCAAAAGGTCGGATGTGATTTAGATGTGAAGCAGCCCTTGAACTAGGGGCAAAAGGTTGGATGTGATCAAAGAGTTAAAACTGAATTGTTTCCCAATGAAGACCGCCCAGAAAAGCAAAACCCAGAATTTGAGAGAATGAATTTTGTTATTGAAGGACATCAAGTTCCTATCCACTACACTAGGGGCAAATTCAGTACTGGTCAAGTGTAGCAGTCGTTCTTATAGATGGCCTACATATTTCACACCCAATCAACATGGACAAGTTAAAATGAAAGTAACCCTTAAGAGGCTCGCTGGGCTGAAAACCCAAAAGGGCGACCCAGGCAAAAGTTAGAGCAGAAAAACAAAACAAAAAAAAAAAAATGAATGAAAAAATATATAGAAAAAAACAAGAAAAAAAATAAAAAAATGAAATGATGATGAAACAAAAAGGAGAGTGTTAATACCTGAGCAAACCTTAGCTGGAACTACGATGGCCTGATTCCTATCCTAAGGATACGTAGGTAGCTTCATCTTGAAGTTCGGCCCCAATAATTTTTGTTAACTCATTCATTTCGTCCATGTTTGATTGGTGTATCTATAGTCGACTTGGTTGTCCTATCCGTGTTTGATTGATGTATCTTCATTCTGCTCAGTTCAGTTGGTTCGAGTCAACTTGGTTCAGTTCAGTTCGGTTCGGCTTTGGTTCGGCGGTTCGGTTCGGTCCAGATCCGCTCGGCTTCATTCGGTTCGGATTGGCTCGGTTCGGGTTGGCTTGGTTCGAATATCACCTTTGATTATCTGGTTTGGGACTATGCACCCCAATAATTTATTCCATGTTAGTTGAGTAGTGGTCATTCGTAAAAATAAGTTTTGATTAATTTGAATGAAGCTGACTAATTTTTCTCAAAAATTGTTCCATTTTTGCAAAACTTGGACCATTCTTTGGATTTGAAAAGGGAAAATTTTCAGTGCTCACAGCTTAGCTTACGTGATTTCAAAACAGAAAATGAAATAAGTAGGCTAATCCAACCCTCATGTTGATCAACATTTTTTACAAAAAAAAAATAATAATAATAATAATAATAATAATAATAAAATCAAGGCAATGAATTAGGGGCATGGTTGAGTCAGTGATTCTGTCTTCTCCACCACTCGAGTCAACGCCTCAGTGTATATGAGTGTGTATTCGTACCAGTCAGTGTATTTATACCAGTCAGTATATATCAGTGTGTCTTCATACCAGTCAATGTATTTATACCAGTCAGGGTATTCATACCAGTCAGCGTATGTTAGTATGTATTCATACTAATTAGTGTATTTATACCAGTTAGGGTATTCATACCAGTCAATGTATAGAAGTGTGTTTGGATTATTTTGGCTTCGTTTTTTTTTACGTTGAGTCAGTTTTATTTTTATTCAGGTCAGTATGGATCAATGTCCAATTCAGAGTTTAAATTTCAATCAATCTCAAATTTGATCAAACAAAAGTATTTTCAAAATCAAAGTGATATGCCAGTCACACTATTGAGATACAAAACTGAAACTTTTTATACAGTCAGGGGAGGACATCCCCGATTACAGAGACTTCAAAAATAAGAAAAAACAAAAAAAAAAACAAAACAAAAAAAAACAACAGAAAATACAAAGAAAAGAAAACCAGAAATACAAAAAAACAAAAAAAAAAAAGAGAGACAGAAAAAAAAAAAAAAAAAAAAAGAGAAGGATCTTCTTCTTCTTCGCCGATGCCGGCCACACACGGACTTCACTTACTCAGCTCTTCCGTCGCCGAGCTCTTCCACTTTTTGTCATCAACCTTCGAAGGCCCTGCTCCAATACTTCCACCAAGAACGACCACAGTGTTTCCGCCGACAGAGTCAGCTCCCCGCTGACCATCAAAGGCGAGGTACGAAGATGCCCCAAATCGGGCCATAGAGGTGGAATGCCTTTTCAGCTCCTTGTTTTCAGCCTTCAGCTCCTTGTTTTCAGCCTTCAAGGCACAAATCTCTGCCCGTGCATCTCTGTACATGCACTGGAGTAGGGAGAGTTGGGCATTGACCTGGTATACCTCACACGCCTTGCTCTGCAGACGGTGAGACAGGTTAGTGACCGCCGCCACTGTCTCCATGCAGGACCTCAACGTGTAGTGGTTAGCCTCGATATCAGTTTGAGCAGCCATCACTTGCTCAACTGTTAGTGTAGGAAGACTAGGACGAGTAAGAGCAGGGGCACTTGGCCCAGAGGAGCTCGATGGATCATTAAGATCTGGAAAGAGAGCGAGGGGGCGAGACGAAGCCATGTATAGAAAGAGAGAGGAAAGAAGGGAGTCACAGAGAAACGGCAGAAAATATATGAGAAAAAGAAGGAGAAGGAAAAAGATGGAAGAGTGATGGAGAAGAGTGATGGTGAAGAAGCAGAAGAATAGAGTGGTTAAGAAGAAGATAAAAGAGATACTAAAGAGAAGAAGAAGACGAGAGAGAAAGACAAAGAGAGGGAGAGAGTCGAGGCGAGCGACGTTCGAGGGGCTGCTTTTGTCGGTTAGCCGACACAAAAGCAAAGCCCGCGTGTCAAACGCGGCAAGAGACGTAGGAGAATTGTGTACTCATATATGTATATATATTATATAGCTATGTAATATATATTTGTTTGAACATTCGAGTCGTAGGTGTGGCTTAGGATCAGTGGTTTAGCCTAGTGGGTTGAGGGTTCGGAGAGCCCAAGCCCGAAGTCAGGGGTTCGAACCCCACATCGAGTGTTTCTTTTATTTTGTTTTCGTTTTATGTATAAATATGTCTTATATATTTGTTTAAACATTTGAGTCACAGGTGTGGCTTGGGTTCAGTGGTTCGGCCTAGTGAGTTAAGGATTGAGAGGCTGAGCCTGAGGTCAGGGGTTCGAACCCCACATCTAGTGTTTCTTTTGTTTTGATTTTGGTTTTATGTATTGATGTCTCGTACAAGTCTATATAAATATTTGTTTAAATATCTTGTCACAAGAGTGGCGTGGCTCAGTGGTCAAAGACTTGAAGACCAGGCCTGAGGTCAGGGGTTCGAAACCCCGTATCCCATGTCCATCCATTTTTGTGATTTTCCTTTCTTTCTTTTTTTTTTTTGTTTTTTGTATGTTTTGCATACGTGTCTCGTATATGTATATATATATATCTTTGCCTATCTTGTCATAGAGTGGCGTGGTTCAGTGGTCGAAGACTTGAAGACCAGGCCTGAGGTCAGGGGTTCGAAACCCCGTATCCCATGTCCATCCATTTTGAGATTTTTTTCCTTTCTTCTTTTTGCGTGTTTTGCGTACGTGTGCTGACTTCAGCAAACGGAATATGCCTTCTCAGTAACGGCATCTACCCGCTGACAGTTGCAAACGGAATATTCTCCATTTGTGTATATATCCGTATATATTTGTGTATAGGTCCGTATATGTCTGTGTCGTATATACCTGTATATATACTGTATATGTCTGTGTATATATTTGTATATATCTGTCTGTAAATATCTGTGTGCATTTATATGTAAATGTCTGTGTATTATCCTGCCTGTGTTCGCAATGAGTTCCTATGAGACCAACTGCGACGGTGGAAACTAGAGTTCGAATGGCGACGCCTAGAACGCAAAAGGTTCGGGATTTCCGAGACTAAAGTCTGGTTTAAATACCCAGAGGTGCATCTAGGGGTGCATTCTCGGCTTGAAATCTGTATGGTAGCCCCATAGGTTGAGATAGCTTATATGCGTCTCAATTCTGGATACTGAACCAACCTAGTCTGTCACCCCGTTAGAGAATAGGGAAAATTGTGAATATGATTAGAAAGAAAAGGGGCATCTATGACTTTTTTCCATTCGCGTGAGGCGCGTTTGGATTGCAAATTGGTTAAAAACAACAGGTGCGCCTGTCTGTTTACACCACCCTTCCCCTTTTCGCGAAAAGACGCGTTAGGACTACAATAGCCCCCTCTCGCGAAAAGATGCGTTAGGACTACAATAGCCCCCTCTCGCGAAAAGACGCATGAGGACTACAATAGCCCCCTCTCGCAAAAAGACGCGTTAGGACTGCAATAGCCCCCTCTCGCGAAAAGACGCGTGAGGACTACAATAGCCCCCTTTCGCGAAAAGACGCGTTAGGACTGCAATAACCCCCTCTCGCGAAAAGACGCGTGAGGACTACAATAGCCCCCTTTCGCGAAAAGACGCATTAGGACTGCAATAGCCCCCTCTCGCGAAAAGACACGTGAGGACTACAATAGCCCCCTTTCACGAAAAGACGCGTTAGGACTGCAATAGCCCCCTCTCGCGAAAAGACGCGTGAGGACTACAATATCCGCCTTTCGCGAAAAGACGCGTTAGGACTACAATAGCCCCCTCTCGCGAAAAGACGCGTGAGGACTACAATAGCCCCCTTTCGCGAAAAGACGTGTTAAGACTTCGATCTCTCCCTTTCGTGAAAAGACGCGTTAGGACTTCCATCTCCCCCTTTCACGAAAAGACGCGTTAGGACTTCAATCTCCCCCTTTCGCGAAAAGACGCGTTAGGACCATTTCAAATCCATCGCACTGTTTTGTGCACCACACTTGCACTATCTTGTACATTCCCATGGTCTAGGAGACCTTAAATCCTCTAAAAGTGCAATTCCTTTGATGTTTGTCGTGCCCGAATGACTTCAATGGTCTAGGAGACCTTAAATCCTATAAAGGTGCAATTCCTTTGGTGTTTGTCGTGCCCGAACGACTTTGGGTGGTCTGGTATAGCCACCTGCCTGTGATTGCAATGAGTTCCTAGGAGACCAACTGCGACAGTGGAAACTAGAGTTCGAATGGCGATGCCTAGAATGCAAAAGGTTCGGGATTTCCGAGACTAAAGTCTTGTTTAAATACCCAGAGGTGCATCCAGTGGTGCATTCTCGGCTTGAAATCTGTATGGTAGCCCCATAGGTTGAGATAGCTTATATGCGTCTCAATTCTGGATACTGAACCAACCTAGTCTGTCACCCCGTTGGAGAATAGGGAAAATTGTAAATATGATCAGAAAAGCGGCATCCATGGCCACCCAAATCGGTTAATAACAGTAGGTGCGCCTGTCTGTTCACACCATTCTTCCTCATTTCGCATGAGACGCGTTAGGTTGTTTTGCATGATCATAAGTGTTTGTTTTTCAAAAATATCCGGCTTCGCACAACGTATAAGTCCAATTTTCAAACCGGCTTCGCGTAAGCGTATAAGTCCAATTCTCAAAATCTTCCTTCATATCATTAGCATCTTGCCCCTGAACTACGCTGGTTTGATTCCTTGCAAAGGGATACGTAGGCAACCTTCGGGTTCAACCACTTGCATTACATCTGGTTTGTACTTGTATTACACCTGCTTTGTTTGCCCAAGTCTTATGGCCTTGTCAAAAGGGTCGTCTTCGGGCTTTAACATTCATTCACGTCATTTCATGACTTCGAGCTCTGTCAAAGAGGGGCAACTGTAGACACCCCATTTTGACCGGCCCTAAGACTTGGGCACTTTATTTTGACCACCCTCACCAGAAAAATCAAATTGAAATTTTAATCCCAAAACTCACCCATTTTGGTCAAATTAAAATATTTTTATTTGAATTTATAATTTTGTATAATTTTATATAATTTTGTGTGTTTGTATAAATTTTTAGGTGTGTTTATATAAATTGGCATGTGATATTTGATAAAAAATAATAAAAACAAAAAAAAATAGAAAATAAAAAAAAAAAGGAAAAAGAAAGGTGATGGGCGGTGGTGGACAATATTTATAATAGGAGTATGATGATGTTCTGGTGGGTGACGGGCATAAGATATCTTAAAAATAAAAAATAAAATAAAAAAATAAAAAAAAAGTATCTGTGTAAAAAAGGCAATACATAGATATTCGGTGGGAAAACAAAAAAAGAAAAAAAAAAAAAGAGAGATAAAAGAAAGGAGTGAGTGGGGAGGTTGGGGGAATAATCATTGAAGACAAGGGGACAGTTTTTCGGTAAGAAATGATTTTAGAGTGAGTAGGAGAATATAGAAAAAAAAGGAGCATCATATTGAAGCAGGGAAAGACAATTTTCAAGGAGAGAAAAAAAAAAGGACAACCCACACACCCATTTTCGGGAGGAGACCCAGGCACACTGCGAGGGGGCTCTCCCTCTCTCTCAAACAATGAATACACACAGGTAGAGAGAGGGAGGAGAGACGGCACACACCGATACCCACACATCTCACTCTCACTCCTCTCCAGCCATGAGAGGCTGATCAAATTGTTTTGTTTCACCTACACACTCAAGACACAACCCAGATACACTCACTCTCATTCACAACACACAACACCCAAGGGGGATTCATCAATCTCTCTCTCTCTCTTATCACAGACACAAGAGATACACATGAGGAGAAGATAGACGGCAGCAGCTGGGAGAAGGAGAGGAGAGACACACGGGTTAGGGGAGGACAACACACACACCCCAAACCCACACCACCACCGCCATCTCCATATACACACAACACACCATACACACGGACACACGGCATTATAGCCAAGACACCATTGATACACACACACACACACCCAGCAGGCACAACACCACACACTCACGGCTGACCCACGGCACACGGACGGAGAGGGGAGATACACACAGGTTCTCTCTCTCTCAACAGGGGATATACACCCAGCATCTTCACACCTCTCTCTCGGGGCTAGCTCTCTCGGCTTGGGGAGAAGAAGAGCTGGACACTCACACGCCATACACACGGACACACAACATTACCGCCAAAACACCATTAGACAGCAGCACGGGTAGAGAGAGAGAGAGCAGGCACACACCACCAACTTCATCCTCTCATCCACGGCAGCAACACATACACCCAGCAGCCACAACACCCGTCACGACCATGCACACACACTCACGGCAGCAGCATTCACATGCATAGAGAGACACACACAACACCAAAAAGCCAGCTCTCTTCTCTCTCTAGGACACACCACACACCCATGCACACGGGCACACACCCAGCAAACACACACCATTGACACAGAGCTACACACCTCCCACACACGGCACTCACAGCATACACAAACCCGGCACACACCCATGCACATCACCACTCATCACCCACGTGCATTCACAATACACGACTGATACACACCTAACACACATACACATGACACACACCCACATCCACACTCTCTCTGCTGTCTCTCTCTCTCTGCAACATACTCACCAAGCTTCCTCTCTCTCGGTGTGCATGGACGGAGGTGGACATGGTCTGAGCTAACAGTGCATGAACGAAGGAGAACATGATCTGGATCAAAGAAGTGGCAAGAATATTTTCAACATCGGACGAGGAGAAGCTTGAGGAGGAGCTTGAGAAGGAGCCCAAATTCTTGAAGAATGGTGATACTGGTATGGTGAAGATGATTCTCACAAAGCCCATGGTGGTGGAGACTTGTTCAAATGCAAAGACAGAAGACTTATGGATGGACTGTCCTTGAAGAGGAATCTGGTGAACCCGTGAATAACCTGATGAATTCAGGGACAAAGCAAAAGTGTTGATTCATAGTGTAATTAATTAGTTTAGTTAATTAGAATTTTATGTTATATTAATGTTGTAATTAGTTAATTAGTGTAATTAATTAGTTAGTTTAATTAGAATTGAATAATTAATTAGTTTCATTAATTAGAATTTTATAAGTAAGGTCATTAGAATTTTAGTGTAATTAATTAATTAGATAGTGAATTTTATAATTAATTAATTACTTAGTGTAGTTAATTAGTTAGTTAATTAGAAGTTTATAAATTAATTAGTTAGTGTATTTAATTAGTTTCGTTAATTAGAGTTATAGAAGTTAATTAATTAGTGTAATAGCTAATTAGTTTAGTTAATTAGAATTTAATTAATTAATCGGTGTTAATTAATTAGTGTAGTTTTTGTAATGAATTAATTAGAATTTAATTAATTATTTAATTAGTATAGTGAATTAATGAAGTCATTAGAAATTTAGAATTAGGTTTAGTGTAATTAATTAGTTTAGTTATTTAGAATTTAATTAATTAATTAGAATTGTATAAATTAATTAATTGGTGTAGTTAATTAGTTAGTTCATTATAATTTTATATTTAATTAATTAATGTAATTAATAGTTAGTTTAATTAGGATTTTATAATTAATTAATTAGTGTAGTTAATTAGTTAGTTTCAATTTGTAATAATTAGCTAGAATAATGAATTAGTTTAATTATTAATTATTAATGTCCTAATTATTTAATTAGACGATTTAATTGGCGTAATTATTTAATTAATTATTCCATTAGGTAAGTTATTTAATTTGATTAGCTATTTAATTAGTTAATTCATATTGTAATTAATTAGTTACCTAGTTTAAATTAGTTACTCTGTAATTAATTAATTAATGCAGTTAGCTAATTAACTTTGCATTGTACTTATTTAATTAGCTTAAACTAGTTATTTAAATTAGTTCATTATCATAATTACTTAATTCACTAGCTCAGCATAATTAATTATTTACTTGTTGTAATAATTAATTAGTTTAGTCAACTAGCTTATTTATTCAAATTTTGTAATAATTAGTTAAGTAATTTAGTTAGCTAGTTAGTTCATTCGGACCCTCCTACGTGAGGGCGCATTAGTTCATTCGGACCCTCCTGCGTGAGGGCGCATTACTTCATTCGGACCCTCCTGTGCGAGGGCAAACAAACTTGTAATAAGTGTGCGTGTGTGTGTGCATGTCTTCCAACCCCACGTCTTTCTCCCTTTTATTTATCCGCTTATGATGGTTAGTTTAGAGGCATCATGTTTAATTTAGCATACTCATGTTTGCATCCACTTGTATTGCATGCACCAAGGCTCGGATCATCATCCAATTCGCATTGTCGTTTCAATACTTCTCTGAATACATGCTTAGCCCGCATGCGATTAATTCATTTCATATGCCATATTAGTAACCGAGCCTAATAATTGCATATCACAATGTGTTGTATAGTTAGGAATCATGCATATTTTCTAACTTTGTTTTGTAGTTGTTCGCAGGACGTCGGTAAATACGTGAGTTGTTATGCTTTAGCATCCCGCTTGTACATAATTTTCTTATTATGCTTAGCATCCTACCATGAGGCTAATTGCTTAAATGATAAACTGTTTGAATGCCTGTGGATGAAGGCTTGTTGCTTAAATTGGAATGATTCAACGAATGTACGTTTTAAGATTCACAAACCTTAAGCCCATTTTGTTAAGTGGCAAATTAAGCCCACCTAAGGGTGGCAAATTCAAACCTTTTTCGAGAAACAAATATGAAATTGAATTGTTTCAATTTGAGCAAACTAGTCTATACATTGTATGCTTCACATAATAAATTTTAGGATTTATTAAATAATCAGAATAAGAACATATGTTGTACATAAGAATCACATCATAATTAGTAGAGGCCGATCTTTGATCGGGTGAGTGGGGTGCTCATTATTGACCTTTCCCTCTCATACCTAAGTTCCCGAACCAAGACACTTTGGTAACAACGGACTAATGGCCTTTGGCACGAGTCACGGGTTTTCTAAATTTTCCATAAATATTTAGGTGGCGACTCTGAAATCTGGCAAAGCAGTCCATTTTTGGCATTTGATTCAAACATCGATTTTTCAAAAACAATTGCCGGATTTGGACTCTTTTTGTGTTTCCACTGTTTCACATTGCACTTGTGAAATCAGATTCAGAACCAACACAAATGAAGTCCGAACTGTAAGGGCTATTTCATTCTTCTGAAAAGGGGCACGAAAAGCCGAGCTACAACGCGCCTTGCATGCGTTGTTTTGCATCTCCCCCATCCCGCGTTGTCACGCATCTCAAAAGCTACGCATTGTTACGCATTTCGAAATCATGCATTTTTAAAAAATCATGCATCATCATGCATCTCAAAAGCCGCGCATTGTTGCGCATTTTGAAACCATGCATTTTCATACATTTCAAGCGACTTATGTTGTCGCGCATTTCAAGTTCACATGCATCAACATGCATCATGCATTTCAAAAAACAAAAAAAAAAAAAAAAACCATGCATTTTTCCTTTATCATGCACTGTCATGCATTTTCAAAAAAAAAAAAACACAACAAAACAAAAACAAACATGCATATGTCATGCATCATTGTAAATAGTGCATGTGTCATGCATCATTGTAAATAAGACATATGTCATGCATTTTTATTGTTTATTGCATATGTCATGCATTCCACTGCAAATATTGCATTTACATTCCATTGCATATTGTATATATTGCATTGTAGCTTGCATGCATTCATTGCATCACCTCCATCTATGGCTTGCACCTTTCCATGTTGAGCTTGGTCTGGTATGTGCCCACACTTTTCATATCGAAGCATAGTTCTGCATGTGTACGCGCCTATTCCACTGCTGATATTGTGGCTTGAGGGTTGCGGCACCTTTTCTGTGTTAGGTGCGGTTTATTAGTGTCCATGCCTTTCCTAGGCAATATATGTTTTGACCCGCGTGCCTTATCCATTGTATCCTACCCATCCATTGCATATTGTATATATTGCATTGTAGCTTGCATGCATTCATTGCATCACCTCCATCTATGGCTTGTGCCTTTCCTTGTTGAGCTTGGTCTGGTATGTGTCCATACTTTTCACGTCGAATCACAGTTCTGCATGTGTACGCGCCTATTCCACGCTGGTATGTTGGTTTGAAGGTTGCGGCACCTTTTCTGTGTTAGACATGGCTTGTACGTGTACATGCCTTTCCTAAGCAAGATACGGTTTGGCCCGCGCGCCATATCCATTGTATGTATTACATTGTAGTGTAATTTTTGCATCCGGCATTAGGATCATTGGTCTTTCGTCAGCGGGTCATTTCCCCACTTATGTCATTCCACCCAATTACTTGTCCTTGTGTCCGTCTACATCACTCATAGTTCTGCATGTGTACGCGCCTATTCCACTGCTGGTATTTTGGTTTGAGGGTTGCGGCACCTTTTCTATGGTAGACGGATTTTGCATCTCCATCATTTCTTTTGACATTTGTGTGGTTTTGAACCGCTCATGATTTGATCATGTTTCAATTGCATCGCATTATTATTTGCATTATTTATACATAGTTTTGTATATACTGCATATCATTTTGCATTCATTTTGCATTGTCATGCATGTTGCTAACAATATTGCACCTGTTGAGTTTTCTTTCTCTTTCAGGCACGATATTGTATGTACGGTTCAGTTGAGGCTGGTGCAACCAGACGAACCAGGCAGGTATTGTATTCTCCGAGTGAGACGTATCGAGAATTACATAATTCTCTTACATCCTTTCTGCATTATAGTGTAGTTGGATTTGTGTACGCTAGCTTAAAACTGTCGCATATTATGCTTCATTACAGTTTTCTTTGCATGATCATAAGTTATGCTCGGCTTCTTGCATTGTCAGTTGCATTTTGCCCCTGCCCTCAGGCGCATATCTTTGCTTGTCTTGCATGCTTTGTCTAAGTCTTCGACCTTATCAAAAATGGGTCGTCTCGGGGCTTTGATATTCACTCCCGTCATTTTTATGACTTTCAAGTTCTGTCAAAGAGAGGCAACTGTAGACACCCCATTTTTGACCATCCTCAAGACTTGGACGTCACCGTTTGAGCACTCGGTGATCATCCATGTTTGTGTTCGTCTGGAGTTCCTGGAGGTCTCGGCAGCGCGCCTTGCCTCAGGATCTCTTGACTCGACTGTTTGGTGTTTGGTTTTGCACCAAACACTTGTGTTTTGCCTTGGAGGGGCAGGGAATGGCTTGTTGGCCATCCCCAAACTCCACCGGCCGTGGCTTGAGGCCACCGGCTGTGTTTTGTTGCCATCGGCCAAATGTTTGGCCGACCGGCACTCTAGATGGTCGACCGGCCATATATTTTGGTCAAATTGCATTTTT
Organism: Camellia oleifera; assembly: GCA_022316695.1. Lineage (NCBI taxonomy): Eukaryota > Viridiplantae > Streptophyta > Magnoliopsida > Ericales > Theaceae > Camellia > Camellia oleifera. Next base: position 69,375,120 of record CM039318.1, on the reverse strand, counting down.
GGCTGGTCGACCACTGTGCATCTGCTTTTGCAGATATTTTTATGCCAGCTGTGCTAGCTGGCATACTGTAACAACCCTCGTATTGATTACCGTATAACCACTGAATTATATACTGATTACTGATAAACCGGACTGTTAATGACTAATAATTGAACTAATTAAAGTACTGGACAGACCGATTGAAATCGAAACTGAAACTGAATAAGTTTACATACTGAATTACATGTTTTATCTGTTGATTGTTTGACTACCTGTTTAAATATATGTGTTTAAACTGTTAATTGAAGGCCTTATCGGCGGCCGATTTAGAAACCGTTTGATGTTTTATAATCAGCATAATATTTGTGATTTAATGATATTTTTATCTGAAAATTGATTAGGAATGATTAAAGTAGGTTGAATTGAGTTAATTACGGACTTAGGCTTATTTACGAATTTGCCACTCATAGTGGACCATTGTTTACTATCATTGTTGAGCCTTAGACTTGTCCACTTCGAGCAAAACATTTCATCAGCCCTTCTTGTTGCCCTTAGCCGACCAAAGAGATTAGAGAGAGGGAGAGTTAAGAGAAATTTGGGTTCATTTGTTGAAATTGCTTGAATCTTCAAGAATTGAAGTGTACTTGCTAAATTGATCTTCTAGGCTCCCAAATTGAAGATTTAGGTAAGAAAATTTCCATCTTCTTGCTATGTTTTAAGTCCATCTTGCATGCATCATGATCATATAGAAATGTAAGTCATGATTGAGCTCATATAGGATGATTCAAGATAGAATTCATGCATGCATGTAGAGATTAGTGAATTTGGAGTTGAATTCATGCTTGAATGATACATGCATGTCCATGTTTTCATTATAGTTCATGATTTCAGAATGTTTTCCAACTATTGAGCTCTTTAGAGCAAGATTTGAAGATTAAATTGGGTTTGAAGCTCATGCATTGCATGTTTTTAAACTTGTTCTTGAAAATGGTTTGAATTTGGCTTCAATTGATCAACCCTTGGCCCTTGCATGTACAAAATAGCTTTTGAAACTTGTAATACTTTGAGTTTAAAGTGTTTTTCCAGAATTTGGGGCCAAGAGGATGAGATTTGAGTGTTTGAATGCTTGGTTCGAACTTGGGAGACAAATCTGGAAATTCCAGATTTTGCTTCCTCGCTCGAGCGAAGGATTCCTCGCTCGAGCGAGCCCTGCGATTTTGCAAGCTCGCTCGAGCGGGCATCGAGCGTGGTATCGCGCGTAAAAATTTAACATCCAGTACTTTTACTGTTTCATCAGACCGCTCGAGCGAAGGTAGGCTCGCTCGAGCGAACCCTTTAATTTTGGTATCTCGCTCGAGCGAGCATCGAGCGAGCATCGGGCGAAGAATTTGAGCATCCAGTATTTTTACTGTTCATCTGAGCGCTCGAGCGAAGGATTGTTCGCTCGAGCGAATCCTTTGATTTTGGAAGCTCGCTCGAGCGAAGGAAGGCTCGCTCGAGCGAGACCCCTGTTTTCAGCAAACTTTTGAAAGTGCCTTCCAACTGTATTTTTGCATCCTCATCGCATCCTAGGCATTCTTAGGCCTAGTTTAAGACATCTTAATGAGGATTTTAGCATAGAACCACACCGAGGAAATTTAGGGATTTAATCATCATCCTTTCCGACTGTAAACTTAGTGTGTGTTCTATTCTGTTTACTGTTTAGGGTTGGCTTACGGGGACGCGCTCTAGCTATTGTTAGCCCAATCACTGTGAGTAACAGATGTGTAAAGATATGTTCAAAATGGTTATCTTTTGAATACTGTTTACCGAACTGTTTACTGAACTGATGTTATTTACCGAATGAATGTATGTCCTATTTCCCGAACTGTATTGTGGCATCCTTAGCACCCATTGTTATTGACTGTTACAGAGCTCTGTCGGTTTCCTTGTGGAACCATACTGATTGATGGCCATCGTTACTGTTGGGTCTGTTAAGACTCGGTCCTTTTGGACCAACTGTTTATAGGCTATTGGATGTACCACATATGACTGTTTGACTGAAATACTGTAAGACTGAACTACTGTTTAAATGAACTGATTTCATTACTGTAAGGACATTCATTCATAACCTCTTTACGCTTATTGTTATTCACTGGGCTTTAGCTCACTGTTTATATATATATGTAGGTTCTCAGCAGCCGAACCAGAGCTAGGAGCGTGGGATTGGTCCCCAGTTTTGTCAGCCAGCCAATGTGCCTCACTGTGAGGTTCCGAGACGCCATGTCATGGCTTGGGGTGTTTTTGTGTCCCCACTAGTCTCCTACTGTTTTGTACTGTTGCACGTTACTGTATAGACTGTTTTACTGCACTGTAATCGAGGGATCAAGTCCCCGTACCGAATGTTTGTAATGATTGTATATACTGTACTGGTTTGAATGCATATATGTATGAAAAATGTTTTTGGCATACAGATTTTCACAGCTCAATGGACACTAGTTATATACTGTATTGGCTTCCGCCAGGCCCTGAACTCTGTTCCACTGTATTACTGTTCTGTAGGCCTTCGGTAATCTCGGATTACTGGCCAGTTACGGTGCTAAACCCATAGGGCCGGGTTTGGGTCGTGACAGAGTGGTATCAGAGCGATACTTAACCACGAGTTATACCGCACACACGTGTCCAAATGAGCTATAGGGTGTCCTAGAAAAGTGATTAGGGCATCTCATGAATTTGAAAAGTGTGTGCTTTTGACTGACTGAATACATGATAAAATGTTAAACTGTTTAATTGTACAACTGTTTATAATGATAACTGTATAACTGCTTATAGTGAAATGGATAATGCAAATGAAACTGAAGCATCATCCTCTGAGGCCAGAATGGCCAGACTTGAACAAATGATGGAACTGGTAATTGAAAGACTGGACCGACAACAGAACCAACAGCCCCCACCTCCTCCTCCTCCGGTGCAACCGGAACAGAATGCACCAAATGTACAGAATGTGAATGTTAATGAGATGGATATTATTGCACTGACTCAGAAATTCAGCAAAATGAAACCGCCGTCCTTTCAGGGAGGCTTAGAACCGTTAAAGGCTGAAGCTTGGGTTCTCGAAACTGAAAAGCTGTTTGAAGTGTTTCCGTGCTCAGAAGCACATAAGGTATTGTTAGCCACCTTTACCCTGCAGGAAGAAGCTAGAAGGTGGTGGATGTTAACCCGTGATGCAAACACTGTAATGACTTGGGCTCAGTTCAAGGAGTCCTTCTTTGAAAAATATTTTCCTCAGTGCATCAGGGACAGAAAAGTGACCGAGTTTGAACAGCTGCGACAGGGCAAATTGTCAGTTGCAGAGTATGAGAAGCAATTTACTGAACTTGCTAGGTATGCACCACACATGGTGGATACCGATTATAAGAAGGCCAGGAGATTTGAAGGCGGCCTCAATGCTGCTATCCAGGATCGGATAAATGTTCTGAAAATGCCAACTTATGTAGGTGTTCTCGACCGGGCTTTGATGGCCGAGGTAAATATTGTAGCGGTGAAACAATCAGAAGCACCGACAAGTGAGTGGCAAGGAAAAAGGCAGAGTTTCAAATTTAAGAAAGGCAAGCATAACCCAGCCAACAAGAAACAGAATACGGGGTCGATGACTAGCCCCAGCCAAGGGAGTGGGTTTACTCCACCGTGCTCTACATGTGGCAACAAGCACAAGGGAGTTTGTTATCAGGTTTCTGGAGCTTGTTTCAGATGTGGCAAAGTGGGCCACAGGATTAAAGACTGCCCTTCAGCTCCACCAGCTAGTGGTAAAGCTGCACCAAGCGCAGCAGCATCAAATGTAGCACCGAAGCCTAACCCCAAAACTACCGGGAAAGAGCCTATGAGGCAGGGCCGAGTATTTGCCCTAGTACCGGGAGACGTTCAGAATACTGAGACCGTTGTGTCAGGTATCCTCTCTATTTGTGCTCAAAATGCATATGTATTGATTGATTCGGGGTCTACACATTCTTATGTGTCACATGCTTTTTCGCGTAAATTGAATAGACCCTTAGAACCCATGAATTACTTGCTAGCTGTATCATCACCTGTTGGGGGATCTATGACATGTGCATATATGTATCCTGCTTGTGAGATTATTGTTGGGGATATGCATCTGTTTATTGATTTGCTACCGTTGAATATAGATCATTTTGATGTGATATTGGGGATGGATTGGCTACAGAAATATCATGCTACTATAGACTGTGTAACAAAACAAGTAGTTTTCCGTCCACCGGGTTTGCCGGAATTTGTGTTTAATGGGAGTGGAGTAGTACCTCCTCCATACCTGATCTCTTCTGTAAAGGCTGTCAAATTGATTAGAAAGGGGTGTAAGGGATATCTGTGTTCTGTACTGACCGTATCTGCTACTGATAATGTTAAAACTGACGTGAATTGCATTCCTATAGTTAGAGAATTCCCAGATGTATTTCCAGATGATCTACCAGGGGATTTGATTGACAGGGAGATTGAGTTTACTGTTGATGTAGTGCCGGGTACGCAGCCGTTATCTAAAGCTCCCTACAGAATGGCTCCAACCGAACTGAAAGAACTGAAGGTACAATTGCAGGAACTGTTAGACAAGAAGTTTATCAGGCCCAGTACTTCACCGTGGGGTGCACCTGTTTTGTTTGTGAAGAAGAAAGATGGCTCACTGAGATTGTGTATTGATTACCGTGAACTGAACAAGGTAACTGTAAAGAATAAATACCCATTACCGCGTATTGATGACTTATTTGATCAGTTACAGGGTGCACAAGTGTTTTCCAAGATTGATCTTAGATCGGGGTATCACCAACTGAAAGTCAAACCGGAAGACATTGATAAAACTGCTTTCAGAACAAGGTATGGCCATTATGAATTTCTAGTTATGCCATTCGGAGTCACGAATGCCCCAGCTGCATTTATGGACCTTATGAACAGAATTTTTAAACCATACCTTGACGATTTTATTGTGGTATTCATTGATGACATATTGATTTATTCTAAGACTGTAGAAGACCATGAACATCATCTGAGGTTAGCCTTGCAAACCTTAAGAGAACAGAAACTGTATGCTAAATTGTCTAAGTGTGAGTTTTGGCTTGACCATGTGATGTTTTTGGGACATGTTGTTAGCAAAGATGGAATTTCTGTTGATCCACAGAAAATTGAAGCTGTAGTGAACTGGCCTAGACCAACAAATGTGACTGAAGTCCGAAGCTTTTTGGGATTGGCTGGATATTACAGAAGATTTGTCAAAGATTTCTCTAAGATTGCCTTACCACTGACTCAGTTGACACAGAAAGGGGTATCATTTGACTGGACTGACCAGCGGGAATCAGCATTTCAAGAATTGAAAACCAGACTTGTGACTGCACCGATTCTGACCTTACCTTCAGGTACGGATGGTTATACTGTGTTTAGTGATGCTTCTCATAAAGGTTTAGGGTGTGTTTTAATGCAGAATGGGAGAGTTATTGCTTATGCTTCCCGACAGTTGAGACCGCATGAAAAGAACTACCCGACCCATGACCTAGAACTTGCTGCAGTAGTTTTTGCATTGAAAATTTGGCGTCACTATTTGTATGGAGCGACATGTGCAGTGTATACTGACCACAAGAGCCTGAAGTACTTTTTCACTCAGAAAGAACTGAATATAAGACAGCGGAGATGGCTTGAACTGATCAAAGACTATGACCTACAGATTTTGTATCATCCGGGAAAAGCCAACACCGTTGCCGATGCTTTGAGCCGAAAATCGATTGCCAACTTAGCCTGTTTGCTGACTGGACAGAAAGAGTTGCTTCTTGATCTGGAAAAGTCTGAAATTGAAATCGTTTTGAAGGAACAAGGTGGAACCTTAGCTGCTATTTCTGCTCAACCAGCCTTGATTGAGGAAATTAAAGAAAAACAACAACTGGATGATTACTTGAAGAAGGTTACTGAAGAAAGGGATTCAAAACCGAGACCGGGGTTCAAATTTGAGAACAATATACTGAAATTCCAAGACAGACTGTGTGTACCAAATGATACTGAATTGAAAAGAAGAGTTCTGCAAGAAGGCCACAGTTCGAAGTTCTCTATTCACCCAGGGAATACGAAAATGTACCAAGATTTGAAACAAAATTTCTGGTGGCCAGGAATGAAGAAGGAGATCGCTGATTTTGTGTCCAAGTGTCTCCATTGTCAACAGGTCAAAGCTGAACATCAACGACCTGCCGGATTACTGCAACCCTTACCCATACCAGAATGGAAATGGGAGCATATCACGATGGATTTTATCGTTGGATTACCTCGCTCCAGGAAAGGTATGGACTCTATTTGGGTTATTGTTGATAGACTGACTAAATCTGCACACTTCCTACCTATCAAGACAATCTATAATGCGGATAAATTGGCTGTTATCTATATTGATGAAATTGTGAGATTGCACGGAGTGCCTGTTTCTATTGTTTCTGACAGGGATTCGAAGTTTACATCGAGATTTTGGCAGAGCCTACAGACTGCATTGGGTACTGAATTGAGGCTGAGTAGTGCCTATCATCCTCAGACAGATGGACAGTCAGAAAGGACCATCCAAACTCTAGAGGACCTACTGAGAATGTGTGTACTGGACTTTCAGGGAAATTGGGAAAGTCATTTGCCGTTGGCTGAATTCGCCTACAACAACAGCTACCATTCGAGTATTGGAATGGCACCTTTCGAGGCGTTGTATGGCAGAAAGTGTAGATCTCCAATCTGCTGGGCAGAAGTTGGAGATGGGCCGTTGCTTGGGCCCGAAATTGTTTATGAAACAACCGAAAAGGTAAAACTGATACAGCAAAGACTGAAAACTGCACAGAGTAGACAGAAGAGTTATGCAGATGTCAGAAGACGGGACAGAGAGTATGAAGTGGGTGATCACGTTTTTGTGAAAGTGACACCAATGAAAGGCCAGACTCGTTTTGGAGTCAAAGGCAAGTTAGCGCCGAGGTATGTCGGACCGTATCAGATTATTGAGAAAATCAATCCGGTGGCGTATCAAGTTGCGCTCCCTCCTGAAATGGAGCATATGCATAACGTCTTCCACATTTCGATGTTGAGAGACTATCTTCGAGATCCGTTTCATGTGATTGAGCCTACCCGTATCGTGTTGAGTGATGACTACACTTACGAGGAACGGCCTATACAGATTGTAAATCGACGGATCAAGAAACTGAGGAACAAGGAAATTCCACTAGTGAAAGTTGACTGGCAGAACCATGGTGGTGTGTATGCCACCTGGGAAAGGGAAGATGACATGGCTAGGCGATATCCGGATTTGTTCCCGCTGAACCCTGTTTTCTTCCAGACTGAAGGTAACTCGAGTTTAGAGGACTAAACTCCTTATAAGGAGGGGAGACTGTAACAACCCTCGTATTGATTACCGTATAACCACTGAATTATATACTGATTACTGATAAACCGGACTGTTAATGACTGATAATTGAACTGATTAAAGTACTGGACAGACCGATTGAAATCGAAACTGAAACTGAATAAGTTTACATACTGAATTGCATGTTTTATCTGTTGATTGTTTGACTACCTGTTTAAATGTATGTGTTTAAACTGTTAATTGAAGGCCTTATCGGCGGCCGATTTAGAAACCGTTTGATGTTTTATAATCAGCATAATATTTGTGATTTAATGATATTTTTATCTGAAAATTGATTAGGAATGATTAAAGTAGGTTGAATTGAGTTAATTACGGACTTAGGCTTATTTACGAATTTGCCACTCATAGTGGACCATTGTTTACTATCATTGTTGAGCCTTAGACTTGTCCACTTCGAGCAAAACATTTCCTCAGCCCTTCTTGTTGCCCTTAGCCGACCAAAGAGATTAGAGAGAGGGAGAGTTAAGAGAAATTTGGGTTCATTTGTTGAAATTGCTTGAATCTTCAAGAATTGAAGTGTACTTGCTAAATTGATCTTCTAGGCTCCCAAATTGAAGATTTAGGTAAGAAAATTTCCATCTTCTTGCTATGTTTTAAGTCCATCTTGCATGCATCATGATCATATAGAAATGTAAGTCATGATTGAGCTCATATAGGATGATTCAAGATAGAATTCATGCATGCATGTAGAGATTAGTGAATTTGGAGTTGAATTCATGCTTGAATGATACATGCATGTCCATGTTTTCATTATAGTTCATGATTTCAGAATGTTTTCCAACTATTGAGCTCTTTAGAGCAAGATTTGAAGATTAAATTGGGTTTGAAGCTCATGCATTGCATGTTTTTAAACTTGTTCTTGAAAATGGTTTGAATTTGGCTTCAATTGATCAACCCTTGGCCCTTGCATGTACAAAATAGCTTTTGAAACTTGTAATACTTTGAGTTTAAAGTGTTTTTCCAGAATTTGGGGCCAAGAGGATGAGATTTGAGTGTTTGAATGCTTGGTTCGAACTTGGGAGACAAATCTGGAAATTCCAGATTTTGCTTCCTCGCTCGAGCGAAGGATTCCTCGCTCGAGCGAGCCCTGCGATTTTGCAAGCTCGCTCGAGCAGGCATCGAGCGTGGTATCGCGCGTAAAAATTTAACATCCAGTACTTTTACTGTTTCATCAGACCGCTCGAGCGAAGGTAGGCTCGCTCGAGCGAACCCTTTAATTTTGGTATCTCGCTCGAGCGAGCATCGAGCGAGCATCGGGCGAAGAATTTGAGCATCCAGTATTTTTACTGTTCATCTGAGCGCTCGAGCGAAGGATTGTTCGCTCGAGCGAATCCTTTGATTTTGGAAGCTCGCTCGAGCGAAGGAAGGCTCGCTCGAGCGAGACCCCTGTTTTCAGCAAACTTTTGAAAGTGCCTTCCAACTGTATTTTTGCATCCTCATCGCATCCTAGGCATTCTTAGGCCTAGTTTAAGACATCTTAATGAGGATTTTAGCATAGAACCACACCGAGGAAATTTAGGGATTTAATCATCATCCTTTCCGACTGTAAACTTAGTGTGTGTTCTATTCTGTTTACTGTTTAGGGTTGGCTTACGGGGACGCGCTCTAGCTATTGTTAGCCCAATCACTGTGAGTAACAGATGTGTAAAGATATGTTCAAAATGGTTATCTTTTGAATACTGTTTACCGAACTGTTTACTGAACTGATGTTATTTACCGAATGAATGTATGTCCTATTTCCCGAACTGTATTGTGGCATCCTTAGCACCCATTGTTATTGACTGTTACAGAGCTCTGTCGGTTTCCTTGTGGAACCATACTGATTGATGGCCATCGTTACTGTTGGGTCTGTTAAGACTCGGTCCTTTTGGACCAACTGTTTATAGGCTATTGGATGTACCACATATGACTGTTTGACTGAAATACTGTAAGACTGAACTACTGTTTAAATGAACTGATTTCATTACTGTAAGGACATTCATTCATAACCTCTTTACGCTTATTGTTATTCACTGGGCTTTAGCTCACTGTTTATATATATATGTAGGTTCTCAGCAGCCGAACCAGAGCTAGGAGCGTGGGATTGGTCCCCAGTTTTGTCAGCCAGCCAATGTGCCTCACTGTGAGGTTCCGAGACGCCATGTCATGGCTTGGGGTGTTTTTGTGTCCCCACTAGTCTCCTACTGTTTTGTACTGTTGCACGTTACTGTATAGACTGTTTTACTGCACTGTAATCGAGGGATCAAGTCCCCGTACCGAATGTTTGTAATGATTGTATATACTGTACTGGTTTGAATGCATATATGTATGAAAAATGTTTTTGGCATACAGATTTTCACAGCTCAATGGACACTAGTTATATACTGTATTGGCTTCCGCCAGGCCCTGAACTCTGTTCTACTGTATTACTGTTCTGTAGGCCTTCGGTAATCTCGGATTACTGGCCAGTTACGGTGCTAAACCCATAGGGCCGGGTTTGGGTCGTGACACATACACTTTGCTCCCCTCCATACACGTGTATGGAAAGATCTCCCTCTTGACTAGCTTGCTTGGAAAGCTTTACAAGAGGGATTGTCTATAAGAGGGAGCCTCTTCTCCCTCTATTAGGGTTACAAAAATTCCAGAGGAGAGCTCTGATATTAGGGTTTGTGTAGTGTGTGTATTCTATCTGTATATCTCCCTCTCTCTTTGTCTTGTGTGTATTTAGTCTTACTATTGCTCACAAACACCCACCATTACACCTTACCTTGGCTACTGAGGTGCTAGGGAGCTGTTCTTGAAGTTCTTGGCTGGTTTTGAGCTCAAAGAAGTAGCTGGAGCTCCATTCTTGAAAGGGTCTACAAGGGTAAGATTTTTGTCCCTTTTTACTCCATTTTTGCATACTCTTTTTGCCTATCTTGCAACTATTTTTAGACTTTGTCTATAACATATAAAAGTTCTTTTTTTGAGGGCTTTAAATAGTTGTTTAAGAGTGTTTTGGTATTTGGGGTTGTTTGACCCCTCTTAGGGCTTGTTTGGCCCCATTTTGTGCCATTTTAGTTGAGCTCCGGGACCACTTTGTTTGGGCCTCCTCACCACTAAAATCTTAAGGGATTTCAGTGGTGAGGATGGTGCCTTAGGATCCCAAGAAGGAGAGGGCCACCCCCTCTCCGTGTTGTCCTTGAAAAGGGCCATTTTTGCCTCATGAGTGAGCACCATGTTTAAGTGTATGTTGGCCATGCCTTAGCTATTTTTTGTGCTTATTTTGTCATAATATAGCACCATGTTGAGTTAGTTTAGGCATACCATGCTTGTTTAGCATACATGTCTTGTGATGCCATCATTTGCCTTAACATGTACTTAGCATGTAGATTGTCATGCTTGCTTGTTTTGGCCAAGCTTTGTGAAGCTTTTAGGCTTGTTTTGCCATGCTTAAGGTCTGATGTAGGTTGCCTTAGCCATGCTTGCCATGCTTTGCATACCCTCTTTGCATTTTAGCTTGTGGTCTTTAAGTGTATGGACCATGAGCATGCATTACTTGCATTATTTTCAATGGTTTGGAACCACTTACCATGCCATTTCAGTCCACTTAGCATGCTTGTATGCTTGCATTTGATGCCCTTTTAATGTGTTAAAGGTTGTTGTCTTATGCCCCTTGTTTAGGCCCTTGTGCATGCTTGCATGTTTAGGCCACTTAGATGCCATCTAGGTGTATCCTTAGCATTGTTTAGGTCTGCCTTGGACCTGTTTTAAGTCCTCTTGGCCTTGTGAGGCTTGGTTGACTTAGCCATGGTTTAAGTCCCCTTGGGCTTTCCTTGAATCTTGGACCATTGTTGCATGTTTAGCTTGTCTTATTGACTTGGTTTGGCACCTTTCATGACATGATTTTCAGAGCTTATAATGCATGCCATTTTTCCATGTTTGCATCCTCTTAAGTGTGCTTGAGAATTGCTCTTTAATGCTTAAGTGTTGGTCCTTGTGTGCATGCATGTTTGCATGTTATTTTGCCTTCATTCTTGAGCATGTTGGCCACTGTTTTGGGCCTAGTTGAGGGCTGTCCAAATTAGTCTAAGTCCACTCTTCACATGTTGTTACATGTCTTACAATTTGCATGTTTTGATTGCATCATATCTTGCATGTCCATTAGTCTTGCATGTTGTTGCGTACTTGGCCTATCACATGCTTGCTTGCATGCTTGAACATCCCCATTATATTTGGCATACTCATTGGTTTGCATTGCCTCATGACTTGCATGCTTGCTTGCATAGATTGCATGCTTAGTGTGCATTGTGCATTGCATTCCCATGTTGCATGCTTAGGTTGTATGCCTAGGTTGCATTGCATGAGCATGCATGCCTTGCCTCTTGAATTGAGTGTGATAGAGGTTGGGTTTCATTTGTTTGTTTGGTGTGCATTTCACTTGAAATCAAAGTGCATACTTGGTTTCTTGGGCCATCACGCATTGAAATGTGCGATTGGTGGTCCGAGAACCAAGGACCATACCCCTTTGAGTCATAAACATGATAAGGGATGTGTTGGTACACACATTTGCTTGAAATGCATTGCCATGCCATGTTTTGCCCTCTGCTGCTGTCAAAACAGGTTTCTGCAGGAAGCTTTGGCCAGTCGGCTACATAGAGTGCCGACCGACCATTCATGGATGGCCGATAGCTCAACCAATGGTCGATGGCCATCTTTCCATGGCCGGTGACCATTTGCCTTAGCCGGTGGTGCTCCACGGTGTCCAAACAGTGCACCTTGGGACTTGTGCAGTTCTCAGAGGAGCAGAGCAGGGAAAACAGAGGCAACTTGCACATAGCAGTGGATTTCCTAGCGGAACCGAGCACGCGTGCATTGGACCCTCTTCCCGAGGCTGCTTTTACTGCTTTCTTAGATTAGTTAATTTGCTTAACTAGTTTAATTTGACTGTAATAATTAATTAGCTTGTAGGTTAATTAATTGTATTATTCTTTTTGGTCCCTCCGAGTGAAGGCGAATTTATAATAAGTGTGGGTGCGTGTGTGCATGTCTTCCAACCCCCGCTTCTTTCTCCCTTTTACTTACCTGCTTTGATGGTTAGTATTAGGGCACGTTTAATTTAGCATACCTTATGCTACGCATGTGTGCATCATTCATTAGTATTGCATGTACCGGGCTCGGCGCATCATGCTAACTGCATAAGTATTTCAAATCTAACTTGAATACGTGCTTTAAATGGTTGCATTTCACATGCCATCCTAGGATTAGCCGAGCCTATTCTGATTGCATTCTGTATGCGTTGCATTAGGCACTTAACATGAACTAGGATCATGCATGTGATTACTAACTAGTTCATTATTTTGGCACGGAGTACGATGTAAGTATTTATGCTTTAGCATCTCGCATGAGTGTAAATGTTAAACATAACTGCATGCTTACCATGTGGCTACATGCTTATGTGATATGAACTGCCTGAATGCCTGTGGATGAAGGTTAGATTGCTTGAGTTGGAACAACTCATTGTAATCCGTGTTTTAGCCTACTCGCGAGTAGCAAATTTCAAAACATTTTCCAAACAAACGGATATGCGATGCTTTGTTCCAAATTAGGCGATCTAGTCTATACTTTTGTGTTATGCGCATCACATAGTAAGATTAGCTAATCAAACGAAATAGGAACACATAACGTTTTCAAAATTGGATATCATGGTTAGTAGAGGCCGATCTTCGGATCGGGCGAGAGAGGGTGCTCATAGCTAACCTTCCCCGATCGTACCCAAGTTCCCGAGCCAAGGCAACTTTGGTGATGACGGACACGTGGCCTTAGGCAAATGAGTCAGGGTTTCCTAAATTCTCCCAAAATAAAATATTTAGGCGGTGACTCTATATCTGGCAAAGCAGTCCATGTTTGGCACTTCTTTTCTAAAAATCTGTTTTCTCAAAACGATTTGCCGGATTTGGACTCTTTGGTTCAGATTAAGAACCGCAACACAAAGGGAGTCCGAACTGTAGCGTGGGGCCCACGGGCGCGTCTACACCTTCCTCCTTCTCCTTCTCTTTGCACCCAAAATCTAAAAAGCCCTAACCCTAGTTCTCCCTTATCACCTCCACCAGCCCACTACCAGCTCCACCACCTTTCGCCTCTACTCAGTCCCTCTCCGCCTCACCCTTTTTTGATGATTATACCACTCTTAATTCTCTCCCTCTTTGTGTGTAGGTTGGAAAGGGCTCTCTCTCTCTCTCTCGTCATTTTAACCGCTATAGAAAAGAAATTGAAGTTGTGAATAGATTAGGTGGGTCTACAAATACACCCATATATTGAAATCAACCATTTATCCCCAACTCATCATCATTTTCAACATCAAAATCATTTTCAAGGATCTATTTAAAAAATCCTCTTTTGATTTTTACCCAAAACCCTAGATTTGTTCCAAAAACTAGAACAAAACTGTGTTTTTACGGCTTCACATCAACGACTTACAGTAATTACAAGTCGTGGTTTCTCACTTTTACAACTTGATTTTTTTGCATGTTGTAAATAATTTCCCAACTTCGAGGTGTCTATTGTGTAGATCGTAAATGCTAATAATGATGATTTTTTTTACGGTTTAGAATGTTAGTCGTAAATTACAAAACTTTTCAAGATGTGCATATGGCATGCCATTAATATATCAACTATACACAATACATATACATCAACTATTAAAAATATTAAACATTTCAAGACGTACAAAAAACCCGCCATTAAAAATTACACTTTTCATGACATACGAAAATCAACCGTTTAAAATATTACACTTTTCGCGACATACAATTGCTACCGTGGAATGTACGACCGAAACGGGAAAAAAAGAACCGATCAAAACCCAACTCTTCAGCCCCAACCTCAATCTTAAAAAAATCTCTTCCTTTTCTCTGGGTTTCATCACCCAAACACCCTGACAAACCGTGAAGAATTTGATCTCCCCAACTCTTTAGCCCCAACTCAGTGAAGAATTTCATTGCCCAAACACCCTGACACACAAAACTATCCCACTCTTTAAGAATTTCATCTCTCTCTCTGATTTTCTTTGTAAGAATTTTCCACTCCTTAAGCATAACGCCTGAAAAACGTCCCTCATCTTCTCTTCTCGTTTCTATCTATATATGTTTTGAGCAAAAACAGAGAGATTTTGAAGGTCTGTGATGATAATAATGGTAGTAGTGTGTTGAGAAATGGCGGCTTGTGTATCAGTCCAGAAACACCCTGATTCGAACATGAAGTTTCGCCTATCGTTTCCGTCTAAAACTAACAATCTGATTCCCTCACCCTCACCCTCACCCTCACCCTCACCCTCACCCTCACCCATCAAAGAGAAACCCATCATTTATGGTGACTGTCTGATCGCCCAAGCTGGTCTCAAATCTCAGTGGTCACTGTCTCTACCAGTGACGACTGTTCGTGATTTTGGTAAGATCCTAACCCTTGCAATCTATACATACATAATTGGTGCTAAATTTTTTGTTCTGATTTTAGTTGTTGCTTTATTCTTGCCTTCACTATGCAATTGGGTATTATTTTTTTAATCTTATTATTTTATGAATCATCTTTGTTGAAATTAGCTGCTGCTTCTTCTTTTTTAAGTAATGATGAAATGGTTATCTGTTGTGTGGATGATTGGTGTTTGTTGTAATGCCTCTTAAAAAAATTATTTTCAGTTATTTAACAATTCGTGATGACAAAGGTTTGAGTTATGGAGAAAGCCATATCAATGGTGCCATGATGTATGCATATTATATATATCTATATATATTGGCAATAAAAGAAAAAATGGTTTATTAGGCTTTTATGAGATAATTGATAGTGATGGTCTTGGTTAGTAATTACAGGGTAAAATTTATGTCTAGTGCTTTAACATAGTGTGAGATTGAAACACAAATTGTCCCAATCTAATATATCAAATCGAAAATTTAAACATTTTCTTTCCTCGAGGAATTATAGTTTTCGATTGATATTCATGTTTTTGTTTGCTTCTGTTGGAAAATGACTCACAAAATCCATATTGTTAAAAATTTCATAATGTTTTTTGATTAGTAATAAGTTCATTGCATAAATTGTTGTAAGTTTCATATCACCATCCATATAAATAGCTCATGAAGCAACCTCTGTTATGGACATAACTCTGTGATGTTTAGCAGATATAACTCTCTTTCTTATCATCATTTATCACACACAATACATGTGTGGAGTATACAATTTTTTCTGTTCTTTCTTAATTTATTTTCAATGAAAAAAGTTAGAGCATTATGTTTTATTTCACTTGTAAGAAGATGAAACAAAAGTGATAGTTACTTTGGTTGGAATGGCTTTTTGAGATTCTCAAAAAATTTCATATTCCCTCATTTCTTTATCATTTCTTTAGAACCTCATGTTTCACTCATGATATTGATGCTAGAAGTATTTTTTTTAATTTTTTTTTTAAAATTTTTTGGTTTTCCCTTTTTAGTCCTTAAATAGCTCTGCTTTGAACTGTGGTAGTTGCATTACATTTTTCTAGAAATAAAGATATAGACAATCTTGTTGATGGTGAGTTTGAGAAGCCTCTTCAGTAACTGCATGACTCGGACTCGGAGCGTGGGGGTGGTATTTTTTCCTTAGCAGTGCTGCTATTTCTTTCACTACCTAAGGTTGAAACTTTTTATTTTCTTAAAAACTATGTCGAACATTTTTTCCCCTTCTTTCTAAGTTAAAATGAGGGTGGTGATAAGATGGAGGGTTTTACAAAATGGAAATTTCAAACTTTGCCATATCAACCCTGCAGATGAGCTAGAGCTCAAATGAGGGCATTGCTTAAATGTAGCATAATATCAAGTGTTGAACACTAAGTGACCTCCAGGTTAAATAAGAGCTGGTTGTTGAACCCTTTTATTTTAAGAAATTTCAGCTCATACTGACGCATCTGCCCAACAGCTTACCCACATCTCATTTGGATGAGTCGATTACTAATTTATGGATGAAGAATTATTCACATAATCGATTAATAGAGTATAACTAGGTCCTATATATGAGATGGTGAGGCTTGCCATTGAAATTGTTGCTCTATCACATTGCCCACCTAATTTTTTTTGAAAAAGTCTTATCATTTCAAAAAAACCTAACGAAAAAAAAAAGAAGAAAAACCTAACCTGAAACTTCACTAGTATTTAAGATCTTTGGTGCACATTTATAGTTGCAGTGTGGGGTCACTCCTTAATCTTGATCATTGATATTGAATTTTGAACATTTCTAGCTTTTTGTTCCGAAACTGTAGTATTGCTCTATTTTTTTATGGTCTATGATGTGGTTGTTGATCGGTTCTATATCTATTAAATTATTGCATATCTAGTCATCAACAAAATAATTATTTCACAACAAATCCAAGTTTTGGACTTCAATGTGGCTACTATTATAGGCTACAAGGGGTAGCACTCACTTATCCTTAACCCTTTACCAAACCCATGAAAAAAAAAATATATATATATATATAGATGAGCCAATATGCCCAGAATGTTCATAACTTTTTCATAGTTACACTGATCTTGAAATCTTTGACAAATTGAAACAAACCAAAATGAAAGACAAAAGTACCCATTTCTACCTCTGGTTTCTTCTCCTTTTTTTCCTGTGTTTATTCTTTTGTTGAGAGCTTCAAGGAAGCAGAAGACATCAAAAGATCACAATTCCTAGATGGTTTCTTCTTTGGAACATCTACTTCTTCATACCAAGTATGTCTCTTCTTCTTCTTGCCTTCTAAATTGTGTCCTCTCTCTCTTCCTTAGACTTTTTCCATATTGTTGTCATAGATTGAAGGAGCAATTCTTGAAGATGGTAAGAGTCTCAGCAACTGGGATGTTTTCATTCGCTTTCAAGGTAATTGAAGAAGGTCTCGTCTAATGCAGCTAAAGCTAACTGTAATATGATTCGTTTTTGACTAACTGTTTGTTTAATTCATTTAGGTGGCCAAAGAAATGGAGCAAATGGAGATGTAGCCAATGGTCATTATCGCCGCTACTTGGTATTAGACTTGCATTTCTTTTATAATTAGTTTGTACATTTAAATTGCATAACAAAGATATGAAAAGAGATCGTCAAATTAATTTTATCTTATTCTGATTGTTACAGGACATTGAGTTAGTGCAGTCTTCGGGGGGTCAATGCTTACAGATTTTCAATCACATGTTCCAGAGTTCCACCTAGTATATTTTCCAATAATCTGTTATTATTTGTTACTCATAATTTGATTGGTTCATATAACTTGATTAATGACCTTCTTGAGCTTTATTAGGAGGAAGATTTGGAGAAGTCAATCCAACTGGTATCATGTTGTATAACAAAATCAATGACAATCTTTTGCTCAAAGGTACTGTGAGCAAAATTTCAATCTACTCAGAGAATTCCTCATGTTGTAAGCAAGAATATATTTTAACAGAACAGAGGCAAAATATTAATGCAGGAATTGAGCCATTTGTGACAATAAATCATAATGACTTCCCTCAAGAACTCGAGGACAGATATGGGCATTGGCTCAGTCCTCTTATGCAGTATGCCCAGCTCTCTCTCTCTCTCTCTCGCAAAAATTCTAGGTACACAATTAAATCACAGAAAAATACCCATAATGATTCCTGTGGTTTAATTTTTGTACTTATTTTTTCTCAATCAAGTTAGTCTCTACCTAGTATTTAATATAATTTTATTGCAAATTCTGTCATTAAATCTTTGTCCATATATATATGTTTGTGTTTTTGTAGGGAAGATTTTGTGCATTTTGCTGAAACTTGTTTCGAGAACTTTGGGGATCGAGGGAAGTACTGGACTGGATCATAATCAACGAGCCAAACTTATTTGTAGAAAGCGCCTACTTGCAGGAATCATTTCCACTGGCTCATAGTTCTGAACCTCGTAGCAACTGTTCATCTAGAAATTCTATCATGGAGCATCTTATTTCAATGCACAACATGTTACTGTCACATGCCAAGGCTGCCAAGCTCTACCATGAGCATTTTCAGGTAATTAAAGTGAAAGCACTCTTAATTATAGTTGCACATTGTATTTGATAATTTGATTCATGAAATCGATGTTGGTGCAGCCAAAACACGGTGGATTCAAGTAACTCCTTAGAAACTTAAATAAAAATTCATTTTATGCATTAACAATAAAACTATACAAGTATTTGGGGGATAGTTTATTGATATGCATACTGTTCTTTGTCACATTTTTATTTATTTATTTATTTGTATTTTTTGGGGGGTGTTGTTGTATCATGATGTATATATGTTGAGAGCATAAATATTTTTTTTCTATCTTGTTGAAACACTAGTAATGCTTTTCTGGACTTACCATGAACAATCTTATAAATTGTAAAGAACTCCTTGAAAACTTAAATTAGAAGTTCAAACCCTTTTATTGGAATGGTCCTGTTTCAATATCTATAAATGGAATGATTGAAATTTATCAAAATTTGTAATTCCAAGCTTGCCTTGTTGCACCAGTGAAGTGTCTGGCTGGTGGAAAATAATTCCTCTGCTAAACCCAAATAATTTGTATGAGGTCGTAATTATTATTGATTTGTGAATGATGCTACTCGTGTTTTTTCTGATCTGCTGCTCAAAACACAACTTCAAGGGCTGAAAATTTTAGAATTATACAATTTAGCGTTGGGTTCATGAGATTACTTTAAATTGGTTGCATGAATTATGCTTAAAGGTTACAAACTCAATTCGAACTCATGGATTTGTCCAATTAAATTAGGTTTAATTTGGTTGCTCATGAATACCCATTTAAAAGAATATGGAGGCTACTGTTATTATTTATTTTAGTGGGGTAATTGTGTCCTAAATGTTTTACATCTCCAGAGACATTTTATGTAGTATACATAGCATAGAATGTGTTTGGTTTTTTGTTTGTTGGATTCCTTGAAGCAATTTTGCAACCAATATAATTCAAAGCTACATAACTTTATATATAATATTTATTAAAGTTATTATATATGTTCTGTCATTATTTGTTAAAGTGATTTCATATTGCATGTACTCTGGAGATGAATAACTATTGCAGGCTTTCTTGTATGATACTCGCCAAGCTAATGCATTCTTAAGGTTTGCATACTTTGTTTCTGAACTTGGCAACTAATCAAGTGGAAGAGTTAATGCTCTAGAGTGGCTCAGTCTAAATTTCTATCAATTTTTCTCTAGATGGTCATAGTGGTGGGTTTGGTCCATTGGAGGGCAACATGCTATCAAGGTTGGCTTCTCATGATTTTTTTGAATGAATGTTAACTTTTTTATTTGCACCCCATTGCTGTTTGTAATGCAAGTAAATGACTAGGAATTTTTATTTCTCGTCTTGAGCCTCATTTTGCTTCCCTCTTCAACATGATTTTTCTTGGTTTAATTATGTTAACTAATTTGGAAACATTTACATAGGATTAGGAGGAGATTGATAGATAATAATATAAAGTGTCTTTCTTACTATGTGGCGAAGAGGCAACCTGTGAAATTTTTGTAGAAGTTGGAATTTGAGCTATCCTAGGCAAAAATGAGTGCTAAGTGCTAACTTTATGATTGTTATTATGAAGTAATCAAATCAATTTAATTTATGCAGGTATGAGCTGCTATCTTATTTTCTTGGGAGGGAGTGTTTTATCCATGCTTATGATCCAATATATGCTCTTTCTACTGATTTTGTTTCAGGCTTGGTTGCTCTAAGAAGGGAAACTTCTGAAGATGAAATCCAAGCTAGTAGGAATTTTCTAATATAAGATATGGATGGCATAAGGCGAGTGTTGATGCAATTGAATCAACCCATAAAGTTTGTACCGCTTAGAACTTAAAGATAGTTTTTTTTTTTTTTTGAATGATTTAGAACTTTTTGGACGGTTTTAAAGTTGAGGACAATTTTTGATGTTAAGAAACATAGTTTTTGGATGGTTTGTAATGTATAGACAGTTTTTGGATGTTCGAAACTTTTAAATAGTTTTTTTAATGCTTGAAATAATATTTTGGTGATTGATTGATACTTATATATATATATATATATATGTATGAAACTTGTTTGTAATGTTTTTTTAGATTGTACAGAGCAAGTGAAATAGAGCTTGTTGAATTTTTTTTTTAAAAAAAAAAACTAAATATATTCTATGACGGGCAGAATAGGTTGTTGTGTTAAGTATTTAACGACCAGTAATGAGCGTCGTGATTTGCCTCTTGAATTAACGGCGTGTAAAATTAATCGTAGAAAAATTAAACATGATGTGTAACATGCACTGTTAAAAGTTTTAACGGCATGCTATGACATGCCGTTGAAAGTGAATGACTTTCCATGACTGGTCATAATATGACGTTATCTTGCGCGTCGTAGAATCGTATCCACAGCATGCATTTGGCACCTTAAAAATCCTTTTTTGTTGTAGTAAAATCTTTCAAAATCTCAATATTGTTTTGAAATAACGAATAATTAAGTTAAAAATCATAAAAAGTGTGGAGATATCCTTACCTCAGCTTAGAAGTCGAGGGAGAGAATGGAGAAACTTCAAAAATACCGAAACTCAACTTTGTTCGAATCAAAAGAAAGCTCACGGCGTGTTCTATCTTTTTAACAAAGGGACATGGGTAAAGAACTCAATGGATCTAAGTATATTTGTAGAGAGAATGTGAGTTTTAGAGAGAGAGAGAGTCACAATTTAGGGTTTTGAAATGTTTTGAGGAAGAGATGAAAAGTGATGTAAAAAATGATTTTTATGGACTAATATACGCGCAGACTGCTCGAGCGCAAGAAGTGTCGCTTGAGCATCCAAACACGAGATATGACCGCTCGAGCATAGGAAATCATCTCTCGAGCGTAAAATACGAACTCTTAGAAGTTTTGCGGACAAAGGATCACCATTCGAGCACAAGAAGTACCACTTGAGTGCAACACCACTCGAGCATAGGAAACACCACTAGAGCGAAAAATGCACACTCCCAGTAGTTTTGCAAGCCTGCAAAATTACAAAGAGCTCACAAGAACTGCTCGAGAGCAGGAAGCTACGCTTGAGTGTAGAAGCCAAAATCTAGGCAACAAGGGTTTTGAAAAATTAACTCACGACCTGTTCCAAACACAACCAAGACACTCCAATGACCAAACTTAATGAGGAAGAGGAAGACAAGACATGAACAACTGTAGAAGATAATAAAATCCGGATCCAAAACATCAAATGAGTCGGGTCTAAACCAAAATCGCTATACCTAGACACTAAACACTTTGGCTCAACTAAAATTAGCAAGGCCTGTGAACCAATCGGTCCCGATCACTATAATCCGTTCCCCATCAATTCAACCATGACACATGGTGTTTAATGCTTATCCTGTTGAATAAAGTTAATACTAAATTCTAATACACATTCATTATTTCCTCATATTTGATCTTAGTTTTTTTTATTGTCAATCAATTACTTCCTCTGATTTTCAAATCAAATAAGCATTGAGGTCCCAATACAATTTTTAAATAATAAATAAATCTAAAATTCCATCATTAAATAACTGACTAGGTACCAACCTGTTGTTCCCAATCAAAATCATCAAAAATGCACAGAATGAATTTCACTTTTTAATAAATAACCAAAATGCACAACTAGGTATAAAACCTAGTATGAAGACAGTGCAGACCCCATTTATCGCAACATTGCTGACTCTGAAGTGTTGCAAAATAGTCCTTTCATAGTTTAATTCACCAAAACATTCGATATATTCTTGCACAACTAAGAGTCCGAAGGCTGATTCATCATTTCACAAAGAAAAAATATAAACGGCGTGAAACATGTGTTCACATGCAACAATTGAAGAAACACATTTAGTAACACGAGTAAAATCAATGCACGGAAGTTTTGGAAATAAAAATAAAATAATATAGTTTCACATCTCCACATCTTGATTGATGCACATAATGGCACAATCATAAATGGAAAAATTATGATTTCAACTCATAACCAAAAAAACATCTAAAATTTAGAGTTCAAAACAATAGGACCAAAATACCAAATTTTCATTGTTAGAATTGAAAACAATAAAAGGCTTACGTAAAAATATAAAACCCACAACAATTGTCGAAATAAACAATACAATTTTGTCTTGTCATGAAATCCACTACCCGGTTCAAGCAACCTATTTTATATGTTGATAATCTATCACCATTCTTAAGCGCAAATAAATTCACCATTCTATGTGCTGTCAATAAATCAATTCCTTGCCCTATCAAACAATACTTAATTAACTCCTTTGCCATCTAAAATGACTCCTAAGCAATCTACACCGGGTTTGACATAGAACAAAATACCTTACAAATAAATCTGACAAAAGTGACACAATAACCAAATCTTTTACTTTGATTTAATTGAGAGTTAATGACATTACCTTATAAAGCTCTGTCACAACTCCAATGACTTTCATAGTTCATCGTCAACATGGACACTCTACAAAGTAGAGCATCTAAAAATAAAAAATTCACGATTAGAAAGACAAAATACATAATAAAAAAAAACTAAAATATATATATATATATATTGTTTAAAAAATTTAGGCTTAATAATATTTTTTTTTCACAATTAAATCTAAAAATCTCATGCAAGTTATTGAACCCATTCACATTAAAGAAATATAAAATATAAGGGCTCACAATAAGAGAGAAAAAGAGGAACCAAAGTTGATATACTTTCATTTTGAAACAAAAGTGAGCTTGTTCAACCTAATTAAAGGGAATGGGATTGTTCAACAATTGTCCAAATCTATATAACTGTCCAAAATCTTTCATAGGTAACAATATTTAGCACCACTCTAATTAACGCAAAGGGCTTTCCCTCGGGGTAAAGAGAAGAACCCCTTATCTAAAGGTAAAGCCAGAAGGGAGTAAAAAAAAATCTCAAGATAACAGGCCTTCTCTTTTAGCCTAGCCGTCTGCTCTGTTTAAAGAACTTAGCCGTCTGCGCTGTTTCACTTAAGCTTTTACATTCTTGACAATTTAGTTTCATCGAATTCTCAAATCATGTCTTACAATGTTAATGGCTAGAATTAAGGTTTTGTTTGTGGGCAAGTATGTTGAGTAGTGTCATATATGTTTCATCGAAACAATTATTGCTTGGCCTATACTCATCTAGTTTAGCCCCTTGTAGGGGCCTGTAGAACTGTAACTTAATCTGATATTAGCTTTTGACCATGACAAGGAAGGATGATTTTCTTCTTTTATATGGGTCTTGTTTCTTATTTTGGTGATGTGTCTCTGATACTTGATTGTTGACTTGTGTTTCAGGAAATGATAAATCTATTGAAATTTACAATGATTAACAATCTCAAAATGAGAAAAAAAAATTGAGATTAACTATACTTCTGATGAGAAATTGCAAACAAATGAGGATTCTGGCTAGATTATCTATTCTTGCAATTCAGACAATATGTACCTAGATGATGATTTTAGACACATGACAACACGATTATGCTTCTTAATGTTGTTGCATAGCTGACCTGTTCAAAGGCAATTTCTTGTTCTTTAAAAAGGGCTGAGTACATCAGTTTTACCCTTGCATAGATGCTGCCTTTAGGAAGAAAAAGATGATGAAAGCCTATGGACTAAATTGTTTCTGTAATGTGTATGGTTAAGCAATTTCTTGCAAATAGTTTTGAGCAAGTTAATGTATTCTACTTGAGCAAGTCATCAAGCACGTAGAGCATCTAGGCATCTAAAAGCATGTTAGAAGGTATTGGAACGGGTTTGACCGTTTTGTTGTTCTTTGTTATTTGCATTGAGATGTTGAACTTTATGATTATTGTAACATTTGTTTCATCTAAAGGAATGGCAATTATATATATATATATATATATATATTACATGGACAAATTGGCAAATTCTAAGCTCCACATTAAAACTTCAAATGTAATTATTAAAATCATGTGACAGCCTGATGGGTTCAGCTAGCAACTCATGTGATTGCTATCGTGTAGCTCAAACTATTTAAAGTGAAGCCAAAGGACTTGGTCTATGTTTTTTATTTTATTTTTTTATTTTTTTTAAAATTAAAAATACTCCTTATATGTTAAAAGAGCATAATCTTTAGGAACCTCATGAATTCGAAGTCCTCAATTCTACCAGCATATCTCTCGCATTTTTTTAGAAATTTTGTGATATCTACCAAGTGGTAGGGGTGTTGTAGCTATTCCAAGTCAAACGTTAAATTCACCTATTAAGACACACATGTAAGTTACCCTGTTCTTTTTTTATATATGTGATATTTCAATAAAATTTAATGAATTATAATCATATTACATACAATACACAATTAATGTAAAAACAACTTTTAAAATGAGACAAAAACTTTAGGCTAGGTTAAATAGATAATACAAAAAAATGAAAGAAAAAGTTTTTTTATTTTTTTTGTGTTTGTTTAAGTAAGTCCCCCTATTTTTTTATGTGTTCGTGTGCAACACTGAACAGGTTTGGGCAACCAAACACTTCCCTTTCACTTTGTTTCAGTAGTAGTTTATGATTTATTAACCCGTATCTAATAGAGTGATGCTAAAGATTTTAAATAAGTTATCAAAATTTTTATCAAAATTTTCACATGAGTGTGGAACCTACATACATGTAATTTGTGTGGGTTTCACCCCATATAAGAGATTTGGTAAAAAATTTGATAATTTATTTAGAATCTATAATATTTTCTGTATCTAATATCCAAAATATTTTGAAAAAACATGATCTCATTTCAATGGTGTGATTAGAGTACGCTGTGTGAGTTGGAAGGTATACTGAATCAATATAATATAATATAATATAGTCTTGTGAATATTAGTCCTAGTTTGAGTGTTCATTATTTTTAGGGTAAATTACACTTTGCACCGTTGTACTTTGCATCAAATATTACTTTGGCCCCTACACATAAAATCATGACAGTTAATCCCTGTACTTCTGGTCAAATCTCACTTTGGTCCCTCCACATGAAATTATGACAATCAACTCACTGTACTTTTAGTCAAATCTCACTTTGATCTTTACACAATTGTCAATATCCAATTTTTGTTACTCAATTGTTTAAAACTTTAACAGAATCTACTCATGTGATAAGAATGTGGCTACGACATAAGGGTAAGGAATGAAAATCATATACATTTTCCACCAATACAAAGTGTATTGGTAGGAAACATAGTGTATTGGTAGGAAACATAGATGATTTTCCTCTTTTATCTTCATTTCGTAGTCACATTTTTGTCATATGACTAGATTTTGTTAATGATTTAAAAATGAAGTAACAGAATAGAGACATTGACACTTGTGTAGGGACTAAAGTGGAATTTGAGTAAAAGTGCAGGGGTCGTCTGTCACAATTTTATGTGTAGAGATCAAAGTGAGATTTGACCAGAAGTGTAAGGAATTAACTGTCATGATTTCATATATAGGGGCCAAAGTGAGATTTGATGTAAAATGTAGAGGTAGAAAGTGTAATTTACCCTTATTTTTATTTATTTCTGAACGAAAGACCCTATGGCTAAAGGGTATAAAGCAGGGTTGAAAAACTCCGCACTGAAAATAGCAACTGGTGAACCCAGCAGTAGCAGTGTTCATTACCTTAGACCATCTTCAACCTTGAACCAAATCTGGCATCAAATTTAAAATTTAGTGAAAAAAGCACTTTTTCATGCTCCAACGGTTTCACCAAATTGATATCAAATCGAGATTTCACCAAACGTTTCACCAAAATGAGGACAGGCTTCACATTTCATCAAAAACACTGTGCATGACCGTTGGGGGAGACTAACCGGTCGACCAGCCAGTTGACCGACCACTAAAAGGTTCAAAAAGTTCCAAAAAAAAATTCAAAAAAAAAAAAAAATTGGCTTAACCGGTCGACCACCCGGTCGACCAACCGATTATCCCGGCACAGATTTGATGAAAATTTGATGAAAATCAACCGTTGGAGCACTCGGTATCAGATTGAGGAAAAAGTCATTTTTTTACTCAGATTTGATGAAAACTTTGGTTCAGGGTTGGAGATGCTCTTACATATTCAATATATATACATATTAATGTATATATTCAGATTTAAGTACAAATATTTTATTATTTTACAAATAGATATAGATTCAAGTGTCTACAAAAAAAAAATAAGGGCAAAATGAGAAAGTAGTGTTTTAGAAAGTCGGTAAAATGTCGACATTTTGACTTTTTTAGTCTATTTTGTCTTTTTGTGAGTAAAAAATGTGAGAGGTGATATGATCCAAAATGGGTAAAAAGGCTAAAAGTTGACTTTTTTTTTTTTCCTTAATATAAAATTTTACTAACCTCAACAAATTCTGTTAAGTGTATTAACAGGCTAATACAGTTGTGCTAGGGACTCCCAGTGGGGGCACCCCCAGCACCACCAGTAGGCCAAATATATATATATATATATATATATTTTTTTCTTTCCTTCCAATCACGTGGTACCACGTGGCACTGGGGGGTCACTGGGGGGGGGGTCTTAAGCTTTATTCCAAGCTAATAACATAAGGGGAAAGCAAAACAGAAAAGTGAACCAAAAGGGAGGTTATTGTCATTTCAGAAATTTGAAGAGAGGTTTGTGCAATTGTCATAAACCTCAGAGGAGGTTATTATAATTTACCAATAAATTTTTTTTTAAAAAAATACCTATGAAGGGGTTGTACAGCTACTAGAGCTCAAAACAAAAAAAAAAAAGAGAGAGATTTCTTTCATCATTTGTTTAGTCTTGTTTCTCATTGTTTTTACTAAAATTTTTCTATATCATTTTAATATATATTTTTATTAATTATTTATTGTATTTAATCTGATTTAATTGATTAAATTTTATTATAATATCATATGTATAAAACACTAGCCTCTCTCTGTGTGTGTGTGTGTGTGTGTGTGTGTGTGTGTGTGTGTGTGTGTGTGTGTGTGTGTGTGTGTGTGTTAATAGAATGAAAGCACAGAAACTAAGAAAATTGCTTCTTCATTTTCAAAACATATCCTAAAATTCCAATCCATGGCTTCTCGTAATGTTGTCTCGTTGTTCTTCATCTACATTTCTTTGTTCTCAACCCTCTATTTCCTTGTCAACCCGTTTGTTAGCTACGAATTTGAGGTATCTTATTACATTACTGCTCCTCCTCTGGGTGTGCCACAACAGGTTTGCTTTTAGATCATTTTTTTAAATCTCCATCTCCTCTCTTACTGTGTGTTCACTCGATTAGTCTATAATCATTCCATTTGGGTTGTTTGAATTTAGTTGATTCTCTCTCTATGCCAAATTCCTGTCCCATTTTCTCGTCTCACTCTTCTTAGACCATCTCCAACGGTTAAGTAAAACCATTACCAAATTTGAATTTGGTGATAAAAAGCAACTTTTTTGGCTTCAACAGTTTCATCAAATTGATATCAAAATGAGAACCGTCCAAAAATTTCACCAAACTGAGGAGCTAGGCAGATTTCACCAAAATACTGTTCGTTTACGTTGGAGGTGGGTCCCATCGGACAACCAGCCGGACGTCTCACCGGTTGTCCCACCAGTCGTCCCTTGCATACAAAAAATGCCAAGCTCTTGTGCATTGCGTCAATGTTTGGTTAGCCTGTGAACTGTTTCACAATTAGGTTATTTTTGTGGCACTAACAATTAATTCAAGGTTGATATAGATTTAATTTTCTATCAAAATGCAACATAGAAAAGTTCTGTATCGATTCGAAGTTATATATATACAGATTGATAGTTTTTCATAGAGGATTGTTTGATATTTTTTCATCTACCTCAATATAGAGGATTCATTTGTATATATATATATACAGATTACGAAGACAATTGATATTTTTTCCATCTACCTCAATATAGAGGATTCATTTGTATATATTTATATAACTTGTTTCAGGCAAATTTACAGGTCATCCTCAGGTCGATCCCCAAATTTACGGATTCATTTGTGAAAATTTACATTGACAGGGTCGACCCCCAGGTTGACCCACAGGTCATCTCCTAGGTAGACCCACAGGTCATCCCCTGAATCAATTTCCATCCTATTCTCTTTTTCAATTCTCATCTTTAATCCACTCTATACCTCCATTTCCATTTCCATTTCCATCATATTCTCTTTCTCAATTCTTATCTCTGATCCACTCTATACCTCCCATTCCAATTCCAATTCCATGAGTATAGATTGAACACCTAAGAGCTCAGGCCTCGTTTGGGAATAGGTTAATTTAGTAACTTTTTGGCTATTTGGCTAAAAAGGTAGCTAAAAAAAACTTGTATGTTTGGGATGACTTTTTGGCTAATTACGAAAAGATGTGCAAAAAGTAGAGAGAAAAGAGAATCTTTGACTTTTTGGTATGTGTTGTTGACTTTTTGGCTAATTTAGTAACTTTTGGCTAATTGGCTAATTGGCTAAAAAGGTAAGTCCCCAAACAGTCTCAAATAGAAGACTACTACAACAAAATTGACTTTTTACGGCACCACATCAACGGCATACAATAAATGCACGCCGTAGTTTCTCATTTTTACAACTTGCTTTTTTTGCACGTCATAAATACTTTTCCAACCACGGCGTGTCTATTGCGTAAGCCGTGGATGGTAAAAATGATGATTTTTTTACGACTTGCAATGCATGCCGTAAATAATAAACTTTTCAACGACATGCATATAACGTGCCGTTAATACATCAATTATACATGACGCACATATGCCAATCGTGAAAAGTGAATATTTTTCACAGCGCACAAAACGCCAGCCGTTAAAAGTACTGTCTTTTTACGACACATAGAATGTCTGCCGTTAAAAGTATTACTATAATTTTTATGACAAACAATATATGTCGTAAATTATATAATAAAAAATAAAGAAGTGCCAAAATAAAATTTCTGGCGCCAATTCACAAAAAAAAAAAAAAAAAAACAAAAAACAAAAAACAAAAAAACAAAAAAGACAAAAACAAAACCAAAAAAAATATTTGGCAAAAAAAAAATATATATATATATATATATCAACTGTTTGGGCTTCTAATAGATTCTAAGACACTGGTTCGAAGGGAATCCATAGCCGACAGCGGCATCCATCGCCGTTTCCCTCATCGTCTCTTTGCTCACTTTCACTTCCATTTTCTAACTCGTCTCTTTGCAGCTTCGATTAGCAAAACGACGTTAACAACTCCACTTAACATCGTCGGGCACAGGGAGGAAGATAAGGGAAGGTACACATCATACTCTTCTCTTCTCTGTCAGATTGCCCTAAACACATCTTATTTGGGGCGTCTCTCTCTCTCTCTCTCTCTCTCTCTCTCAGATTTGCCCTAAACACACTCTCAGATTTGCCCTAAACACATCTTATTTGGGGCGTCTCTCTCTCTCTCTCAGATTTGCCCTAAACACATCTCATTTGGGGCATCTCTCTTTCTCTCTCTCACAGATTTCGAAGGAGATTGAGTCAGGCCGAGTCGAGTTGCAGAGTTATTCTGACGAGTCGTCGCTCGTGTGGGAGGCCGAGTCGAAGAGTAGTCAAACCTCGTTTGGGTCGGCAGCAAAGACAAAGCACGGTGAGGTCGAGAGGAAGAAAGGAACTCCGTGGACAGAAGAAGAACACAGGTACATTTTCTGGGTTGTTTAGATTCTTTTCTTGGCTACGAAACAGAGTTAGCACTTGCGGAAAATTAAACTAAGCTTCAAGTGCTGCTTCATCATTTGTTTATTTATTGATTTGATTGTTTATAATATTTTGTGACTGGAATTTCTTTGATGAGGAATTACATTGCAAAAACACACCCTATTACGGGGTTAGTGTCATTTTTTGCCAGGAAGGTTGAGGCAAAGTTTCCCAACTATTGCGTTCTTTTGTTGAGAATTTATTTTTGTTAGCTTCTATCGAATTTATTGTAGTCAGAAAGTACGACACGGTAGGAATGTAAAGCAGAGAGAGAGAGTTATAACAGGCAACATTGGTCCCAAAGTATGCATGCACTCTGCTATTTATCTGGATTTGAAGAAGAGCAACAAGGAGAAATCTGAGAAGCTTGAGAGCTTGACATAATGATGGTGAAAAAAGATTAACACAAAATGCCTACTCTTTTTTAAAACAGAGCCTTGAATTAAAACTTATAGAAGAAGCAAATCTGTTACCGAGTGCCTGAAGGGTTGCTGAAAAGTCTATTGGAAGTATGTATTAAGAATTTTGGAAGAGTTCATCATATCTGTTTTATGCTCTTTCTTTCCATCTTAATGCATTTGAATCTGAGATGCATGTACTGATTAATCTATGACTATAACCTAGTCACGATGGTCAAGAAATATTGTATATAGAACTGAATGCCCCACATTAATTGTAATCATAGCTTGTGAAATCTTCAGCTGGTGTCATTTGCATTCTCTTTCCCTTTTAGATGAGATTTTATGTTATTTTTATAATTGTGCTGTTCTTTCATTAAATATAGGAAATTATTTTTATGTAGTTGTTATCCAGATTACCTAGAGTACTGTGTGACTGTCTAATATATATGAAGGAAATAGATGCTTCAAAATTGTTTATCTTGCTGACCCTCCACACATTACCATTTGTAGATATAGATGACAAGTAAAGGGTTGTAATTGAAGTAGCCACTAACTACGTGATTTCTGTTAACATATATTCACCGAAAGTGTTCATTTGTTCATTTGTTTAATCACCGAAAGTTTCACTATGTTAGTGGGTATATTATTCTATGCCCTCAGGGCCCGTTGTAACACTTTGTAAACCCTAAATTCAATCTATAAATAAGGGATGATTTTGATATCATACCCTTAAGCTGGTTATTCAAAGCTTCATGGTATCAGAGCTGAACTCTAGGGTTCGAAGCTTACCTCGGTCGATCGTCGATCACCAGTTGCCATCGCCACTCGGTTCGAAGCTTACCTCGGTCGATCGTCGATCACCAGTCGCCATCGCCACTCGGTTGCAGTTCCTCGACGATTTCCAGTCGCCATCGCCACTCGTTTCCAGCCGCCTCCCTCGTCGATCTCAGTCGACCGACTCGGTTGCCTTCCTCGTCGATCTCAGCAGCTCAGACGTTCTCTTCCCCAGCTGCTCGTCGATCGTCTGTCGATCGTCTCTCAGCCTCCGTCCTCCTCGTCGACCTTCCTCAGGCGATCTCCAGCCGTGCGTCGATCTTGGTACACACACTCCTCTCTCTGTTTTTTTGGTATACTGATGTATGTAGAGTGTTTGGTATACATCAGTATTTATTATTGATATATTACGTAAATGAATAACTAAATTCAAAAAAAAAAAAAAAAAAAAAAAAAAAAAAAAAAAAAAAAAAAAAAAAAAAAAAAAACAAAAAACTTTATGGGTTCTTAAATTTGTTATGCCTTCATAGTGGTCATTGTGTGCCACCATCTTCCGGGTTTGTGATCGTCACTAGTTTTGTTGAGGGTTCTGTAGTATCGTATCCATGGAAGATTCCACCAGTGTGTCCCCTACTTCTCAAACACCGAGGAGTGAGAATCTTATTATACCTACTACCATGACTGAGAACTCCAACCCTAGTTTAAAAATCACCACCTCTCTATTTAATGGTCAGAACTACCTCGCATGGTCTCAAAGTTTGACCTTATTTTTGAAGAGCAGAGGGAAGATGGGATATGTTGATGGCAGGATACAGGCACCTAGTACCACTGACTCGGGTTATGCCCAATGGGAGATTACCAACTCTTTGATTATGGGTTGGCTTATTCATTCGATGGTTCCTGAACTTGGTGAGGGCTACTTGTCCATGGAGACTGCCCAGGATGTTTGGGAGGCTGTGGCTGCCACCTATTCCCGCAAAGGGAATTTCTCACAGGCCTTTGAGTTGCGCCGCTCTATTGAGAGCTCTCTTCAGGGGGAGCAGACTGTTCTTCAATACTTCACTTTCCTTACCAACGGCTGGAAACGCCTCGACCACCTGGAAGACTATAAGCCCGTTTGCCCTGCTGATTCTGTCGGGTACAAGAAGTTCCTCTCACGGGAACGGGTCTTTAAATTTCTGGCCGGCCTAAATGTGGAGTATGATCCAGTTCGGGGTCGCGTTCTGGGTATGGACACTCTTCCTTCACTTCAGGAGGCATTTGCCTATGTACAGAATGAGGAGAGTCGCCGGTCTACTATGATTTCCCCTGTCTCTACTGACCGCTCAGCATTACTGTCTACTCCTCGAGATGGCCTCAGCCTGACTCCCATCCCTCCGTCTGCTGCTAAGGAGTCTGTATTCTGTGATTACTGCAAGAAGCCGCGGCACACTCGTGAGACGTGTTGGAAGCTTCATGGGACTCCATCCGGGGGTCGAGGTGATCGGTCTGGTTCTCGAGGCGGTCGGTCTGGCCATTCTAGAGGACGTGGTTCCTATTCCCGGGCTCATCAGACTAATGCCGTTGATCCACTTGATTCTACTTCTGCTTCTGTTGGCCCAACTTCTGATACTGAGCTGGAGGATGCTTTGCGCCAATTGTTGGACCGTCGGTCTTCTTCTGCTCTCAGTACAGCTTCCTCATCCTTTGCCCGCTCAGGTACCTTAGTCTCTTCTCCTTGTGCTTTCCTGTGTCACAAGTCTTTGCCTTGGATCATTGACTCTGGTGCCTCAGATCATATGTCTGGCTCCTCTGATCTTTTCTCTGTCTATAAGCCCTCTTCAGGTCAAGACAAAGTTAGGATTGCCGATGGTACTGTTTCTTCCATTTCTGGAAAAGGTTTAGTCCACGTCACTCCTACCATACATCTGTCTTCTGTTCTCCATGTTCCCAATTTTTCTGTTAATCTGTTATCCTTAAGTCGTCTCACCCAGGATTTGAATTGTAGTGTGACGTTTTTTCCTGATCATTGTCTTTTTCAGGACCTTGTCACGAGGAGGACGATTGGCAGTGGTAGTGCAGAAAATGGTCTCTACTTCCTAGATCAACCGGACAAATTTGCTTATTCTTCCACCACATCTTCTACTACCCCCGCTGATTTATGGTTGTGGCATCGGCGTCTTGGGCATCCTTCATTCCATTTACTTAAGCATTTATTTCCTTCTGATTTTGCCAATCATCATGTGTCTGACTTTCTTTGTGAGTCTTGTCAACTCGGAAAACAGCACAGAGCTTCTTTTGCTCCCAGTTTGAATAAAAGTTTAGTTCCTTTTTCCTTAATACATTCTGATGTTTGGGGTCCCTCTCGTGTCCTGTCTGTGAAAGGTCATCGATGGTTTGTTACATTTATTGATGATTTTTCTCGTACTACTTGGGTGTATCTCATGAAAGATAAGAGTGAGGTTTTCTCTGTGTTTCACACTTTTCATAAGATGATTTGTACTCAGTTTGGGGCCACTGTCAAACTCTTTCGTTCTGATAATGGCGGGGAATACATAGATTCTGGGTTAGGACAATATTTCTCTACTCATGGCATTATCCATCAGACCTCTTGCACCAATACCCCTCAACAAAATGGGGTGGCGGAACGCAAGAATCGGCATCTTCTTGACATGGCTCGGTGCATGTGTTTTTCTATGAATGTGCCTCGGCCCTATTGGGGCGACGCTGTTCTCACCGTTGCCCATCTTATTAATCGTCTCCCTACCCAGGTCTTGCAAAAACAGACTCCTCTTCACGTACTCCTAGGTTCTCAGTCCTTGTTTTCTATTCCCCCCAAAATTTTTGGTTGTGTCTGTTTTGTTCATAATCACTCTCCCTCTCGTGGTAAGTTGGACCCTCGCTCCCTCAAGTGTGTTTTCCTTGGTTACTCTCCTACTCAAAAGGGGTATAAATGTTACCACCCTTCTTCTCGTAAGTGGTTTGTGTCCATGGATGTTACTTTCTTTGAGTCCCAGTCCTATTTCGTGTCCTCTCCGGTGTCACCGTCCTCATTTCCGGGGGAGCCTTGGTGTGAAGTGAGTCCTGTGCTTCCTATGGTGGAACCAGTTGTTCTTGCACCACCCTCTTCTACTGGAACTACAGAACCCACTGTCACCAAGGAAAAGGTCGAGCAGGTTTATGTCCGGGACATAGACAGACAACACTGGATACAAGGGACCACTTCTGCTGCTCCACTGCCATCTCCTGCTTCTGATGAGAGTCGAGGTAACTTTGAATCTCTTGAAATCATTGATCTTGATGTTCCTATTGCCAAGAGAAAGGGTGTGAGATCTTGCACTCAACATCCTATCTCACAGTTTGTGTCATACTCTCATTTGTCATCTTCATATAGAGCGTTTGTGTCCAATATTTCCTCTGTTAGCATTCCTAACCATTTTCAGGAAGCTCTTGCTACTTCTGAGTGGAAACTAGCCATGATTGAGGAAATGAAAGCACTTAGGAAGAATGGCACTTGGGAATTGACTGAGTTACCTACGGGCAAACGACCTGTGGGATGTAAATGGGTATATACTGTGAAACACAAAGCAGATGGGTCTATTGAGCGTTACAAAGCAAGACTTGTGGCAAAAGGGTTTACTCAGACATATGGCATTGATTATCAGGAGACCTTCGCACCTGTGGCTAAGATGAATTCAGTCAGAGTACTTCTCTCTCTAGCAGCTAATCTTGATTGGCCGCTTTATCAGTTTGATGTCAAGAATGCCTTTCTCCATGGTGATCTCGAAGAAGAGGTATATATGGACATTCCTCCTGGTTTTGAGAATCATCAGACAGAAGGCAAAGTATGCAAGCTTCGGAAGTCATTATATGGTCTCAAACAGTCTCCAAGGGCTTGGTTTGAGAGATTCACTCAGGCTATGTTTAAATATGGCTTCAAACAAAGTCAGGCAGATCACACATTGTTTGTGAAACATTCCTCACGTGGTAAGACTACAGCACTTATTGTTTATGTAGATGACATAGTTCTTACAGGCAATGATAGTGAGGAAATACCTCTGTTAAAGAAATATTTAGCTAATGAGTTTGAAATCAAAGACTTGGGAAGCTTGAAGTATTTTCTGGGAATTGAAGTTGCTCGCTCTAAGGATGGGAATCTTGAGGCTGTCATGAGAATCTTGAGGTACTTGAAGTCTGCCCCTGGTAAGGGTCTTTATTTTTCAAAGTATGATCATCTTCGTGTGGAAGCCTATACAGATGCTGACTGGGCTGGATCAGTAACTGATAGGAGATCGACTTCAGGATATTGCACATTTGTTGGAGGCAACCTAGTTACTTGGAGGAGTAAGAAACAGAATGTAGTTGCCAGGTCAAGCGCAGAAGCTGAGTTTAGAGCTATGGCACAAGGTGTGTGTGAACTTTTATGGATCAAGTTATTGTTGAGTGATCTAGGTATCGATCAGAAGGACTCCATGCGGTTATACTGTGATAATAAGGCCGCCATCAACATCGCTCACAATCCAGTTCAACATGACAGGACAAAACATGTTGAAATTGATCGCCACTTCATCAAAGAGAAACTCACTAATGGTACCATTTGTACTCCTTTTGTCCAATCTGGTGAACAACTTGCTGACATTCTCACCAAAGGGGTTGGGAACAAACCATTTCATGACATATTAGGCAAGCTGGGCATGAGAGATATCTTCGCACCAGCTTGAGGGGGAGTGTTAACATATATTCACCGAAAGTGTTCATTTGTTCATTTGTTTAATCACCGAAAGTTTCACTATGTTAGTGGGTATATTATTCTATGCCCTCAGGGCCCGTTGTAACACTTTGTAAACCCTAAATTCAATCTATAAATAAGGGATGATTTTGATATCATACCCTTAAGCTGGTTATTCAAAGCTTCAATTTCCATCTGACGGACCTCTGAAAGAGTTCATTACTAGATTTCATATAGATTCTTTTATCTGAATTGATACATGAAATGTCATATTTGTTAAACGTTATATCTGAATGCTAACTTTCATGTCAAGTAGCAATGGAATTATTAACTATAGTACTCATTTCCATGTCTTATCTATGTTGTTAAACATCTATTTTTCCTTGCACCAAATTTTTTATTTGTTTTTTTATTTTTTATTTTTTATTTTTGCACCTTTGTACTAATGTAAAAAACAATCCGTATTATCTTACTATATGTGGAAAGATATGATACACTTTAATGTTCCTATTGCTTCATTGGTTTCTTCTATCACTAATTTGATCTCTTAGAATTTCCAGTTTTTTGGAATTCTAAATGATTGCAAATCATTGAATTTGCTTCCTTGTCATCTATTCTTGACCATGTTTCTTTGGCTAATAACTCTCTTGATAAAATCCAGAATGTTTTCTTGTGAGTCTTTTTTTGATAGATTCATTGATGTTTACTTAATTTGTCACTGGAAAGAGAGTTGAGCTCCACTGCTCATAATCTACAAGCCGTTCAAATAAAATAAAATAAATAAATGCTCATGATTTGCTGGAAAAATGACGAACATGTCCATAAGAAACACTTTAATCTCCAAAGTTGGTGCAAGCATCGTCAACCTTTGGTTTTATTGGATGTTATCAGCTCTATTTGGTGTAAAGTTCTGAATCAGATTAAATGTTTATATCGTACTTGTTAAAGTTTGTTTCCTTTTGGAGGGATTTTTAAAGCTTTGTTTAGTTTCTTCATAAATCGTTATGTGCTAGTTGGATAAGCTGTGATCTTGTATTTGATTGAATCAATCTTAGTTCATCCATTGCGTAAGCCTCCCTTACCTGCTCTCATTGCCTATATTTGGTTTAGGTTTGGATATGATTAGGCCTGGCTTAAACTGAGTCCTGTCCTTGAGTTTTTAGCAACTTTTTTGTAAGCCTGGAATAACTTTGGAAGCTTTAAAGTTTGATTGATTATGATATAACTTGGAATAAGAGTAAGTGGTTTGCCACATAAGATTGTGTGAACTGAATCAAAATTTCCCTATACACTCTAATGAGACGGGCAATTTTTCTTCACTCAACCTCCAAGTCATTGGAACATTCATATACATAGCTTGTATGATAGTAGTCCAGTTTTTCTGGTATCATCCCAGGTTTCTTGGATGATAAATAAATGTTGGATGATAGATTTCTTGGGTGATATGTCAGGAGGGGATATCTATGTCTTGTATTGATAGATTTCTGAAGATCGTTCATTAAGTTCTTCTGAGACCAGTTTCTAATCATCTAGTTATGTACTTGAGTTTCTTGATTGAATTGTATTTTGTGTTTCCCTCTTTTGATTTTGTGTTTTATTAAGAACTACCCTAAATTGGATGATGACGAATATGCTGTTTGGCTTTGGGCCACCTCTGTGATGTACACCTCTATGATGTATCCTAAACTTCTATACATGGTTGTTTCCCTCAATTGTAAGTCTCCTTTGCAACTTTTTAGATGTTCCCCTAGCATTTGTTCACCTTTGTAGAACAAATGAGGTGTAAGTCAGTGATGGATGCAGTGGTCAGACTGTCATTTTTTGATTATAGGAAATGGCTGCTACAGATTATTTAGAAAACTAGATTCAGTCTGGGGTCTGTTAGTCCTCTAGTGTGCTAAATTGAAAATTGTGATTGATTTCAAATTCTGATTTTGAACTGTAGACCTGCTATTCCAATACGTTGTGATAAAATGTGAGGCATGTGTTAATATGTTCTCTATATACTAAAAGTTGAGATATTTTAAATCATTTTGCTTCCCCATTCCAAACTTTTCAAACATGAAGAGGAAATGAAAAAAGAAAGAACAGCAGGAGCAGGACACAGGATGAGGATCATGACCACTTATTTTTCAGATGTTCCTATTCTTCTAGTGTGCTTGGCCCTTTAGTTCACAAATGTAATATGAATTGGCTGGTTTTGAATTGGAGTAGTTGTGTGGAATGGCTATCTGGGCACTTTCCTGGCTAGTCTTTGGCCACTACTATTAAGAAACTAATGTTTAACTGCACTGTTTATTGTATTTGGCAGGAAAGAAATTCAAGGATATTCTCATCTGTGTGTACTACTAATATTGTTGTGAACAAAGTTGAATCTCTGGTTCGATGCAGACTGTTATCTGTTAACAACTTCAAGGATGATGGGGCAAATGCTTGGTTTATGGATTCATGGCATCTCCCTCCTACAGTGTTAAGGGCTCATGCTCTTTGAGCTGACTGCTCTTTTACTCCTAGTATCTATATCTCTGCTTGCTGTGTGTTTGGCTTCTCTCTTCCAGGTCTGGAGCGATCTTTTGGAGCTGCCCCACTTTCCCCTTTGATTGTATGGCTGAGCTAGTTCTCTCTTAGGGATGTTGTGGGTTGAGTGTTTGTGAGCCCTTACAGTTAGTTTGTTTGATTGAGACTCTTGAGAGTGAATGTGAGCATATATGAGTGTTTGACCTGTGTGAGATTTCATAATCCTATTATTTTGCTCATTATCTGTCTTTGCAGGTTGTCTTTGCTGGTCTATTGTAGGGAAGAGGGTTGAGTTGGTGAGGCCTATATTTGAGGGTGCCTTTGTGGGTTGAGTGATGGTGAGCCCTATAGTTTTTTTTTTTTTTTCTAATGTTTTTGTTGCAGGTTGCCTAGCTGGTCCATTTTGTGAGGGAGTTTTATTGTTGTGGGTTGAGTGATTTAGTCTCATATATTGTTTTTGAGTGTTGTTGTTGCATGTTGAGGGTTGAGTTGGTGAGGCCCATATTTGTGGTTGCCTTTATGGGTTGAGTGATGGTGAGACCGTATAGTTTTTTTTCTAATGTTTTTTGTTGCAGGTTGCCAAGCTGGCCCATTTTGTGAGGGAGTTTTATTGTTGTGGGTTGAGTGATTTAGCCTCATATATTGTTTTTGAGTGCTGTGTGTTGTATCTTGAGGGTTGAGTGATTGAGGACTATATCTGGTTCGTGTTTTGTCTTCCCAATCCTCTACTTTCTGAATCTGTTCAACCTCTCCATCTTCTAAATTATGTGGAGGTTGAACAGGTATCTGTTAGTATGTGTGATCATCTAAAATCTTGGGTGATTCTTTTGCGGGATCTTGCTGTGTTTTTTTTTAGAATTGCTGTTGCTATTTTTTCTGCTGGTGTGGTACTGCTGTGTTTGATCTGGTTCATGCTGTGGATCTCTGGATTTGTTGTTTGCCATCACTCTGTTTGTGGTCTCTGCTGTGGCTGGATTCCTTGCTGCATGGTCTGCTGTTGCTGTTTTCCATGCAGCAGTGATGTCTGCTATTGCTGTTTCTGTTTGCTTCGGTGATGCCTGCTGGTCTGTTTTTTTTTTTTCTGGTCTTCTGGGGCTGTCTTGATCCCAGTTTCTGTGCTGGCTGGTTTAAGTCCTTGCTTGAAGGGTGTGGCTGAGCTGCTGGTTTGGTGCTTCAGTTGGGGTTTGGTTTGCGGGGGGCTTGTCCCTGCTGCCTCTATTTTTTGTTTGTTGTTTTGTGTCCTTTTCTCTGTTTGCTATGTCTAGCTTGTTCGTTTTTGGGATCATTTCTGTCTGGGCTCTTGTGTAGTTTTTTTTTTTATGGTTTTTTGTTGCTTTTTAGCTGCCTGAGGTATGCCTCTTGTAAATCTGTATATTTCTCTGTTTTATTTTATAACTTACTTACCCAAAAAAAAAAAAAGGACACAGACAAAGAGGCAGTGTAAAATCAGCCAAAACTCATTACCCCAGATGAACAAACTGTCCTGAAGAACGTGCGTACACCTATCAGGCAATTTCTGTTGGTTCCTTTGTTGGTTCCTTTCAAATCTGACCTTGATAGTTCATTTATCACATTGGTAGGAAATCAATGAATCAAGAGCAATTTCAGATGCATTTATCTTTGAAGCAGTTTATATATATGAATGAATCATTCATTAATTTTTGTTGTTTCTTGCTTTAATAGGAAAAGTATAAGGAACAGCTGATGGTTATCTTAGAATACGTGAGCAGAATTGAGGTATCTAAGAATTGACATTATTATCTTTTCAATTCCACTAGGTTATGTTTCAAATGCTTCATATGATAGTGCAAGTTCTGAATGATTTATTTCATGTTGTGCACTTTCTTAAATAGTTGCAGTAAGGTTGCTGATACATTAATTTTTTTGAATTTAAAATATGTAGATCAAATTCATTTTGAGGTGTGGGTCATATGAAATGAGATTTAAATCTTTGCCACATATTTAAATTTTGAACAATTTTTTAGATCTTTTTTGATAGCTGAAGGAAGGACACTTTGCTTATAGTAAAATTGTAAGAGTAGTCTGAACTTTCTAATGAAATATAAAGAAACTGCTTTTTGAGTGATAGTGTTAAACACATATGCTATGATATTGGTGATGATTGGACTTCCAGATAATCTGCAATATGTGTTTTTCTTTTGTGTGCAATACAACTGACTCTTTCACCAATTGTGAACTCAATCTTTTAGCCTCTAAATCTTCAGTGATGAGTGATGAGTGATGATGATAATTAGTTTAGTCCATTATTTGCAGGTTGGTATGTTTCATATATGGGGCAGATTCCTATACAAATTAAGATATGGTTTAAAAAACTTATAATTTATGCTATGCCTGTTGATGTATGGTATAGGAGAGTTGCACATCGTATTATTTTTGACATACAAATATACATAGAATCAAAATCATCATGACATGGATCATGATGAAGTTGTTAATATGCATATAGCATGACATTTATGTACTATGGTCTCAGGAAGAGATAAAAAAGCTTAAGTCCAAGGTGGAA
Source organism: Camellia oleifera (assembly GCA_022316695.1). Lineage (NCBI taxonomy): Eukaryota > Viridiplantae > Streptophyta > Magnoliopsida > Ericales > Theaceae > Camellia > Camellia oleifera. The sequence continues at coordinate 69,334,179 of CM039318.1, read as the reverse complement.
GAAGAAGAAACAAAGTTGGACTCATCAGCATTAATGGTGGTGACAGAGTGTTGTACTGAAAAAGAGAAAGAAAGTGGGAGAAAATGGCAAACAACAGCAAGTGGGAACAGAAGGAGCTGATAATCAGAGCCAAACAAACACAGCAGCAGAAAGGACAGCAGCAGAGGAAAAAGCAGCAAAGATACAGAGGCTGAAGAATGGGTTTAGGATCTGCAAACCCCAGGGGACTTTCTTTTGGCCAAACATGGTCAGCAACAACAACAAAAACAGCAACACCAATACCAGCATGTTGTCTTCTTCTCAGTTTGTGGTCCAGGTTGAAGATCTTTTAGTGGTCCAGATTTTTCAATTAAAACTTGTAGGAACCAAGAGAAGATGCAACGGGCAAGAAAAATTTTCATAGAGAAACTCAGGTAGCTTTTTTCTAATTCTTTTTTTTTTTTTTTTTTTTTTTTTTTTTTTTTTTTTTTTTTTTTTTTCTAATTTTATGAAAAGAACTACATAGTCCATAGACTTCTATTTAAGTTTAGGAGTAATTACAGTTTAAGGTAAGGATTGTTATTACTTTATTATTGAGTTGCTCAATAATAGGATGCATTTGAGGATTGTTATTACTTTAAGGACTACTATAAAATTTAACTGTTTTTTACTTTGGTGCTTTCCATCTTTAGATATAAGGATATTTCACAAAGTTTGTAAAAATAAAAAATTGGTTAATACTTGTCGGAGCCAAGCAAAGGGGCAAATGGACACTCACATTGCTCAAACTGCCGAGTTCTTTTTCTTTTTGCAATCTTAATTTTCTACTAACTTTCTGGTACCCAAGTGATAGTTCTTTTTCTTTTTGTTTGTGTCTAAACTTCTATACCATGTGAGTTATACATTTTCTCATGTTCTCTTTTGCATTCCCAATGGCTATATATATGTCTTGTTTTCCTTTGAAAATAATCTAGAATAGAAATTGTATCCCTTAGCCTTTTTGTAACTTTGCTGATAGTTGTGAAGTTATTATGATATAATTGTGCTTTGAAGCAAGCTTTTCAGTTGGCTAATGTTTCAATTCTTCTGGTTAAACTCACCATTTTTCTCCTACATTATTTATTTATTCAAAGCTAATCTTCTTTTCAAAGAAGCATGGTCCTTGATCCATCCAAATTTCTACTTAACCAATGCCATAGGTTTTAAGCCATCGGGATTATGATAGTGTTGCAGCAGATGTCTGATCATGTGGAGTCATCCCTTATGTTTTGATGGCTGGATATTTTCCATTTGATGACATAGACCTTCTAACCTTGTACAAAAAGGTTACTTGCCCTTATTCTTTTACATGCAATTTTGCTTCTCTCTAGTTGAATTAATTTCAGTGTGTGAACACATTGCTCAACTGATCATAGAAAAAAAATATTATATTTGACAGATTGAGATAAGTCCAGTTATCTCCATCCTAAACGAAACCCACCTTAGCTTCCATAACTATTGCTTAATCTTTCGTTCTTGAACTTGTTCTTGATCGTTAAGAAATTAGAACATGGTCAAAGCAATTCTTTTCAACTTAGAAAGTAAAGTTCTGGACAAGTTATTCTTTTCAATTGGAGGAAGAGACATGTAAACTTATATGTTAGGTATTATAGAGCTTAGAATGCATTGTTTGGTCGCTGAGAATCTGGGAAAAATATGAGGAAAATAGGGAATTACTAGTCTTTAGGTGGGTTGGAATTTGTTGGATCCTAAATGAAGTATAATTTGCGCCTATATTGTTAGTTTAAATAGATTTATCTCATCTCATGCTTATGTTTCTTGTATAATTGTATTGTTTACTTCAATAGGTCAGATCACCATATTTCTATATACTAATAATTCAATAGTTGCACATCCTGGGTTCTTCACAATCTATTGAATATGGCTTCTGCTAAATGCTAATAGCGAGAGCTTAAACTATTTTCTCCTTTTCATCTTCCCTGGAGAGCAGATAGAATGGTTTTATTGGTTTGTATTGCAGTCTAGATATTTGCTTGTCTGGTGTTTGACTAGACTGTGCATTATTGTTTTGTGCCTTTAGGTACAACAGGAGCACTTTAAATCTTTCTGGTTTCTATTTTTATGGCTATGAAAATCGTGGCAGAGAAGTGTTTCTATTGGATATTTATTTCTTGGTGGTGATGTGAGTTTAGGGTGCATTGCAAAGAAAGTGGTGAAGAAAGCTCAGAGATGGAATCGGGTGTATGCACTGAAGTGCCACATATCACATGAAGTGAACCATTTACATGAGGGGCTTAAGCGTGTAAGTACTATTGCTGAACTGATGTAAGGCTTCTCCTTCTTTGGGCCATAGGGCGATTTACATTAAAGATTCACGTATCACTAGCTTGCCAAGGTAAAAACTGGCTTTAACTTTTCTTGATTGTTGGCTTGAAACACAAAGCATTAGGTCTCAAATAGTACTTGATTTGTTTACTATTTTATTATTTTATATTTTTGTTCCCCCCCCCCCCCCAAAAAAAAAAAAAAAAAAAAAAAAAATGTACTTGACCATTCAGTTTGTGCGGTTTTCTGGAAAAGGGAATCAAATCAAAAGGCCAAGATTTTGTGGGTAACTTCAGTTTTCAACATGCTCATATTTTTTAAGGAGAATGCATCCCTGCACTGTACGCCTGTTTACTGTGGCATGGTTAGGTCTTATCTGGTGAAGTTGGTGGTCAAGCTCCCAGGAGGACAAAAACCTTGACACTAAGAGAAGTCCTTAGTAAAAGTTTAAATGCTTGGATAATGGGTGGTCTATCAATCTAAGTTCATGCAACTTGGGCCTGTGACCACCTCTCGGGTGCTTCATTGTAAAATAAATGTACTGTATTCTTTGAATTTGGCCAGGAAAACTTTACAGATATTTTGATCATACTTTTGTATGCCATTTTAATGATATTCTTTTTGGACAATTTTGAAGTTGATGATAATTTTTTATGTTTAGAAATATAGTTTTTGGATGGTTTGGAATGCACAAACAGTTTTTGGATGTTTGAAATTCATGTTTAGTTTTTTTGATATTTGAAATAATATTTTAGTGATTGATTAATGTTTTGTAATGTTTGTTTATAATATTTGTTAGATTGTACAAAATTGGTTAAATAGAATTTGTTGAATTTTTTTAAAAAAAAAAAAAAAAAATTACATATTCTACGACAGGCATAATAAGTCGTTGTATTACATATTTTACGATGCGCAATCAGCGTCGTTATTTCTCGCCAATTAACTGCAAAAGTAGTCGTAGAAAAAGTAATAACGATGCACAAAATTCGGCGTATTATAGTATGTCGTAGAAAAAGTAACAATGACGCACAAAATCTGTCGTTAAATAGTTTTTAATGGCGTACAAAACATGTCGTTGAAAGTGAATGATTTTTCATGATTGGTCATAATATGACGCCCGCTGCACGTCGTAAAAGGGTTTTTACGGCATGCATTGCGCGCCGTAAAAACTTTTTTTTGTTGTAAGTCCATATTTCTATCTCTTTATTTTTATGTTCTTGTTTTCAGTTTTATCTGGAAATAGTTTGATGGTAATATGTTGATTTGGAATTTAACAACAATCTTTATACATCCCACATTTTACAAATCTCTCTCTAATTACCAAACCACTGAATCTTTTTCAATTCCTCAATCTTCCAATTTCGCGTTCTTGTTAACTGCATATGTATATATACGTATTCTTGACGAATAGTTGTTCAATCTTTTTCAATTCCTCAATCTTCCAATCTTCTTGACTAACAATTAAATTATGTAAAGATATATAATTTGTATATGTACGTATTCTGAAGAATTCTCACCGTCAACAATCTGAAGAATTCTTGCTTGAATTGAGGAAACAGAAATGAAGGGAAACAAAATCGGAACAGAAATGGAGGGGGAAAAAAAAATTCAGTGGCATAACCGGTCGATCAGCCGGTTCTCCGGCCGGTCATTCTACCAAGCGTCCTTAGGCATTTGATGCAAGCAACAGTGTTCACCGTTGGAACAACTCGTATCAGATTGAAGAAAGAGCCTTTTTTTTCATCAAATTTGATGAAAAAAATAGTTCACCGTTGGAGATGCTCTTATCATGACAAATGTATGCAGAACCAGTTCAGTTTTGTGTCTTTTATTGTCATCAGTCCACCTTATTCTGCTCTGCCATGCATCATAGGTTGTTTGGTCTTCAATTCTTGACTGGTGGGGTGTCTTGGCCAGTGGGTCTGCCTTTCATCAATTCACTCGTTATTTCATTGGTGGTTCGGTAACAGCCACAAAAGTTTAAACAGGTTCAAAGAGAGAGAGATTTTCTTCATCATTTGTTTAGTCCTATTTCTCAATATAGAGAGAGAAAGAGAGAGACAGAGCATGCCAACATTACACTAGCCACTGGTTTGTCACTTTGCTCCTCCTTATACACATTTTATTTGTTTTTCTCTATTTTTATCTGTTTATTTATTGTGAAATTTCTAATAAATCCTTCTTATCCCATGATATTTCATGAAAAATGACTCATTTGATAGTTTTCCCGATTTTTTTTTGGAAGCTTCTGTTGTGTATTCTACAGTTTTTAAAATGACTTTCATCTGATTAGTTTTTGGAGATAAAAACCTCAGTTGTCTTTATGGCATAGCTAATATATGAGTGTATATATATTAGCTTATTTTTTACTATAACTCTGTTCTTTTCAAAACTTTCGGAAATCAAAAGTGCTCGAAATTGCGTTTTCAGCACACCATAAGGTCTATATCGACAAGAGGAGTACAGACCCACAAAGATCAGCTGAAGAGGAGCCCTAAGACCATCTCTAACCCTGAACCAAATCTGGCATCAAATTTAAAATTTGGTGAAAAAAGCACTTTTTCATGCTCCAACGGTTTCACCAAATTGATATCAAATCGAGATTTCACCAAACGTTTCACTAAAATGAGGACAGACTCCGCATTTCATCAAAACACTGTGCATGACCGTTGGGGGAGACCAACTGGTCGACCACCAAAAGGTTCAAACAGTTTCAAAAAAAAGATCAAACAGTTGAGAAAAAAAAAAATCCTTACCGGTCGACCAGCCAGTTGACCGGCCGGTCGACCAACCGGTCGACCACTAAAAGGTTCAAAATGTTAAAAAAAAAAAAAAAAAAAAAAATTTTTTTGGCTTAACCGGTCGACCGGCCGGTCGACCAACCGGTTATCCCAGCACAGATTTGATGAAAATCAACCGTTGGAGCATTCGGTATCAGATTGAGGAAAAAGTCATTTTTTTACTCATATTTGATGAAAACTTTGGTTCAGGGTTGGAGATGCTCTAACGCCTTTTCACGCACCAATAAAATTTTGTGACTGAAAGTCTAAAGATTGAAGACAACTTTAAATACCTATCTGGAGAAAATGTATCACAAGTGAGTTAATTGCAACGGTTTAGGCGTATTGTGGTACGAATTTGGTCAAGAGTTCGAGTCGCGCAAGTGATGATTTCGAAGTATATGTTTTTTGGGAGGCACCGCTGACATCTGCACTAACACAGTAGGTGATGTCATCAGGTCAATCGAGTGGTTTGACCTGAATCCAACAGAGAGTTTGGAAAATTGTAATTTGGCCCATATAATTTAGAAAATTACAATTTGGCCCCAAGGTTTTGGGAAATTTACAGTTTAGCCCCTATTTTTGGGGTTATTTTTGATTTGGCCTTTGAAGAGGAAAGAAGTGTGTTCCTAGCCAAACAAGCTGTTTTCAGTCGCAATCACAAGGTCGGAGTAGTCAGATTCTGAACGTTTTCTCCAACTCCCTCTATATATTGAGTTAGCGTGCTAGAGGTAAGAACAACACAAGTAAGTGAGTAGCAGGAATACACAATTGAGTGTGTATTTGTGAATGTAAAAAGAGAACTGACAGAGAATGTAAGATAGTAGAAAATATGTGAGTTGAGTGAGAGAAAGTCTCCTCATCTGTTATAATCTCTATTTGTTTTAGTGGAAATCTCTTGTTCTATCTGTGGACGTAGGCTTTGAGATTGAACCGCATAAATCTTGTATGTCATGATTGTGTGACTTATTTCTGTAAGTTCAAGTGGATTGGCCTTAAAATCCAACACCTTTGTCCATAAATTTAGAAAAAAGAAAAATAGTAATAAAAGTAATAAATTAAACAGCACCTCGTTCGTATCAAGAACTTCTCGAATGGTGGTTAAGAGATTTCCCTGGAAAACCAAAGAAGAAGATATAGGTTTTCAATTCCCAAAAATCCTCTCATTGGACCTTGGGAAATGGGTCTTATTTATAGGTTTTTCCTTGGCACCAAGAGGATACCAAGGGGCCAAATAAAGTGAGGACATGTGTCCCTAAGAATCACACGGAATATTTTGCCTTGGACTACTAGGCTGAAGGGGTCACGTATCCCTCTACATGTACTATGTACTATTTGTTTGGCATAGATGCCTCAGTAAGTGCACTTGCGGCGAGAGTGTTTGTCGCTGCAACTTGCCTCCTTAACTTCAACCTCAGCAAGTGCACTTACAACAATAATGGTTGCCGCTGCACTTACCTTTTCAGTTCAATTTAGCCAAGACATGCATTTTCAGGACTTTATAACTTGCTATCAGCTATGTTTGTGTTCACCTCAGTGACACCTCTACCATTATCCACCTAACAATAAACTCCCCAGCTTTCCAGGGCGAAGGCCACAACCAAGCTTGCCATCAGCCATGATATGCCTTAGTACCAAGCCCAAGGGAGCTTCCTTGGTCCTGCCTGTGCAACCAAGGCAGGTCCATGACCTAGGTAATGGAAAGGGAGTCCCTTACCCTTGGGCTGCCTTGCTCCCATTTTCGCAGGGTCACTATGGTATATTAGTATTTCTGGGCCTGCTATCAGCTCCAACTAGTGAGTTTCGGGACCTGCTATCAACGCCAAACTAATAATGACTTTAGGGGCCTGCTATCAGCCCTAGGCCAGTAATGCCTTGAGGCCTACTATCAGCGCCAATCATTAGCCTCTACTTGTGGAGGGGAAGCTTCTCCCAAAGGCTGTTATCACCTTGGTGGGGGATTCCTTCCACAAGTTAGTTGCGGCGGTTGTAGTTGCTACAGCGGCTGTAATTGCTGTGGTGGCTATTTCTTATAGTAAGTTCAAATAGCAACGCCGACAAAGTACCTCCGCAACTTAGCCGCTGCAAGTGTTGCCTTTGCAACTTAGTTGCTCCGGTTTCTGTTTTCCTCAGTAACTTCAGATAGCGGCATCGGTAATATTTGAGATAGCAGTACCAACAATACTAGGAATGGCGGTGCTAAGACAAAGTGCCTCAGCAATTTGACCGCTGCAAGTGCTACCTCCGCAACTTGACATGGACATTTTTCTTCATGGAGCCTATTCGGACCCTTGGCGGGTCGAACCTATTTCGGTCTGCTGTTGACCCACTTTCCTTAGGTTTTAGCTCATGTTCCTTTAATCATTTTTGGTAGCCTAACAGGGGTGACCTCTGCACTTATGCCTATACTTAATTTTGATCGTAATTTATGACCTTCTATATTTTGTCCCCTGCTCGCGTGGGGAACACGCACCTAGTTTCCCGCATGTGGGTGATGTTAGTCAGCAGACCTAGGGTTGCGTCTGCTTGGTCAGAAGTTGCGTCGGTTTCTGAGGAGTCATAATGGTTCTGAAAAAGTGTATTGACTGATGGGTCATGATGGTTCTTGAGAGACGTGCCGGTACTACCTCTTTGGTTTCTTTATAAATAGGATCCTTTAAAATAAAAAAAACATTAAAGGGGAGGGGATCACATAAGAAAAGTTTTGAATTTTTAAGGATAATCTATAAAATAATCATTGATTATTCTAAAATTCAATTTATTTATTTATTTTCCATATGGATCAATAATTGTAATCTTTGTTAGACAACTTTAAATATGTAGGTGTTTTAAGTTCGATTTCCTTCTTATTTACAATTCAAAATGAGTGTTTGAAATTGCCTCACTAAGAACCCAAAATTTGCTTATGTAGATTAAGATTTTAACAAATCATTACAAGAACTTAAAAAGATAAAAATAAAATAATTTGATTTTGTTATTTCATGGCTTAGCAAGACTCAATATAAAACAAGGGGTATAAAATACAAAATAAGACATAAAGCCGTAAATCAATATAGATTAATCTAAACGCAACAAAATACCACTTAAATATTACTTTTCTTATATTTTTAACTACAAAATTACTAATTAAGCTTATATAATCAATTTTTTTTCTTTCATATCATTTTCAATGAATAATTTAGTTAACTGCAAAATAGATTTATCCAATTAGTAATTAAACATTAATCTCTTTTTCTATTGTTTGGTAACTAGTTGCATTATTTTTTTTTTTGGGGAGGGGGGGGGGGGGGGGGGGGGGGGGGGGGGGGTTTTTCCATTTGAGCTTTCCATTTGAGTGAGGTTGTAAACTAACATTAGACAACTTGAAGAAAAATTCTAGGCATTCCCCAAAAATGTGAAATTTAGTCCAATTCTATTGGATTCTTGTTTGGTGAAAAAGATAGTCCAATTTATTTTACTTTATAAATCTTCTAAGGAGAAGGTGCATAATTAAGTAAGGACAAAATAAAAATATCAATTTTTTTTTTTTTTAACAACATTGCCAGAGTAACATGTTACCACGAATCAAAATAACATGTTGCTATGAACCAGAGTAACATGTTACATGTTACTGCTTACATCAATTTTAACGGTAATAATATTTTTTTTTTAAGAATCTCATAGTTAACATGGATCTTATTTGATAGATCTTGATGAGAGGATTTTAAAAATACTAATTTTATTAAAAATCGACATTTAGATCAAAAGTTATATTATTTTAAAATTTAATATTTTAGTAATAGTGGTATATACTGGACCTTTCAAAAAAAACTTTATGAGCTTCTCTTTAATGCATTAAAGTTTTATTATAAGGAGACATTGACCAAATCCCCCATTAAAAATCAGAGCAGTTAATGTTTGGAAAAATTATAATTCAATTGGATACTTATAAAATAATTGCAATATAAACTTCTTTTTGGGTAAACTACCCATAAATCCTAATAGTTGGACTTAATTTATATCAAGTCCTATTGAAGATAAGTCATTGTAAAATCGTCGCTAAAAATAATTTTTTGTGACCATTTTTGGCATATGCCGCTAAAAATTGACAATTAGTATTTTTTTGTCACGATTTTTATAAATTGTCACTAAAGCTTACAATTAGAGACATGAGTTTTTTAAATTGTCACTAAAATTTATAATTAGTGACATTTATTGTGATAAAATTTTCAAACTGTCTCTGAAAATTAACAATTAATGACTTTTTTTTAATAGTGTTTGATAAAAAAACATCATTAATTATACCTATTGGATAATAAATCCACTTATTAAGACCTATACATAAGTCCCCGTTGACTTTTTTTATTCCTTTTTGGATGCAACTCTAACACAGATAATATTTGTACCAAACACATGAATGGACTTACACTAGACACGCAAAAAACTTGTACCACTAAAAAATGAAATTATTTCTCCACTATTTTACTGAAAATCAATTTTTCCTAAATATTTTGTAAAAAATTGTAAAATAATATCAGAAGTAGCGTGATAGATATTGATATAATATATATATATATATATATGAGTTTAGATTCTTTCACGTTGGTCATCTTAATTTGAGAGAGTGTTTGGATTTGGTGGCTCATTTTGGGACCTATCTCAATGAACCGAACCGTTTATTTTTTAAGATTTATTGAGCAGAATATTTATGAAAAAAAAAGATAATTAGACATTGATAATTACATATTTGAATCACATTTATATTATAAAAAATGAATTGCTATTTTTAAAATTATATTTGTTGCTCTTTTTTTAAAACAAATATGATTCAAATTAGTGGCGACTCTAAAAATATTTATTAGGGTAGACATTTCAAAACTTAAATTTTATAAATTATATAAAAGAAACCACATATCAATATTTATCATATATTTCACCATTTTTCTTCATTATTTTCCAATTGAGATCTTACAATTCTATTAAATCTCATATAAATCTCTCATTTATATTAAATTGACCAAACTACGCTGTTGCATGAAGTCAGTTTCAATTTCTCAACCAACCAAACCGAAAAATTCAATTTGACACTAATTTTTTTTTTTTTTTTTTTTTTTTCAATCTTGACGAAAATAAACCATTTAAACCTCCACTATGGTGATTTTTGTTTCTTAAATTCAAAAAACTTCTTGTTTGGTGTTTAGAGTTGGAGTAACAGAATGTTCAAAGTTATAATGGGAGGACTTGATGAACACATGTATAATAATAGCAATAAACTTCTTGTTTGGTGTTTAGAGTTGGAGTAACAGAGTGTTCAAAGTTATAATGGGAGGACTTGATGAACACATGTATAATAATAGCAATATATGATAGCAGTAAAAAAAGTTTCAGGGTGAGCCAAAGAGTGGACCTACCCCTATTTCAAACATCTATCTATCGATGTTCGATTATCTTGATTTTTTATATGAATATTTTATTTAATAAGTCTTAAAAAGTAAATAGTTTTGATCACCAAAATTAGTCTCAAAGTCCACTAAACCTAAACACTCTTAATCCAAACCCTATATATAGACAGTAAATTGGAGGCTTTGTCAATGTTCTAGTCGAATATCATGGGCCAAGTGTTTTATTACTGCTCTCAAGCTCAGTTGTTACAACAAAAAGGTGTATATTTATAGATAGGGTTGCAAATGTTAATGTTCCCTATTTTCATTTGAGTTTTCTTCTTCTACTACGTGCTCTACAACCCTTTCTTAGATATGTAAGCATTTCATCTTTATAAGCTAGTCCTTTTTTGTTTTTGATGAAGTTAAAAAAATTAATTAAAAAAGTTTACTTACGCACTAATAAACCTATAAACTTATTGGCCTTCGTTTGACATGCCAAGTTTTTTTGACTTTTTGGCTATTTTAGTCATTAAAAGACAAAATAGACTTTTTAACTCAATAAGACAAAACATCACATCCAACCCATAATCATTTCATTTTTTCTCTCACAAAAATCAAATAAGCCAAAAAATCTATCCCAAGCGAAACTTTTTAGCTTTAGGCTAAAATAGTCAAAAAGTCAAAAAGTCAACCCACATCCCAAACGAACCCTTAGATTCTTAAAAAATAAAGAAAAAAAAAAATGACACAAATGTTATGTGAGTTAAAAAATTTGACGGAGGGTAGTATAATTATATAAAAAGGGTGAGGTTAACTGTATTTTTTCAAATTCAAGGGAGGTGAGTGTAATTCACCCAAAAAATAAAATAAAATGAGAGACCATATTTTTTAAATTGACTATACATTTTATTTATTTATTTATTGTGACAAACGCGATAAATTAAATAAGTTACCATTATCGGATTAATCTAATTTTTTGTGTGGATAATATTCCCGAAGTGTTCGACAAAATGAATGGTTCAGATTATCAAAACGAAATCTATGGTGAACCCCACAATCCCGAACAACACCCTCCAATTCAGATTACGATGAGTGCGATTTACCAAAAAAATGAACGACAATAGTATTTTTGAAATAGATAATTCATTTTATATATTTATTTATTGTGACAAATGTAATAAATTAAATATGCTATGATTATTGAATTAATCTAATTTATTATGTGAATAATATATACAAAGTATTTAAAAAAATAAATAATTTAAATTATCAAAACATAATCTGTGATAAACCCACAATCTTAAATAATGCCCTCCTATTCATATTATTAACTAATAGAAATCCAACTCCTTTTTAAAATATTTATATAACATACATGACAACTAATTAATGAGACAGATGTTTACATGTTATTGTTATTTATCTTTTATTGGGACCTACTTATGAGGTAGTAGCTTACTAGCTTGAGAGACCTCTCTACTTCGCTAGCTAATGTTAGATATAAGAAATAAAACAAGGCTCAACCTATAACCCACCCATCCAATGCTCTTCCCCACACTCTCATCAAGTGTTGTGCAAAATATTGTCAAATTCATTAAAATTGTACCGATTTATATTAATTTGCACCGCCCTAACCGTTAACTGCGGTTTAAATTTTAAAATTTATAATCCGTCAACCGAACTATTCTGCTTCACTATAGTTAATACATATATATTTTTTAACTTCCAATGAAATACCAATGTAAAAATGAGTGTGATAGAGATTTTAGATATGAAATTTATTACAAATTAGTGGTTATATATGTGAAACATATTATATAAAATTACTTTGTGTTATATAGCTAAAAAATATTATACAAATTAGTGTTATATATTATGTAAATGTATGATAATTAGTTAGAATATTTTTCAATTTGTCAAAAACCGTCCAAATCATAATTTCTCAATCCACTAATCCACTAACCCGCTATTCAGTTTGTAATTTTAATCTCAAATCACCCAAACCACACCGCGCATACCCGTCATCACCATCCACAACCCCCTCTCTCCCTCTCTCTCTCCTCCCCTTCGACTCCAACTCCACCTCTCTCCTCCTCTCTCCTCAACCCACCACCACAACCCCATCTAATTGCACCTCTCCCCACTTCCTCTCTGTTCCGGATCGACCCATCAATCTCTCCGGGTCCCCATTTCGTGTCTCGGATTCTTCATGTTCTCACCTCTCTGTTCTCAAACCATGTCTCCATCCAAATCTCCCAAATTGCAGTCACTGTCCATGGGATTGCAAGCTCATCAAAAACCCAGTTCAACTCTTGCACGATTGTGGATCTAGGCACCGACAAATCTCGGAGTAAGTCAGGGCCGGTCCTGAGTTTCCGGGAGCCTGAGGCAAAAAAAATTTTCGGGGCCTTTTTAGATATTTATAAAGGGGAACTTACTGATAAGTCCCATGTAACAAGTTCAAGATCCAGCTAATCCCAAAACAAAATACTTGCACCAATTAGTCCACACATATTTTTAATTGTTACCAAAAAATCCTTTTTTTTTTTTTTTTTTAAATTTACAGACACTGTTCACATCTTACTACCGTCGGACTTCCGTTTAACGGTCGCCGGAGACTCACCGGAATGTCTAGAATATTGCCGGAAAAAAAAAATTAAAAAACATGTTATGAAACTGTAAAATTTTACAGTTCTAAAGAATGTTATAAAACTGCAAAATTTTACAGTTTTAAACCATGATTCATTCCAGCACAAAAAAAAAAATTGAAACTGCAAAATTTTACAGTTTTCACCACCTGTAACTAAAACTCGAAAATTACATGTTCAGAATTCGAAAATTTTCTCATTACAAATCTGTGTGATATCTGTACAAATCTGAGTCATTACAGATCTGTTTCAATGATATTATAGATCTATTTCATCATCAACAACAACAACCATAGATCAACAACTATCCCAAAACAAATCTGTAAATAGAGAGAGAAAGAGAGAGAAATTGACAAAACCATATTCATGGAAGATTCTTACAACCCCTTCTCTAGATCCATCTCCGGCCATCTCTCGCTCTTCTTCCCGCAACTCTCGCGCCCACATCGAGGAAGAACTCAAGCAAGTCTTCAACAAATTCGACGTTAATGGTGACGGCAAGATCTCCTCCTCCGAGCTCGGATCCATCCTCTCCAGCCTCGACTACCCCGCCACCGATGAAGAACTCCAGACCATGATCCGAGAGGTCGATTCTGATGGCGATGGAGTCATCGATTTGGACGAGTTCATCGAGCTCAACACCAAGGATATCGATGGATGAGAGAGACGAGAGGTGTCCCAGATTGGGGAAAGGACTTTTGGGTGTGGTGAAAAAGTTATGGGATTAAATGGAGACCACATGTTTCACATGGGACCTATGGGTAATTTCCCCATTTATAAAAAATAAATATAGTTTTCAAAAATAATTGTTTGAGTTTACAATTCATATTTTTTTTTTTGTATTTGGTAACGTTTTTTTTTTTTTTAAAATATAAATAGTATAGTTTTTAAGCGTATCTGAATTAGTTGTATCTACAAAATAAATAAATAAAAATTGTGTAAAATATTTTTTTTTTAAAAATACTAAAAAACACATAATTGGGCCATAAAGAGAGGGAAAAAAAAATAAGCCACACAAAGTTAGGCTAACGATTAATACATATACATATATTTTATATTTTATTTTTTTAATTGGACTAATAACTAAAACTTATAAATATTTTTTAATTAGACCTTTTATCAATTGACCAAATAGATTTTTTGAGGCCCGCTTTAATATAGTGCAAGACTAAATTTGGAACCTTTTTTTGGACTTAATTTTTGGGGCCCTAGGCACAAGCCTCACCAGCCTTGGCACAGGGCCGGCCCTGGAGCAAGTTTGCCAAGGCGACATTTTTGGAAGAGAGAGACACCACCGTTTGTTTGTTTGAGAGAGAGAGGAGAGAAAAAGAGAGGATGTTTGTGTAGGCAGAGAGCAAACAGACACGTTGGTCTTTTTTTGCTTTTGATGATGCTATGTAATTTGGGTACTTCGTGAAACTGTGGATTTTTTTTTTTATTTTTATTTTTTCAATTCAAAAATGTGCTGAGGACTAGAAGGCTTAGTAGCAGTGTTCCTTGTCGCCGGTACTTTGTGAAACCCATTACCGTAGTTAGTTGCGCTTGGCTCCACTACATATTGTTCACCTGCGACGCTGGTGCCACTTGAAGGTCGGCGAGGCCGATTGCGCCATCTTCCGCAAAGGTGATGAGATCTACTTGCTGCGCAGCAGCGGCTTCACTAAGTATCAAAACATCACCCAAATGGTATGGTGTATTATCCTATGATGGTGGGTATTACTATTGTACGGGAAAGAAATAAATCTTCTCGTATAATCCTGTTGATCAAGCAATAACACAAAGAATTTAACGTGGTTCGGCAAATCGCCTACGTCCACGGGCAGCAGATTTACTATATTGAACAAATGGTATGAATTGCAAACAACTCTCTGTAATTCGCTTTCTTTTCTCTCTAAGCTTGTTGTCTATTTGCCGTCTTGTCTCCAGCCCCCCTCAACCCTCCTTCGCTTTCTATATATTGAGATTACAAATACAAGAGAGAATCCTGGAAGTGAGCTGGCTGCCAGCTCACTCTTACTTTTGGTGGCTTTCTTCACATGGCCTCATGGCCAACTCTCATGGCCTCATGGCTAGCATACCTTTACAGGTCGGCTAGGATCTACAGCTAATTTACAACAAATCTCCGCAAATGATGTTGGTGAGCTTTTTATAGATTTCATGTGGCACAATCCTAGCAGGACTCTTACTCCTCCATGTAAAGTCCTCCTAGGATTCATACTCCTGAGAGACAATGGATATGTTTTGAGTTTGGAAGATGAGTTTTAGAGATAAAAAGTACGAAAAGTTGTTTGGTTTGATTTTTTTCAAAAGATGTTTTGGAAAATTATTTTGAGAGAGAGTTTTGGAAAAAGTGATTGATTTGATGTGTGTGAGAGAGAGATTTGTTTGGAAAACTTGTTTGGTTTACAAGTTTTGGGAAATTTTTTTGGGAAAATTTGTTTGGTTTGATTACTTTTGAAAACTTATTTGTAGATAAAATTTCCCAAAAGTTTTTCAGAAATACAAACCAAACGAACCCAATGTTTCTCTCAACACCCCTCTCACTGCTTAAACCAAGTGAGATGGTTTTTCCCCATGGCCGAACTACTTCGGGGCCGAAATAACATTGCCATGCCGGGCTAACAAGTCGCGATCGGTCTAACTGTTACCTCGGTCTGCTTTTCCTTTCTTCTACCTCGGCTTCACATGCTAGGCCGAGCTATCCATAGAAGAACCGAACCGAGCTAACCTTTACTTAGGTCCTAGAGCAGGTCCAACATACTTCGGTTCTGAACAGCACGACCGAGTTACCCCAAGGCATGACGACCGAACTAAGTCCATCAACTTACTCCGGCGGCGAACAGTTTACTCGAGACCGGACTACCACTTGAGAGAAGCACCTCTTCTAATCCTTTTTAATACGGCCCACAGAACGGCCCATGATCCTAGCTCGGCCCATTTTAAGTATAAATTACCCTCCCATATAACATGAGGTATAATTAAAGAATTCACGAGTCATATGATAACTAAAATAACGTTATAACTAGAGAAGAAAATTGATCATAATTAAAGAAGAAAATGACATGACTAAAAGTGTATATGGTACATCTCTTTCAAGAGTGTGTATATGTTAAAATTTTCCATATCATTATGGCTTATTTTGAAAAGTAAAAAAACCTAAACTTATATATATATATTTTTTAAAATGTGCAAAAATAAATAAATAATAATAATATGATTCAAATAAATTAATAAATCAATAAGATAACTTTTTTCATGTCAAAATAAGCCAATAAAAATGTCAATATTAAGTTTAGTGTTCATTGTTTTTATTTATTTTTTGAACAAAAGACCATAAGACAAAAGATTCTTTTAAAGGAATATAAGTGTAATAAAAAAAATTATGAAAATAGTGTGTATTGACAAGTTTGGTGGTGTGTAGATAGAATTTCCCTACATTATATTTAATTGATATTGATTTTGAGCTTTTGGTAGAATCACCCTATTGGTTCAACCAATGAGGTGTTGTGTATTATCCAGATATGTGTAAATAAATATGTACTCATCTTTTGAAAGCCCATTTTAGGTGTTTATTTTGGTGATTTGTATCGTTTAAATTTTAGTATTTTTTGTTATTTATGTAAAAAATTAAATTAATCGAATATTAGTAATCTCATATTTGGATCATATTAATCTTAAAAAAATAAACGGTCTATTTTTGATATTATACTTCTTGTTAATTCTTTTTTAAAAAATAAATATAATTCAAATATATTGTTACCAATATCCAATTAATCTAATTTTTTACACAAATAATATATTTTCTGTTTGGTTTAGAATTTTCAAAAACAACTTTTTTAAATTTTCAATCCATTTATAAAAAAAAAAGTAACTTTTTAAATATTTTAATTATTTTAAAATCTAAATACACTCAAAAAAAAAAAAAAAAAAATAGACCAAACAAAATAACTAAAATTTAAATGATTGAAATCACCAACATAAAATCAAAATGTGCTTTCAAAAGAGCAAACTGGGCTCTTTCAGTTGGACCGGAGGTAAGCCTCCTTTTTTTCTTTTTTTATTAGCAAAAAGAGAAACTTTATTGATGACGAACACATACAATACATATGGGATGACAACAATAAAGGAAATGGAGAGCACAAAGCATCAAAGCAAACGAACCCAATCCCAACTAGGTTGGCACCGGGCAGAAAGCACAATCATCTCCAAGCTCAACCACACAGGGTTGGAGAGAAACCAACCCAATAAAACCCCCCCCCCCCCCCAAAAGAATCAAAACCCCAATCTGTCAGCCTATAGGATTAAACAAAGACAAAACACACCCCTGTACAAAAAGCAATTCCACCCAGCAAAACCCCAGCATGACAGAGCAAAATCAGCATAAAACAGCAACAGCAGCAGCAATGCAGCAAGGTCAGCAGCATTGGATTCTGATCACTAGCCCCAGCTGGAACCAAATTCAAAGCCACAACCTGCAGTTAGGAAGGCTACCTCAAAACAACTAGAAATTTTGTTTGGACTAATACTAGTTGACTTCAGGCCTGATAATATCTTAGCAGCAGATTTGGAGAATACCAATGATCTACCAAAAGTCTTGAGCAAAGCCTCATTGCTATATATCCTACTCAAATCAGTCAACTCCATCCCCAGCAAACTACTCTGGCAGAGCCTACACAGATGCAGAACTACCCAACAGAACTACCCAGCAACTGCACACTCCACAGCAGATGCAGAACACCGCCATGCTACCCCAGCAGAAAACACCAGGAGCACACTACAGCAGAACCCAAGCCAGATGCAGACCACAGCAAGGACACAATCACCTACCCCCCACACACCTTCGAACCTGAACCAGATTCTCTACCACATCATGGACTGAATACTGTAACAACCTAGAATTATATTTAATCCACAGAGCAATTCTGGTTTTGATCAGATCGCAGACTTCCTCTAAGCAGAGCTGTTTACCCTTGAAAATGCACTCATTCCTCAGAGTCCAAATAGACCATAACACAGCAAATGGGATAACATTCCAAATCTTGGTTTCACACTTACCCCACTTGAACCCGCTCCACCACTCCAGCACACCTCTAGCATTCTTAGGACTCACCCATTGCATACCCCACCAGGACAAAATATTGGACCATATTTTCCAAAAAAACCTGCACTGAACCAACACATGACAATCAGTTTCAACAGCACAACCACAAAACACACACTCTGTTGAAGCATCCTGACTAAGGCACCCTACGTGTTGAAGGAAAGCTCTAGACTTGATTCTTCCCTTACAAGTGAGCCATCCAAAAAATTGCACTTTTGGTGGAGATAAATTTTTCCAAATCCACCTATCATCCTCCACCCCGTGTGCTGCATCAGATCTGCTATACAATGATTTCACAGAGAACAGACCTGAGGCTGAGGCTTTCCAAACCCAGGAGTCAACTCTGTCAGATAAAACTGGCTCATGAGTAGATAGGTAAGCTCTAAGTCTACCCACTTCATGTTCCTCCCAAGCCCTCAGACCTCTTTTGAATTGAAAACTCCACCCATCTGAACTGATTTTCCTGTCAATCATCTATTTAAGATTGGACTCTTTGTCCTCTGACAGCTCAAATAGTCTTGGAAATCCAGAGGTAAGCCCCCTAAGAATCGAACCTCACTAGGGCCAACTCCTATTCCTATTCCTGTTCTGATTAGGTAGATTGTGGGATTATAAATAAACAAACTCATGTCCTGTCTTCTTTTACCAGATTTTTTTATTATGATTGCGAATCTTGTAGATTCCTTCAAAGATTTTGTTGCTTTCGATGGATGCACTGCATGGCGAAGTTGACAGCCAAGGAGGTGGGAAGGACATGGGTATTTACAACTTGGAAGATGAAAGCAAGGAACCACTAAACTCCAAAGGAGAATCCCTTAGTCATACTTGCCTTCTTTCTAATGTGTTTGTTTCTTTGTTACTCATGGAGTATGAAATCATCTTTCTTTTTTTTTTTTTTAAAAAAAAAATAAAAAAATAAAAATTTTCTATATTCAGTTTTACTCTTGTGGATGTTATTTTCTATATTCAATTTTACTCCTGTGGATTGTTTTGATAGTTATGTAAACAATTTTTATTATCATAGTTTCTTTAACTTGTTTGCTTGCAATTCAGTTCTATTTTTATTTTACTACTGTGGACTTGATTTATGATTGTACAATGTTACATAGCATGAACCTCTGGAAGTCTTTCCTAAACCATTGCATTTGTTGTTAGATCCTATGAACAGATCCTGTTTGTGGTATTGAATTTCTATTGTTCCCTCTTGAACTCATAAGGGAAGTGTAGGCTCTTAGCAGCCTCCTCTGAGAGACAGACTTAATTCTAACTCTGATGGTTGCTCTTATGCAGGGACAAAACCAGATTTTCTTTCATCGGTATACAATATAGGGGATTGGAGCAAGGTTGGTGGATGCAAAAAGACTATGATCTTGATCTACTTTCTTGTGGAATCTCAAAACAAAGAAAATAGCATATGAAAATTCTAGTTCAAATACTACAGAGTCATTCCTCTGTTGTGCTGGGGTGAGCTTCATCACATTGTGTTTTATGCAGTTCTTTTTGTTGAGATTCTTAACCTGTTTTGTTTCTTGTGATGTGAGTGGTTAGTTAGTTTGTTTGTTTTTTTAAATCGTCAAAGAAAGTAACATTTTATTAATTCTAATAAACATTTAAAAAAGGAATTACATAAAAAAAATCATGACATTTTCAATATTATGAGCTCCATTGGATGGAGCCTGGATATCATACACAAGGCAGTCTTATCTGCATCCCCTTCTCTGACTCCAAACTCAATTCTCATGGTTATTCTGGGAGCTAGCTGCCAAGAACCTTGGTTTGGAGGCTCGAGAAAGGAAAATGATAGAACATAGCAGAGTTAAAAGGTCCAATCTGCAGCAGTAACCACACCACACCACACCACACCCCATCCAATCCCAAAAGTGATGACCAAAAATTGGTGGAAACATGATAACATGAACAAGAAGTAGCCAATGTAGATTAATGCTCCAACAACTCTTCATAAACAGACAGCTCCAGAGTGCAAAAATATGAACCTCCCCTAGCAGAGCAGTATAAGAGCAACTACAACCATATCACAAATAGTCCACTATAGGGTGTAATCGAAATACAAAATCATTGACATTGATCGATTTGCATACATCCTTTCCTTTTGCCTAAAGTAAAATTTTGAATTTGATATTTTCCACTTGTTCCTAGCAGTCCATATACTCCACATGATCGCAAAGGGGATGATTTCCCAAACAACCGTTTTCATTAATTTTTCCATCCTCTCCACTAATCACTCAATGATTTAATTGAGAGAGGAGCTACTCATGACAAACCCCACCATCTTAGGATAGATGCCCAAACTTTCCAAACAGCATGGCAATCAATTAGGGGATGGCCTGATGTTTCAAGCTTATCATTACAGAAAAGACATAACCCAGAATTCGAAGCTACAGAGACACCAATCATTAGGAGCCATTATGAGGTTTTAACTTTTCAAAGCCAAGCTAGTCATCCAAAACATTTGACTTTAAAGAGGGAAACACTTGACCACCATTCAATTCAGCTGGGGAATAGAGGGAGCGAACTGAAAATTTTCCTGAGGGTTCTGCCATCCAGCGCGCCAAGTCCTTTTTTTTTTATTATTGGTTGAGAGAAGTTGGATAGAAGGCTATAAAAGACACCATCTTTTTCTTTTTTTCCTCGTTCAAAGACACCATTTTTGGGGGTGTCTAAAGGTAACAACACAATAGCAATTTAATTGAAAATGGCTCAGAAGAAGATGTTAGGTTGAACTAGTGTGTACTTGTCTTTGTAAAGTAATTAGATATATATAATTTGTATAGCATTATTCAACTATTAAGCTTAAGATTGACTGTAGGATGGAGATAGAACTTGACACAAAATTCAACAGCCAAACATGAGGGATGATACCTCCCCTTCTCCATTAGAGAGAGAGAGAGAGAGAGAGAGAGAGTCCCAAGATTGTCTCTATTTGCCTATTGATGTGTCTTTCTTGGAAGAGTTTTATTTGTGATCATTCATTTTCCTAGTGCATTGGTTTAGGTGATTTTTATTCGAGGCATACACCTGTACTGTGGCTGCAACCCTTGGATGAGTTGATTGGGCTTTAGCGGCTGTGGCTGCTGCTAGTGCTGCAACTGTGTTTTCTGCTCGTGCTTCAACTGTGATTGTTGTGTTTTCATGACACTTGGGCACACACTTGGATGCATAGACTTGATACTCTTATCAGTTTTGTTAATATAAATTTTAGTAGTGGCATTGATTAACAATTGCAGACACAAAGCTTAGAGTGTAATCTAGTGCTACAAATGAGGAGATCTTCACACATGGTCTAGGGCCTGATCGACCTGGTCGTGTTCCAACATATGGATTGGGTCCTCCTCCGACAAATGTCTCTGGAGGTGGATATAGGCAGTCACAAGAGCAGGCTCATCTCATCCAGACGTAAGTCCAAGAGCAACTTAGCCAACATAAAGTACAAATGGAGATGCAAGTGAAGGAGATGATGGATGCTATGTTTAGTTAGATGCAAAGCACAATCCAAGCTCAACAAGCACGAATAGAGCAGTTAGAGTCTCAACAGGCCATGGGTGTTGCACCAACTATTTCAACAATCTCATGCATACACCTCATCGTTTAATTGCCATCATTCATCCGGGGAAGTGAGTAAATAGTTAATTATGAAATTTTCAATATGGCATTTTATTCATGTTATTTGTTCTTGTCAAATACACATTCAAATATCAAAGGAGGAGGAGGAAGAAGAAGAAGAAGAAGAAGAAGAAGAAGAAATAGTAGATAGGACAAACTCAACGTCAGAGGGACTCTTTTTTGTAGTAAGTTTGCTTATCTGTCTACTTGGCTATTTATTTACTAATATTGATACTAATATCTTCTGTTGTAGGAAATTAATGTATTGATATTATTGATTTATTTAAAATGACTACAATGACTCTCCTATATATAGGAGAGGAAGCGAATATACTAACACACTACTAACACACTTACCTATCACACTACACTCACCTACCACACTACACTCACCTACCACACTAACATAAAATATTCTAATATCTGTATAGTTGCATAAGGCGTAGTTGCTAGAATTATGGTTTAAAAGTAGCATTGGTACTGATCATAGAGTTCTTACCGTTTGCTAGTTTAAAAGTAGTAACTTAAGAACATTACTTCATGTTTCATTTTTATCTATTATCAGTTTAGTTCAATAATATATTTCCCTTCTTGATTTGGACACCTATAGGCTATATGTATATTAGTCACATAGATAGGGTGAGTAATCTTAACTTGTAGATGAAGGCCTCTGGATGTCCAAAAATATAAATTCTCCAAAGGCTTGTTTTTGCAGAGTCATTTTTTTGGAGTAAATATCTCGGTAGTTGGTTAATAATGCTCATCATGAATTCTCTTGCTGGAACCTTATTTAATTTCTAGTGTTCATGTAACATAGCCCATCTCAATTATATGAAATATCAATAGGCTAATCACGGTTATGATGCTCTGTAGCTTAAAATAAAGGTTAAATTCATAAGCAACAAGTAGAAAGGTGAATATGTGAGCTAATCACATCAGACAAGCATAGTTAACCTAGAACTTCATATCTTAAAGTAATGACGAGGAATAATTGGAAACTTTGATCATAAATATAAAGATTGGAGATTGAAAGCCTACTTTCAACCTAGGACATATAGGAACAGTGAAATTTGTGGATGCCGCACAATTTTTTAAGTTTCTAAACCAGGTAACTTCACAATTTTTTAAGGATCCAAATCCTAGGGTTTGGATTGTTCATTGTTGAAAGTTGTATCTTTATTGAATTGGGTTAGTAGAATTAGTAGTTTTTTCATATTAGAGAGGTTGGTTTTTTTTTTTTTTTTTTTTTTTTTTTTTTTTTTTTTTTTGTTGACTTAAAATTTTATTCCACACAAAACACAAAGAAAACAAGAAACAAGGACCTATCCCTGCACACTAGAAACAAAAATACACAGATTAACACCAAAACAAAACAACAAAAGAAAAGAAAGCTAGAAAATCTATTTGTCAGGTCTGTAGAATGGAACAAGGCAGCCCCCAGTCTATATAGATTTGCCAATTTTGCAAAGAATTCGTAACTTTCTTGAAAGAACAAGCTCTAGCTCTAACTTCCTTAACTATTCCAGCCACTGTCACTTCCTTGTGACTAACAAGCTGAGTAAAATTCTCCTATTCCTCTCCAACCATACATGATATAAAGTGCACAAGCCAAGGAAAGTTTGAACATAGTATTTCCAAGTAAAAGGACAAGAGCAGAACAAATGCTCATGAGATTCATTTACAAATCGACACAAACTGCACGCAGGATCCACCTCCATTCCCCAAGGCAATAATCTATCATTGGTAGCTAATTATTGTAAGCAAATCAGCCAATGCACAAAAGCCCATTTAGACACATTTCCTTTAAACCAAACAATAGAACACCATGGGACCACTGCTCTAGATGGCCTCAGAGCTTCCCAAGCAGCTTTAGAGGAGTAGCTACCACTCTTTTTGAAGGTAACCAAACAACTTCATCAGATCTGTGCAGAGTAGGAATAAGGGTATGAGGGGTTAAAGCAATAACTTGCTGAATTGCTCTATTTCTTAATCTAGGTCAATGCCAGCATCGGTAACTATAATACTTGAAACATTCACATAAAGAGCTCTGCCAATATTCTGCACAATTCTACTTCCAAAATGTTGATAAAGATGCCCTACTGGATGCCAGTTATCAAGCCATAAGAAAGTGGATCTGCCATCCCCTATTCTATAATGAATAAGAGGTTTCCCAATCTCTCTAAGCTTGAATATCTTCCTTATAGTCCATGAGGAATCATTTGGACATCAATAAACCAAAAGCATTGATCCTTTAAAATATAGTTATGTATCCATTCAGCCCAAAGTGAATCAGCCTTCATAGTTATAGTCCAAAGGTGTTTAATCATATTGACTTTATTCTAAATTTTCAGCGATCTAAAACCTAACCCTCCTCCTTGTTTAGGAACATAAATACTCTCCCACTTAACTTTGGCCCCTGTTTGCTTAAGCTCAGAATCAGACCATAGAAAGGCTCTAATCAAACTTTCCACTTCCTTTAGAATTCTTTGAGGTAAAATAAAAAGGGAACTCCAATAGATCTGTACACTAAACAATACTACTTGAATAAGTTGCATGCTTTCCCCATATGACGAGCTCATTTGCCCACGACTGAATCCTAGAGCGTATTTTGTCCTTTAGTTGAAGACAATCGTGATACCTCAATCTTGTGGAAATAAGAGGCACACCCAAGTACTTGACAGGTAATAGACCCTCAGGAATTGGAAGAACAGTCAGTAAATCAGCTTTTAAAACAGAAGAAATCCCAGCAGAGAAGACAACACTCTTCTGTAGATTAGGTTCAAGTCCAGACCATAAATGGAACTGATGTAAAGTGTCATTTATAATTCTGAATAACTGAATATCAGCTCCCACACAGAACAAAAAGATCATCCGCAAAGGCTAAGTGACTGATACCCAAAGATTGGCACTTAGGATGGAAAGTAAACTGACCGTGAGTCAAATTATACTTAAGAAGAGCACATAACTAAAAGAAAAAGGTAAGGGGAAAGTGGATCCCCTTGCCTTAAATTTTTTTCTCCCTTGAAATAGCCTTCCAATTCTCCATTCAACACAATGGAATAACTAGCTGTGGACACACACTGAATAACCCAAGAAATAAACCTAATTGGAAACTCCATAGCAGCCATTATTTTGAACAAAAAATCCCACGTTACAGAGAGGTTAGGTTATCATTTATATTTGCTTCTTCTATTCAATTGAACCATCAATCTATATGTATTATGTTTTATGGATCCTTACATGTTTAGGTGTATTTCACTTGCAAGTATCAGTTATTTGATTCTCCTTTTTGATACTGCCTTATCTACAAATCCTATCTTTGTTTCTGTCTATTATAATAATCGTCACTATAATGCTTGTATTTATTGTTATGCGATCGTTACTTTGTTTTTATTTTAATTTTAAAATTTTATTTACTGGTGCAGGAAGTGAATGAATCTTTTTTAGGGTACTAGTCTATCTCTGATTTTCCACGATGACGGCGAAAATCGGGCAGTGGTGACATCACTGATGCATTTTATGTAATTTTTTAATGCATCACAATTTTGTTCTAGAATCGGGCCCTCTTTCAGATTTTTGAAAAGCAAAGTTCTAGGCTTGTTTCTTATTTTTTATTGCACATTTCTAAAGCAAGGATCGAATACATTGTATATTTTTATTTTGATGAAGCAAATAATAAAAACACCCATCAATTGTAAACAAACTACACAAGAAACAAATTGGCCCTTTTTTTTAATCAGCCAAAAGGAAATATATTTATGAATAAAAATGTACAAGTACAATGAAATTACAGCAATAACCTTACTAAGAACGTATATGCAGTTGGCCCTATTATAACAATAGTTGTTGTGTGTGGTATTTTACTTGGTTATTGCACAGGAATAATGGAGTCATTTCTTATTTCTTAATGATCATCAAAGGGGTTGGTTTTGTTACTATTGATTGTCCTATACGTTTGGAGGATCTTAGGAATAGAGAAAGTGTACAAGTGCTCCCATTTGCAAGCGTATTTATGACATTGAATATATCGAAGCCTAGCTAACTTCTTGAGACTCTCGATGCCCAGACTATTGCTATAACTATTCAACATAGTAATTGGAAAGATGCCCCACGATTTACCTTGAGTAAGAAGCACAACTTAAGGTAAATCAAGTGGCATGCTTTCCAATTCCCATGTTGCATAGTCATAACGGCAGTCAGGGCATTAAGTATCTCTAGTTAGCCAAGTCTGGATACAATCAATATGATAAATATGCCTGCAAGCAGAGAGCACTCGTACATTGTCTCCTTGGAGGAACTCCTCCAAGCATATGTGACAATCAATGGTATCAAAACCAACCTCTCCATCAATAGGAAAGGTAAGCACAGGAAATGATTCCACTACCCGTGGATCAAGTCCTTGCGCAATAACTGGTGGTGCTAATCCTAAACCAGCTGCATGCACGTCTTAACCAAATAATAAAGAAAACTACAAGTAAAATTAAAACAACACATACAATAATTATTATTATAATAGGACTATTTATTCCTTGTACTTTAAAAAAAATTTTAGTATCAATATATGGTTTTTGTAAATTTGGATCTGTACCTTGTGCTGCTACAGACTTTAAACTGATGAAGATGATGATGGCCCAAATAACAACAGTAGAAACTTGAACCTGATTTCAAAAATTGATAAAAAGAAAAAAGAAAAAATAAATGAATAAATAAAATAATAAATTGATAAAAAAAAATTATTTATTTATAATATAAATAAATAAATAGTTATCTTCACATGTTGTTATCTAACTATAATTAGGGCTACAAATGAGCTGAGCTGAGCCGAGCCGAGCTTTACTGAGCTCGAGCTCGGCTCGTTTACCTATCGAGCTCGTTTATTGAGCTCGAGCTTGGCTCGATAAGGAATTGGGCTTGAGCTCAGCTTAGCTCGACTCGATAATTATTTTTTTAATATTATTTATATATATATATTTATATTATTTAATACATAAATATATATTTAGTATATAATTTAAATAAAGATAAACGAGCCGAGCTTATGTGAGCTCAAGCTTATTCATGAACAGCTTGGTTCATTTGCAGCCTAGTCTATAATAGATAACAAGTTATGTCTTTCCATTATAGGTTCACATGTGAAAAAGACTGAAAATAAGAACACCACACCCATACACCACTTAATGTAAAATGATAAAATTTCATACGCGACTTAGGTGACGTCCCATTTACCTTTAATTAATTTAGACCACACCCATACCACTCCCTCATTGCCGGCCCCTCTATTGTTAGTTTAGTGCACTTCTGTTGTTCGGTTCGGTTAAAATTTTATACAATAATAAATATGATATGTATTTGATGTTACTAAATAAATTAATAATAATTAGTTTAGTTGTGTTGGTTAGAGCTTATCAATTTCACAATGACAACTAGTGTTCAAATCTTATAAGAAACATTTCATATCTTAAATTTTTTATATAAAAATATAAAAAATAATGAACAAATATGTCACAGTCCAATTCGGTTCAGAATCGTAGTCAAAGCCTTGGATGCGGAAGCTTTTATATAAAAATATAAAAAATAATGAACAAATATGTCACAGTCCGATTCAGTTCAGAATCGTAGTCAAAGCCTTGGATGCGGAAGCTTTGGAAACGGGAACGGGACCGATTTGAACAATTCCACCATTTTCAAAACCAAAACCAGCTTAACTAAATCAATGATTTAGACCAAATTGAATTGATTTATCAATTCTACCGATTTTTGTAAACACCCCTAACTAGAACTATTGACCACCATCACCCCAACAAATATCAAACCCAAAAAACCCATTACCCCAAGATCGTGAATGCCTCCAAAAACCACCACAAACACCACCCAATTGTTATCAACAAACCACTGCAAATGAGAACTTGGTGTACTAAACTAAGAAGGACAATCTCCTTAGATGGATTTATTGATATGGTTTGAAGAAGCCATCTATATATCATATAAGGAAAATGGGATTTTTAGTAAAAAGGTTTGTGAGAGTTCTAAAGTCTCATTTCACAACTACTAATTTTTGTGATTTTAAAAATATTTAAAAATAATTCTATTGGCTATCAAAGTAATTATAGCTTAAAAAAACAAAAACAAAAAACCACCTTCATATTTGAATTACAAGTTCCTAAAATCTCTCCCCCCAATATTTCTCACTTTCCTAAATCTCATCTCATAACAAAGTAACTATACATTAAAAAAATATTATACATTAAAAAAAAAAAACACAAATCTCATCTCATAACAAAGTAATTATATTTATAAAAAAAAAATATTATAGATTAAAAAGAACGTAAAACCACAATTGCTAATTTTTGTAATTTTAAAAATAGTACTATTGGCTAACAAAGTAACTATAGATTAAAATAAATAAATAAATAAATTTGCTAATTTTTGTAATTTTAAAAATAATACTATAGATTTTTAAAAAAAATGAATTACAAGTTTTTGAAATCTCTCTACTAAGATTTTTTTCTTTCCTAAATCTCATAATCTAATTTTAGAGGCGTTAAGTGTTTCAAAACCTTAAATTTAATTTTTTGAATTTTTTATTTTTATAAAAAAATTAAAACATTTATTGATTATTCCAAGAACATAAATATTAACCTTCAAAATTGTTTAATGCAAATATATTTCCGGTAAAAAGAAAGAAAGAGAGAAAAAAACACACAATTCTCAACTCCCCTCTCCTTCTCAAAATAAATCAAGCCTTTATTTAAAAAGAATATAAATCTCATACAATCTTCTATCTCTTAAAATAAATCTAATGAAAAGGAAACTCTCTCACCTCCCATAAAATGTATACTATTAATATCTTTCACAACTAATTTGATCTATATAAACCTAAAATCAAGCCTAACATAAAATAAAAATTATATGTTATATCTAGATTCTCTCTCTATTCCATAATTAAACAATATTTTATTCCCAAATAAATTTAAGCATATTTATACTATATAATTTTTTTTTTAAATCTCATAATTTATTATTTTTTTATAATGATTCCATGATTTATAATTTAGAAAAGGAAAGATGAAAAATATTATTCTTGTGCACTCTTTCTCTAACCAATTCTTTTTTCTGTCCAAAAATCTTAACGATCATACATTATACCTTTTCCAAGACATTCATGTCTTTCTCGCCTTATAAATATTACATTCATGGAACGATGAAACTCATTGGTTTTTAACTTTCTTTTTATGAGACAATTTGGAGGTTAGTTTATGTTTAATCTATTGTATTTTTAAACAGAGTCATTTATCTTTTAGATATACCATTTTTTCTTTTTCTTTTTTGTTAGTTAATATTGTTTTACTAGAATTTTTATACTAAAATGGTGTGTAAAGTCATTTGTATAATAAAAAACATATCACTCATTATAAAGTGATATATCAAAATCCAAACAAAATCATTATTAAAAAGTTTTTTGTATTGATTTTATATTTATATATCATTATTTTTTTTTTAAAAAAAATTTACTTTTAATATTTTTTTGATATCATGATATGTGTTAATTGACAGTTGGTGCAGAGCATTACTTCAATGGCATATAATAGTTTTCCAAAGTTATAAAAAGAAAGTGTTAATTTTAATCAATTTTTTCAAAACTATTAAACGTGTTAATCAATATTTAATTATTTATCTTTAATATGTGAAGCTCCTCTCTTCCTTTATGGTACTTCTCTCTCTACTCTATTGTAAGTTCATATGTTTTTAGCAAAAAAATCATATGTAATTTAAAATTTTAAATCTTTTTATATAAGAAGTTAAAAAATAAATTTTGGAATTTAAAATATAGCCATACAAAACCATATCATTTTAAATATAGCTATATTTATAATTAATTTAATCTATCTATTATCTATCCTTGTTTATATTATTATATAAATAAAAATGACATACGATAATTGAAGTTCAAAGTCCTAATCTATTTTTTTTTTCAAAATTTAAAATTGTTAAAATGCATTTGTTGCAAAATCATTAATTTCTTCCTATTATAAATTTTATTTTAAATCTTATAAGATTTGTTCAATGACTAATATTCAATTTTTGTAAAAAAATTCCAATATGTTCCTTCCAAAAGTTAATATAGCAAGTCTACAAAATCATATTTTAGATCTCAAAATTATTAATATTTTTATTTATTTTTATTTTTGTTTTAAATAAAGCATGTTAAAGTATAAATAGATATCTAAATAAAAGTATACTTATTAATAAATATGGCATTAGTTTTAATTGTAATCACATCTTTTTAAAGTCTTTATTCATTTTTTAACTTTTTTTTGATATTTTAAATTACATGTTATGATGATTCTTTCTTACTTATTAAATTTTTAAAATTTCTTTAATTATTTTCCTTCAAAAACCAATATAACAACTTTTTAAAATTCATATATTTTATTCTAAAATAGTGAAGTATTAGAATTATGTCATTTTTTTTTAATTTATAACAAAGCATAAATAAAATTGTTAATTATCAATACAACAATTTTAATCTATCTATACTATATATTATAGTAAAAGAACATTTGAAACAAAACTGTTAAATTTATATATAAAATTTTATTTACAAGAGACAAAATATAAAAAATTAAATATAATTATCATGTTTTTAATAAATAATATATTATTTTATCCCATGCATAGCACGGGTGACATGCTAGTTTGACATTAAGCACAAGGGAGTGCTTCTCATCATCTAAGGTCGTGAGGCTGCCCTGATTTTATGGAGGCTCTAAGCAAAATTTAAGATGGAAACTTTTATTTTAGGTGTTGAGTGATTTCAGTAATCTATCTTATTATATAAGAAAAAGGGAATTTCTACTGAGAAGGCTTGTGAGACCTCCAAAGTCTCATACTAATTTTCTTAATTTTTTTAAGTTTAAACAATTAAAAAAAAATCTCCATTGGGCTAGCTTTCATCTAACCATATAAAAAATAAAAACCTCTAATTAGTTTATGATTTATTGATAGCAGACATCAAGAAAAAGGAAAAAGCGTTGTTTCAACTTATATAAAGTGAATCTTATACTCTCATTTTAATATTAATTAATTTGGTGTGAGTTAATTGGTATTTTGACCTACCATTTGGCTGAATATTTTGGTTTACATTTATTATGCACCAGTTTTTAGCGTTTATCAAATATAATTTAGATGTTTGATGGTTTTATCAAAATATAATGGTAATTTTTATTTGAAATAAAGATACTTGAATTGTTAAAGATTTAATACTAGATTGCTATAAAATAAAACTTTACTTTTTTAAATTTGTGATAAAATCTCCATTGGTAGCTTCATCTAACATATAAAATAAAACTCTAATAGTTTATGATTTATTTGATAATCCGACATCAAGAAAAAAAGGAAAAAGTGAGTTGTTTCACTTATATAAAGTGAATCTATACTCTCATTTAATATTAATTAATTTTTGTGTGAGTTGGTTGGTCTTTTGACCTAACCAATTTGGCTGAATCATTTTTGGTTTAACTGATTTATTGATTTAACCCCAGTTTTAGCGGTTTTATCAAAATATAATGGTTTAAATTTGTTTGATGGTGGTTTTATCAAAATATATTGGTTAGATTTGTTTGGTTCGAAATTAACTATACATTAATCTGATTAAAGATTGAATGACTAAGATTGCTGGATTATAAATAAACTTTCTGCGTAAACAATTGTTAACTTTTATTTTATAATCCTATATCGGGAAAAGATGGAAAAAGTGAATTGTTTCACTTATATAAAGTAAACTTTATACTCTCATTTAATATTGTAGTATTATGCATGCTTTAATTTAAGACAGTTTAAATTTTAAAATTAAAATAACATTTAAAAGTTTTAATTAATTAATTTTTGTATAAATTGGTTGGTCTTTTGATCTAACCGAATAGATTATACCGTTTTCAATTTGACTAATTCATCGATTTAACCGTGATTTTTCATACTGATTTTCTTAATTTTAAATAATTAAAAAAATCTCCATTGATTAACTTCCATTTAACCATATAAAAACAAAGCTTTAATTAGTCTATGATTTATTTTACAATCCCATATCGAGAGAAGAAAGAAAAAGTGAATTGTTTCACTTATATAAAGTGAATCTTATACTCCATTTAATTAGTCTATGATTATTTTACAATCCCATATCGAGAGAAGAAAGAAAAAGTGAATTGTTTCACTTATATAAAGTGAATCTTATACTCCCATTTATATATATATATATATATATATATAAGGAAAATGAGGTTTTTAGTGAGGAGCTTTGTGAGAGTTTCAATATCTCATACTAATTTCTTGATTTTCTTAATTTTAAACAATTAAGAAAATCTCCATTGGATAGCTTCCATTTAACCATATAAAAATAAAATTATAAGTAGTCTATGATTTATTTGATAATCCCACATCGGTAGAAGAACGAAAAAATGAGTTTTTTTAATCATATAAAATGAATCTTATACTCATATTTTAAATTTTAAAATTAAAATAACATTTAAAAGTTTTAATTAATTAATTTGTGTATGAGTTAGTTGATCATTTGACCTAACTGATTAGGCTTAACCATTTTCGATTTGACTGATATGTTGGTTTAATCCTGATTTCTTATACTGATTTTCTTAATTTTAAACAATTAAAAAAAATTCCATTGGCTAACTTTTATTTAACTATATAAAAATAAAACTATAATTAGTTTATGGTTTATTTATAATCCCACATCGGGAGAAGAAACAAAAAGTGAATTGTTTCACTTATATAAAGTAAATCTTATACTTGCATTTAATATTATAATATTGTGCATAGTTCAGTTCAACACAGTTTAAATTTTAAAATAAAAACTATAATTAGTTTATGATATGATTTATTTTATAATCCCACATCGGGAGAAGAAGAAAATAGTGAGTTTTTTCGCTTATATGAAGTGAATCTTATACTCCCATATCTATATATTATATATGGGAAAAGGGGGTTTCTAACTCACAAGTCTTGTGGGAGCTCCAATATCCCAATCTTAATTTCTAAATTTTTTTATTAAAAAAAAAAAATCTTCCGCCCACCATTCAATTTCAGCCTTTTCGAAATTTGAAAACGCTAAACCCTACTGCCATAGCCTTCTTGACTTTTTCCATACCTATTGTCTTAGCCTTTTCAACTTCTGTCATACCGGCGCAAGCACACCATATTACACTAAAAGACAAAATTCTTCACTTATTTTTTTTATACTGGAGGGACAAACCAAGGCAAGAACAAACCAAGATAAAGAGAAAGTTTGGGATAGAGAGAGTTGGACAGAATTCGGGGAAAAGGCTGACACCTTCACAGTCATAATTTTCATTTCAACACAATCTTCAAAGTCTGTAAGTAATTTTTCATTTATTTTTCAATGGTTCTTTTATTTTTCATTATTTTTTTTTATTATGATAAAAAACGTGATTATGGTTTTTTACCCTCCGTTTTGATGATACGGCAATTGTATTTTTAAACTAATTAGGTTTTTTTAACTCATCATGTTTTTTGAAAGAAAAAAAAAATGATTGTGTTTTTTAAATATCAATTAAAAGAATTGTAATTAATATTGTATTTTTTACACTCCATTTTAATGATATAGTGATTGTATTTTTAAACTGATTGGATTTTGTTAACTCACTGTGTTTTAAAAAAAAAAAAAATTTGATCGTGTTTTTTAAATATCAATTAAAAAAAGTTGGACATAATTTTGGGAAAAAGGCTAACGCCTTCACAGTCACAATCTTCAAAGTCTGTAAGTAATCCTTTTATTTTTTTTTAAGATTCTTTTTTATTGTGGTTTTTTACACTCTGTTTAGATGATACGGTGATTATATTTTTAAACTAATTGAATTTTTGAAGTCATTGTGTTTTTTGAAAAAAAAAATGATTGTGTTTTTTAAATTTCAATTAAAAAAAATGTAATTAATTTGTGATTGAGTTTCACACTCCGTTTTGATGATACGATGATTGTATTTTTAAACTAATTGGGTTTTTTAACTCATTGTGTTTTTTGAAAAAAAAAAATGATTGTGTTTTTTAAATATCAATTAAAAAAATCTGTAATTAATTTGGGTTGAACAATCTCTATGCTTTTTGAAAACAAAAAATGAATTGTATTCATTAGGTTCACATATGGTATCCACTATTGATGATGATTAGATTAAGCTACTTCAATAAATTTTAATCGGTATAATAAAGATAATTAAGCTAATTCAAGATCCCTTCTACAACTGATGAGTTACAACTTATGCCGAACATAAATGAAAAATAAAACCATATATTAGCTTCTCTCTGCTCCATAATTAAGTACATTATCTCTTATTCAGATTTAAGCATATTTAATTACTCACTTCTACTCTCTTCCTTTTTATTATCGTTTTTCCAATCTTTTTTTCTTCTTTTTTTAGAAGGTGATCGTTTTTCCAAT
The DNA here is from genome assembly GCA_022316695.1 of Camellia oleifera. Classification (NCBI taxonomy): domain Eukaryota; kingdom Viridiplantae; phylum Streptophyta; class Magnoliopsida; order Ericales; family Theaceae; genus Camellia; species Camellia oleifera. The sequence goes on along the minus strand of CM039318.1, from coordinate 69,299,899 downwards.
CTTCTAAATTATTTTATCATTTTTCCTTCGAGTCTATGCATGATTCAAAAGAGAATCTCTCACTAAGTTTAGTGCCAAGCCAAAATCACACATGCATCAAATTGTAAGCAATGTTCTCTCACCTTCATACTTTGTTAGTTGTAATCTTATTTTGTTGTTTGCAAAAATCACACGTTCATCAAATGTTTATCTATGCTAAGTTTGGTTTGTTACAATGAAAGTAGAAATGGAATGAAATATTCATTTTTTAATCTCCGAATGAATTATTTCATTTTTATTATATTTTTCATCATTTTTTTAGTGAATCAAATCTATGGACATTCTAATGAATTTATCATTTGATTCAAACCAAGTTCAAATGAATCAAACATCACTTGAGAGAGGTTTGGGCTATTTCCATAAAACACATTGCTTGGCAAGCCTTTGTTTTTTTTTTTGATACTTCAATTATATTATCTATATTGATTTGTGAGAACTAACAAATAAGAATATAATAAAAATAAATAAATAAAAATAGATGGGTGCCCAAGCAACACAACTTCAAACGAAACCTAGGAGTAGAACCAAAAAAAAAAAAACCCACAACCTGGGGGATTTGAACTCCTGATAACACCACAAGTCTTAACTGTTGAGCCAGAACAACTCTTAAAATTTACATTTGTCTGATAAATACTTAAATTATCAAATGTGGCAGTCTCATCTTCAACCTTTACACGAACATGTGGCACGTGTATGTGCGTGACCTCTACTCTCCAACTTTGGAGGGCGTGGGATAGAGTGTCCGATCTTATCTCGAGCTATTCTTCGTGGGTCTAGACTCGTCTCATCAAGACAATTCTTCTGGTATGCTCAAAAATTGATTTTGAGCAATTTGATTTCGGGCAATTTCAGGAAAACAGAGTACTGCAGACTCTGTTTTGACTTCCTTTACTTGAGCTCTAATACTAATTTTTCATCATCTTTCCTTTTCCTAATTTTTCATCCAAACAGAATCATCAAACTAGTCCAATTGTCAATTTTCATCATCTTTGGTTTTCCTAATTTTTTTTTTTTCTCACCATCCAAACAGAATCTAATTATCACTGCGACGAAAACCACAAACCAATCGACATCAAATTGCTAAAAAGTCAATCAACTCGAATATCACAAAAAATTCAAATTTGATAGAGAGAGATATATATACTACCTGAGCGATCAACTCTGTTTTAGCTTTCAGAGAAACTATAGATAATTAAGACCAAAAAAAACAAAAGAACCTTGAGCATGTGAGCATGTTTGTCAATTTTGCGTTCAAGTGACATCTACAATTATTTCTTGGGTAGAATTGAGATATTCATATTCTCAAATCTTAATTAATTTGGCCAGTATATACTCAAATGCTTCAAATGTCAAATTTCATTTTCTTTCATTTTCCTCACTTTTTCTTTCCACCCAAACAGAATCATCTGACTAGGCAAAATGTCAAATTTCATTTTTTTTTTTCTTACCATCCAAACAGAATCTAATTGTTATCACTACGACGAAAACCACAAACCAATCGACATCAAATTGCTAAAAAGTCAATCAACTCAAATATCACAAAAAAATTTAGATGAGAGATATATAGTACCTGAGCGATCATCTTATGCTTGAGAACATTATCTTTATCAAGAATCTTTATAGCAACATTCTCACCAGTCTCTATATTCCTTGCAAACTTTACCTTCGCAAACGATCCTTCACCGAGAGTCCTTCCCAGCTCGTATCTCCCTACTCTCGTCTTCCCACTCCCATCATTGCCACGAGAAGCCATCTCTTTCTCTCCTACAGATATATATATATATATATATTTCTCTCTCAAACCTCAAGGTTAATCTCTATTCGTTTCACAAATCAGGCTCGACTGAGTCCCCAATATGAGAATGATGAAATGGCAGTGGGAAGGAGAAGGAGTAAGAGGAAGAGGAGGAGGCCAGAGACGAGGGATGTGGGATCTGGCACAAAGGTTGAAATGGCAGTGGGAAAGGAGAAGAAGGAGGAAGAGGAAAAGGAGAAGGAGAGAGACGAGGGATGTGGGATCTGGGACGAGCAAAACAGGTTGAAAGATTGAAATCTGGGACGAGGGACGAGGGACGAGGAAGAACAGGCTGAAAGAATGAAAATATATAAACATCATAGTGGAGGAAGAATGTGCCACAGTATTGATCACAAATTGATTAAAAAAAAATTGGAAAGTTTGCAATGGTGATGTATAAGTTTCTGCAATGGAAGACCTATGTTTTCAGTATGTCTAACGAGAGAGATTTGGGTAAAATAGTGTCGTGGTGGGTGTGGGTTTGATGAGCAGTATTATGATTTCAAAAATGGAATGTCTGGGTTGTATTTAATAAGGGAAATATTAAATAAGTGGGTTTAGAACAAATAATTATAAATTACTAAAAACTTAATAAATATTAATAATTTTATAATGCTACACATCATGAAATAATTATTATGAAAAGTTTTATAAAACTAATTCAAGGGTAATTGCATAATATACAATAACAGTTGTGATTCGGAGCTCGAATGAGCTGTCCCGAATCTGCCCTGAAACGAAAACGACGTCGTTTTTTTTTTTTTTTTTTTTTTTTTTTTCAGACAGAAGAACGAAGAAGACGAAGCAGAGGAGGGGAAGGGGGAGGGTGAGGGGGACTGGAGGGGGCCTAAAAAATGGCGTGGGGAGGGGAGGGGAGGGGAGGGGGAGGGGGAGGGGGAGGAGGAGGAGGAGGAGCAGAGTCAGCGATGACAGAGGCAGCGATTGGCGATGGCGAGGCGGCGATCGGATCGCGACCTGTCCCTCTCCCCCTCCCCCTCCCTCCCTCTCCCTCTCCCTCTCCCTCTCCCTCTCCCTCTCCCTCTGCTCGAAAATGGCGTGAAAATGGCAGAAAAAAAAAAATCCTAATGCCCAAAACGACGTCGTTTTGGGCATTAGGGGCATTCGGGGCCAGAATTTTTGAACTACAAATCTTTATTCATACAATAAAACACTACAAACACTATAAGGGTGGAGAATTTTCAGAAAAAGTCTCTTCAGAAAGACTTTTCATGATACTTCTTTCATGATACCTAGCATTATTATATAACTTTATATATTTTTGAATAATACTAGGGGTCATGAAAAAAATATCATGAAATGTTTCATGAAAATTTTTTATCCCTTGATTAGTGTGTGGTATTTTTTTGTATGTGTAATCTAACGGTGAAGAATCTTTCATGATTATTTTCATCATATTTTCTTCACTTTACTTGGAAATATATATATATATATATATACGAGTTCATTTTTTCGAGTTAATAATGTATAAATAAGATGATTTATGAATGATTTAAGAAAATATGAGAACAAGATATGATTTAAATAATTTAATTTAAAAAATAATCTAATTTTTTTAGTTTAAATAACATTACTCTTCAAAAATTATCAAAATCTAACTTGATAACAACCTCAGTTTAAACCAAAAAAACACAAAAAAATAAAACAAAACAAAACAAAACAAACCTGCTGTAATAAAATGGTTAATTATATAGACTATTCTCTTATTTGAGTTGCTTTCAATGGTAGACTAGAAAGAAGGAAAATTAGGTAGATAAAGGGCTAGAGTAGCTCAGGGTAAAGGCCCTAAATTTTTCATCAGAGATCATATTGGGGAGAGAGAATGTGGCATTTAAACAAAAAAAAAAAAAATAAAATAAAATAAAAATAAAAAAAATAAAAAAAAACACACACAAAATATATATATACATATATATATATATATATATCTTATTACAATCAAATAGTTATTGATATACAAAATTTTCCATCAGAAATCACATTGGGGAGAGAGAATATGGCATTGAGTTCTAAATTTAATTTAATTTAATTTATAAACATATTCTCACTTAATTTAATTTATAAACATATTATGTTTTAATTTCAGAAAAAAACATATTCTCATTATGTTTAATTTCCGAAATAAACATATTCTCACTTAATCTAAATTAACACGTGATAAATTTTTAGTTTAATTTATCAAAAAATTATTACATATTTCTAAAATATTACGTGTTTATATTTTTTTTATCAATTATCATTTATTATGTTCTTTCATGCTGTTTAATCACCTAATATAAAATCATAATATCTCACTTTCTTCATCAATCATAATACTATGGAGTACCATGTAGTCATGTTCCAAGAGTACCCCAATAATAAAATTTTACCCTAAAATCCACCCTAATGATGTGTCTAACCAGTATCAAATTTTGATTTGTCAAATATTCCATCTTATGAGATCTAACCTTAATACCACATCATCTACCTATATAGGGTGTGTTTGATTGGACGGACTGGATAAGGGGTGATTAGAATCAATCGGACTTGAGTCCTGAGACTGTAAATCTCCCGAACTATTAGGTTGGATTGGATATGTATCATGTGACTATTAGGTTGGATTGGATATGTATCATGTGTTTGTTTTTTTATGGGATTAAATGTCTGAAAATGACTATTTTTAGTGAATCCAACGTTTAGTTGGACGGACTGGATAGGATAAATGAGCAAATGACTATTTTACCCTTTTTAATTGTTTACTAAGTAATAACAATATTAAACATATCTTTAATATTTTAATTTTTTAGCTAGATTAAATAAAATTTTATTTTATTTTATTTTTTACACAATTAAATAATTTATTTTTTAAAATAAAATAAATAAAATATCAATAAAAATATATGTTATTTTTTTAATTAAAATTTTAAATAAATTTATTTTTAAAAATAATAATATTTAAATAATGAAATTAAATAAAACATCTATTAAAATTTAAATAACTAAATTAAATAAATTATAAACAAAATTTTAAAATAAAACATCAATAAAACATCTATAAAAAATTATTTTAAAAAATTAAATAAATAAAACAACAATAAAAAGTTAAAAAAAATTATTTTATTTTTAAATTGCGACATTAATTTTATTGAATTTTACTAAATATAATACATAATTAAATAGTAGAGGGTCAAAATGGCCATTTCATCACCTAATTCCAACAGTGGATAGTCCTCCGAAAATTGTCCCATAGCCCTCCCAGGATACAATAGTCCCTCATATGAGGGATAAGGAGTCCGACCAAACTCTATGTCTGGCAGACTAAAAAAAAAAATAAACGCCGGATAAAGAGCCTCCCCCGAATTACAATCCCAACAGTGAATGATCCCCCCCCTTGTCCCCCCCATCAAACACACCCATATTATATAAGTAAAAGGGAGTTTTAATGAGAAAAATTATATGAAACTCAAAAGTCTCATACTATTTGATATGATTGTTTGCACACTAAAATATTATATTTAAAACTAAGTACTAACAACTACTCCGTATAGCCGCGGTTAAGACCATGTGTCGATCCTCAAGGACTAGTCGAGTTGTTTTGATACAAAAATAATAATTACAGTAATTTAAGAAAATTGATTTTGAAAATAATAAAACTAAAATTAATAACACGTAAAATAAATAAGTCAAAATAAGAAATTTCTCAGGGTTTTGAATCTACCACTAACCTAATAATAAGGGGTTATTATATTAGTTTACAGAAAATCATTAATTTGGATAAAATGATGTAAATTGATCAAAAATACATCGTCAAGAGGATTTGTATATTAAAACTAGAAAGTTACGAATCATCTTCTCTTAGCATGGATCATCACCACTAGACTAAACTAAACTAAGATTGATGCACGACCTGTCTTACTAGGTATAAGTAGTCTAACAATTTTAATACGCAGTAGTGAAAATAATTCTATAACATGATTTGAATAAAACATTTATTGCACAAAAATATCTAAAAATTGTATAATTTATCCAAATCAAATCAAAATTAAAAATACTAAATACCACTTATTCCAATTATTTGGCCAATATTTCGTCTCTACCCTAAATAAAAAATATTAATTTCTTACACTCATATAACTACCCACTCTAAATATGGACCAATTACACTCTCCCACTCTGCCTTTCTTTCTTTCTTTTCTCCTTCTCTCTGCTTTGGGCCGAAGCCCTCTGCTCTCTTGCTCTGGGCTCCCCCTCCTCTGCTGCCTCTCGCCGGCCTTTTATAGGCAAAATCCTACACAACCAAACAACAATAATAATGGCGGTAAAAAAAACACAACAACAACAATAATAATATAATATATATATATATATATCAATTGAGGGCTGCTGTTGCCGACACCCTCTTTTGATTTCTTTTTTTCTTTTTTAATTTATTTTTATAATAAAATACTATAATATAATATATAAAATATCTAAAGTATATTATTTACATTAATTTATATACAAACACTCAAAATATATAAAAATATATAAATTTATAAAATAGTAAAAATAAAGGGATTAATAATATAATAATAATATAAATATCAATTGAGGGCGACTGTTGCCGATACCCTCTTTTGATTTCTTTTTAATTTATTTTATAATTAATATGATATAATATATAAAATATTTAAAGTATATTATTTACATTAATTTATATGCAAACACTCAAAATATATAAAACACAAAAAAATTCTAAAATAGTAAAAATAAATGGACTAATAAAATGTATTTTAGTGGACAAAATATGTAACATTTAGGTTCCAATCATACCCCAAACTTACATTTTGTTAGTTTTCGAGCAAAACAAATTAATAAATAAATAAATAAAATTTGGAATCAAATAGGACTTTTATTGGGTTATTCAAATAGGGTTAGGGATAGGACTTTGCTGTATACCCCCAGTGGGGGTCGCGCCCCAGTGACGTGGCGCGCCCCCACTGGCTGAAGACCCAAAAAAAAAAAAAAAAAAAAAAAACAGTTTTTTTGGTGCAATCATGGCTCTACACCTCACTGGGTGTCCATCCCCAGTGGGGGTGTGAAGCATTTTTGGTTAGGGATATCTAAGAGAATGGGTAAGAATCAGTATCTCTTTTTTGAGTGTAAGAGAATAGTTAAAATTATTATTTCATGTTTTTGACATTCTCTTTCTTTAACAATATGTACTAAAGCAGACTCCCTTCCATAATCTTACTTTTTTTAAAAAAAAAAATTTTTTTTTTTTGGGTTTTTTTTTTTTTGTCTCTTCTCTATCCTCTTCCTTATCAATTCCTCCATTCTTTTGCTCCTGAAGATAGTGGCCAATTATCCCCGGGGATTTATTGAATGAAAGGTTTGGCATATTGGCTCAAATTGGTTTCTAAGGTGCCGTTTGGTAACACTTCCGTTTTCAGTTTTCTGTTTATATTTACAAAAATTTAAAAAACTCAAATAAAAACTTGTTTGGTAAAATTTTTTATTTATGAATTAGTGGTCTCAGTTTATAAATTTGGCCAAAAAATGTGTTTCCGTTTTGAGTTTTGAGTTTTTTTTTTTTTTTACCACCCAACACTAGCCACCACCCGCCACCATTTTTCACCACCGTCTTCCGGCACCACCACCCACCCCTCCCCACCACCTGCTACCACCACCCGCCACCACCCCTCACCTGCCACCCACTTGCCGCCACCACCCACCCCTCGCCACCACCACCACCACCCAGCTGTCATCCATCCGCTACAACCCACCACCCGCCACCTACTTGCCACCACCACTCACCACCCACCTGCCACTACCATCCACCACCTGCCACTACCAACCACCTGCACCCACCTGCCACCACCACCCACCACCCACCACCCACCTACCACCATCCACCCACCCACCACCACCACCCACTCGCTACCACCTACCACCCGCCACTGTCACCCACCCACCCACCCACCACCACCACCATCACCACCCGCCACCTACTCGCCACCACCTACCACCACTCGCCATCCGCCACCCACCTGCCACTACCATCCACCACCCGTCACCACCACCACACACTCGCTACCATCCACCACCCGCGCACCGTCACCCACCCACCCACCATCACCACCCATCACCCACCTGCCACCACCACCCACTTGCCACCACCACCACCCACTCGCTACCACCCACCACCCGCCACCGTCACCCACCCACCCGCCACCACCACCCACCACCACCATCCCCCATCCGCCACCCACCTGCCACCACCACCCGCCACCACCACCGTCCACCACCCGCCACCGTCACCTACCCATCCACCACCCACCACCACTCGTCATCCGCCACCCACCTTCCACCACCACCCACCACCCGCCACCACCACCACCTACTCGCTACCACCCACCACCCGCCACCGTCACCCACCCACCCACCACCACCAACTACCCACCACCCATCGTCACCACTTTCCACAACCGTTTTCCACCACCACTTGCTATTTCTCACACTTTTTTATATTTTTAAAATTTTTTAAACATTTTGTCAATTACCAAACGCGTTTGTAGTTTATGTTTTTCTAAAAATAAACAAAAAATAAACAAAAACCAATTTATAAAATTTTTGTAAATATAAACTGAAAACGTAAACGTTACCAAACACACCCTAAGGATTTTTGAGTGCAGAGAAAGAAATGTTAAAACTCAAATAATACAAAAATAGCCTAAGTCATTACCCAGAATTGGGCACAAATTTTCAACTTTCATGATTTTTAGAAGGTGTAAATGCAACATGATTTCTCAACATTCAACCAAAATGAAAAATATGAGACTGAACAATGAAATAGTGCGCTTCCAAATGAATAGTTAAGAGTAAATGGGTAAAGTACACTTTGCACCCCTGCACTTTACATCAAATCCCACTTTGGCCCCTACACATCAAATTGTGACACTTAACCTCCTGTAATTTTGGTCAAGTGTCACTTTGACCCTTCTGTTAGCCTCATTGTTAACAGAGGTTAGTCACTTGAAAAACATGTGAGGATAAATTACACTTTGCACCCCTACACTTTACACAAAATCTCACTTTAGTCCCTACACATCAAAATTGTGACACTTAGCTCCCTAAAGAATAACTTCTGTTAGCCTCACTATTAACAAAATGGCCAATGTGACACTTGACCAAAAGTGCAGCGGGTTAAGTGCCACAATCTGATGTGTAGGGACTAAAGTGAGATTTTGTGTAAAGTGCAGGGGTGCAAAGTCTAATTTACCCAGAGTAAATTTAATAACCTTCCAAAAAAATAATAGGCTCAAAATCTCACACGGGTTATAATGTCTCCACATTAGTCATCAAGATTTCAAGTCTAAAGTCAAAACATAATCAAAGAATATTTAAGCGGCTATGTGCATGTGCAAATTATTCGAATACGAGACAGAAAATTATTTTTAATCAAACAATAGTATAGTAAACTAAGATATTATTAAATTTCTAAGATAACAAAATTAACAATTAATTGCAAAACTTTTTTTTTTTTTTTTTTTGTAACACCACGCGCACAACACAATATTTTTTTAAATTTAATTTATTTTTTTGAAAACCAAACAACACACACACACACATATGTATATATATATATATATATCAAAACACAACTAAAAAAAAGTATATATATATATCAAAACACAACTAAAAAAAACACACAATAAATCCTTTTCCCCCAACTTAAATGATATTGTCTCCAATGGCACATACCACAAAGGACTGACAAGAATAGTGAATGGAAGGAAAACACAACAAATAAAAATTGGTCTTTTATTGTCAGATTGTAATATGTTTTAGGGCTAAAAATGTTATCCTCCTTTATAACCCATCTCAGACCAAATTTCTTTGGTCTTACTTAGCGGTTCCTTTCAAAGGTGTACTCGTCTGTCTTATCCTGACAAAATACTGAAAACTCATAAAATAAAACAAAACAAAACAAAATACACTAATCTATTTTACCTAGGTGTAGCAACTCCACTTTTTCCGCTTCTTTTGATTTATGAGATATGGGCATCCCAGCATAAATTAATTGACCCGTTCAACAATTTTGGACTAGGTTTTATATGACTTCGAGGAAAATGATTATCAGAATGGAGAAATATGTGGTGAAAAGTACAGTGTGTAAAGAAATCTCATGGGTGGTCACAGTAAAATCAAAGCCAAAAATAAAATCCAACCCAGGTTGATCTGTCACATCACTACACTTCTCAATTGGTAAATCTCTTTTGGTTTGGTCCAGATGAAAGTTCATGCGTCTATGGAGAGAGTTTCTATCAAATATATGGTTGTAACGGTAGGTTCAAGTGACAAAAATTCTAACTCCATATCAAGTGTTTAATCAATGGATAAAGGTGATGTGGCTGCATCAGGTTCAATTGGCAACTCTTTTTCAAAAATCTCACAGCGAGCACTTGTATGAAAATTTTGAACAAGTTGATCAAAAGAAATCCATACCTCTTTAGGGAACATTTCAAAATGGTCACTTGTCCACATTGTGCCTATGTCACGCCCTCAAAATAATGGATAAAACCCAACATTCTTAACATGCATAAATATAAAAGAAGTAAATATCCTTGCATTCATCAGAGAATTCTTATAAAAGATATTACATGTTAACGACAAAAGTAAATGCCCTACTGGCTTACATCTTTCCAAGCCAACACTTGGATACAAAATAAATGAGTACTAACTCAATTACATTTTAAGCCCTTGGCCTGAAATTACATGTAATATCCAAATAACAAAACCACAAAAACAGAAATCTTCATCTCTCAGAACCTTCCAAGCTAAGTCCTTGGAGGTGGCATATCACCTGGACCTAAAAATGATGTTCCCATATAGGGTGAGCCACAGCCTAGTAGAGATATACTAAACCAAATATAAGAATTGACTAAAACAATAGCATTCAACAGATGGTCCACACTTATATTCCAACTTATATCGTATTACAGTTTCATGACAATCATGTTCATGTTACAATTCAGTTACTATTTCTTGTTCAACTATAAGTTTGAAGACATGGCTAGAACCTGGTCAAATAATTTAATGAGATTATGACTCATCACAAAATACTTTAGAAACCCATGATGGATACACATTTTGGTGTTGTATTAATAACACATAGAACCATTTCCATACTTCACGAATGATACACATTTTCGTGCTGTATCAATATAACAGAACACTTCCATATCTCACAAATGATACACATGGTAGTGCTGTATTAATGTAACAAAACAATTTCTGGTTTAGAGGTCCATCCCCTATCTTCCCCTAAACCGTGGAGTACATCCCCTATCTCCTCCCACACAACACAATGCATATAAACAATTATCATATACATGCCCAATCAATCAATACACAAATTTGATGTATTATACCAACCGCCATACTCGATGGCATACTCAATTGATTAGTTTTAGTTTGCCTAATCATCATGCATTGTCTACAACAATCAAGACTATCCTTCACCGATAGCCCAAAGCAGTTATGTCTAAACAGAAAATAAATGCACCAAATCGATAAAATATCAACATTTCGTCTAGGTGAGCAATAAATTAATCCAACTACACCCTTTAATCTCATACATTTCCAATTTGAATAATTCCTATTCAATTTCTCATTTCCCAAAACTAATTATACAAATTAATTTATCAAACAATTAGGGCTTTTTCCCATAATCTCAATACCAACCCTAAGGTTCCGTTTTCATCAATAATCCAACATTAACCTCATTTCTCTATGTCATACATGAATATGAGTGATTATATACAAAACCCCCATCTTTTGTAAATTACACAAAGACCCAAACTTTTCCCAAAATTACACAACAACTCCCAACATGTCAAAATGCCAAAACTTAAAGACAAAACTCATAAGAAGGAGTAGGGTATCCCTACCTCGAAGTTAGAGCTCAAATGGAGAAGAAGGTGAACACCCGAAATGCTCCAAATCCACTATTACTCAGATTAAAACAAAGCCCTCGTGACCCTCTACCTTTCTTACAAAGAGGTTAGGGTAGAAACACTCAAGAACAACACCAATCCCTAGAGAGAAGGTCAATGTAGAGAGAGAAAGAGCCGAATTCTAGGGTTTGTATAATAAAGGGGATGAAAAAGTGAAGTTTAAACCGCTGCTGCGATCTGATATAACACAGGCTCGCTCAAGCGAAGGATTGGTCGCTCGAGCGACCAGACACAAAGAAACCTCGCTCGAGCGTAGAAAGCCTCGCTCGAGCCAACAATGAGACGCTTCAGGTCTGCAACTCAGAAGCATGCTCGAGTGACAGAATGCTCGCTCGAGCGAAGAAACTTAAAACATACACCTCGCTCGCTCGAGCGAAGGAAAGCTCGCTCGAGCGAAGAACTGCATCCTTCAGGTCTAATACTGGACGCAGATGCAAGCTCGAGCGAAGGACTTCTCGCTCGAGCTACCAGATACAAAAACTCAACTCTCGCTCGAGCGAAGGAACCCTTGCTCGAGCGAAGGATCTAAAACACGAAGCTCGCTCGAGCGACAAAGTCCTGGCTCGAGCGAAGACACCAAAATCTGGGCAGCAACTATTTGTATCAAAACTCACCAAACCTGTTACAAACCTGCCCAAAACATCCTATAACTCAAATATAAAGTATTAAAGGACGGAAATGAGATATAAATAACCATCAATATCTACGGAACCAAGTCCGAATTGCACTAATCAATGGAGGGAAAATCGGGATCGCTATAGCCTGCAAAATGTTGCGTAGGAGAATTCAACCCATCATGAAATAAAGCAATGAGTTGAGTCATTGTGTACCCATGTTGTGGACAAGTGGTTAGATAGCTCCTGTATCGTTCCCAACATTGCTAAAATAACTCATTCTCTTCTTGATAAAAATCTACAATTTGGCGTTTGAGAAGAATGAGTTCAGTGGGAGGTTGTAATTCTTTCCATTTAAAATAAGTCGACACCAATATCCCTTGATCTTCATTAAATGAAAAATGAGGACCAAAAAAATCATTTCCAAAGTAAGCCATTTTCAATTTTAATTTTAATTTTTTTTAAAACAGATATGTACAAGGGAGTCGTAAACTACGCTTTAAGGAAAATTAAATTGTGGTAAGTAAATTACAATAAAGAAAATGTGATAAAAAAAAGATATAATAATAATAATAATAATAATAATAAAATTATTCCTTTACAGTAGTCCAAATATCATTTGTCCAACATATAGGTAATGATAATTCTCCAATGTCAAGGTATAATTTTTTTATTTTTATGTTTTTTTATTTTTTTTTAGTTCACCTGCATAAGACAATTTGCACACAAGAAGAGAGAGAAAAAAAAAAAAAACTTAGTAACACCGGCACAAGAAAAAATAAAAAAAGAATATATGTACAAAAAATTAAAAAAAAAATGAATTACAACAAGAATTACCTCTAAATCGAACAACCTACCTTTAGTCCCCGGCAACAGCGCCAAAAATTGATAAATTGATATGATCGTGTGTATATCAAAATATTATATTTAAAACCAAGTACTAACAACTACTATGTAGAACAACAGTTAAGACAAGGTGTCAATTCTAAGGGACTAGTTGAGTTGTTTTGTGTTTTCAATTGAAAAAGAATTTAGATATTTTGTTGTTTTTTCAATTTAGAAATCTCTTTATCAAATTGCAAGTGTTGATATTGGGTATTTTTCTATGAAAAATATAAGACTTAATTTTGTCATTTAAAAAAAAAATTAAATAGTTTTTAAATAAAAAAGTAATGAAATAGTTTTGATAATGCATAGTTTTCTTATATGTATTTATTATTAGTATTCGATAATTTACCTGATAATCTTTTGATTATGTTGAGTTAGAATGTTATCCCCAAAAAAAAAAATTGTTGACAAGTTGTTATATTATATTCAAAATTTGTAAAAATTTAAACTGCTAAATTGATTTACATCCATCTGCCAATCCGCTCAATTCGTATCCACCAATCCGGCGGACAGATGCAGATTAATTTTTTTCAATCCGGCAGACGGATGAGGGATTAGAAGTTTTCCAATCACAATTGAACCGCAAGCACTCCTAATACATAACCAAATTTACCATGCTCACATCAAGTCTGCATTTATAGAATAATTTATAACTAAAGTGAATTCAAATAATATTCCTTGATAATGAAATATACCTATGTAACCTGAGCTCTCTGCAAGCTATAACTTCATATTCTTAGCTAATTTCCTCACACAGATAAAATTTGCATTCAATTAGAATAATTCATAGCTAAATGGTAAATTCCAATAATACTCTTTAATAATGAAATATAACTAGGAGAGTTTGGTTTTGCTGCAGTCAAGAGTAGTGCTATTGGTGCTGTTGATGGGTTGACCAGCCACGTAGCAGATGTATACCACATTCAAAACATTGCATTTTAACAGAGTTTAGGCCACGTTTGTTTCTTTCGCTCATAGGATTGAGGGGATTAAAAGTTTGTAAAATTGAGTGAAGAGATTATTAGTGTGCTGGTATTAGGTTGAAGATATAGGATAAAGAGTATTTATTTGTACACTATCGGATTAATAATACTATAGATAGTGTTATTATATAAAATTATTTTTTTTAATTTTTAATATTTTTAATATTATAATTATTTTTTATTATAAAAAATATAATTTTTGCTTAAAAATTATTTAAAAATTTACTAATCCCTTTATTCAATTTCTAATCCCAACTCTCCTATGACTTTGTTAGTCTTACCACATGAAAAGATTACTAGTCTAATGAAATATTTAATTCCCTATCTCATTTTCCAAACTAAACACTACTTAGATGAGTCTTACATACTATTAGTCTAATCCTCCCTTAAGGAGCCAAATAAACATGACCTTAGTGCTTCTTTCCATTTCACTCTCTTCATTTCCCATTTTCCATGTTAAACTTTTTTTTTTTTTTTTTGAATTACATTGATACTACCCTAAAAAGTATGTAAAAAAATAAAAATATATTAAAAATATTAATAATTAATATTATAAAAATTTTCATTAATATAAAATAAAATTTTTAAATTTGGGAGTTGTTTAGGATTTGTTTATTTAATGCAGTTTTTAACTTTTTATAAAAAGATGTACATAAAAATATAGACGTGATATGACCTAAATAAATACACTTATCAATAAGTGCATTTATTTAGATCATCTCCAAACGACCCCTTACACTTTATAATAATTTCTCCTTTTTTTTCCCACTCTTTCTCTCTGAGATGATCTCTAACTATTTTTATTTTAATAAATTACATTGATAATTCTTATCTTTTACTCTTTATATTATTTTGGTCCTTGTATTTTTAATTAGTTTAATTTTGATTATTAATTTTAAAATTTATGTCCATTTGATATAATTGATAACGTCGATTAAAATTTAAAAAAAAAAAATAATAATAATAATAATTGGGTTGGTTGAGATTTAACTCACAAAATTTAATAAATTTACAATTTTACTAATAAAAGCCTAATACATATATACTGCTTATGTGTTTATTTTTCATTAAAAATATTAATAATTATAATTAATTAGATCAAATTGAAACAAAATAAAAAATTTAACATCAAAATTAAGCTAATTAAAATTATAGAGGCTAAATAACACAAGAATCAAAATTAAAAAAAAAATTAGTGTAATTTATTTACCCTTTTTTTTCTTTGTTTTTTTTTTTTCTTCAATCTCTCTAACAGTTAACTCTCTCTTGCTTTTTATATGCAACATTTGAATATTACTGTGTTATAATATATACATATATGTGTGTATATACACAAATATAGCTGTGAAAAAGATATAACTGTGATCCCACCATTACCCTTCTCATCCTTGATCTATTCCCTATATTTCTCTCTTAAATGTTATTTTATAACTTTAACATTCACTATGTGCATAATATATACATACATATATATATATATATATATAAAAGGTTCAAAGCTGTGTATTTCATGAGTGGGAAAAAGAAGACTGAAAAATATTAAAGAAGGTGAAAAAGGAAAGACATATCAAAAAATAAATAAATAAATTAAATATATATATATATATATATATTTTTTTGTGTGGAAAGAGTGGATCTGAAACATTAAAGAGAAAACTGAAGAGTTGAAAACGCCTCCGCTAAGTTTAAATGTTACCCATGATCACCTTTTTTTCTCATCTCCCTCTCTCCTCTGATTCAATGGTCCCCCCCCCCCTCCCCTCTCTCGACCTCTCTCTCTCTGTCTCTGTTTCTGTATTATTTACAGAGATGTCAGTTGCAGGAACATGTTCATCAATGGCGGTGTGGACAGCGTAGAGGGCGAAGGTCTACTTGTGGGGGACCTAGTAGACTATGCCGCCGTTGCCATGGTCAAGGGCCTAGAGTTTTTCTAGATCGACAGCAGTGATTGAGAAGGGGGAGGAGTGGGAAGTTTGAGGTGCTGGTGGGAGGGGTAAGGGGAAGCGTGGGCGATTGTCCAAGGGAGTTTGAGATTAAGGTGGCGGCGGTCGCGGACAACTGCCATGGAATAAACCTGCTTGCTTGGCGGGGTTGCTGTAAAAACAAATCTCTGCACTTACACCACGGGATTCTTATTTCACCCTGTCTACCCTCTTAACTGCTCAGAAGCTCGTGGTGAGATAGGTTGAGTGTATTTTTTTTGTTTTTAATGTGAGAAGGTATCCCTCCCTTCCAGCCTTATAGCTTTGAAAGTTGGTGGTGTCGGGTGATTCGACGGTTGATTAAAAGTTAATTTTTTATTTTTTTAATTTATTTATGTATAGAAAATATAAAAAGTGGTTTGACTTAAAATATATATATTATGGCCCTGAGTGTTTTAGTTCTGTTTAAGCTCTTTGTACTGTTTTATGTTACTTGGTAATTGTTATTTATTTATAAGAATTTTAGCCTTTTCCTATCTAAATATACTAGCATAATACCGTGTGGTTAAAATAAATAATTAAAAATTATTTTTAAAATTAAATTATAACAAAAACTTTGTTTTAAAAGAAAATTTATTTAACATTAATTAGTTCTCATATAATAATTATATTTACGATAAAATATAAATATATTTCGTCTTTGTGAAACTCATAATTTTAGTTTTTCAATTTACCAATTATCTCATATGTATTATATAAAATCAACTACCTTATTTATTTTGTAGAATTCAATCAATCAAAATTAAATCAGTGACTCCAATCTTCAATTCGATCCTGCACGTTGCTAGGTATAACCTCTAAAACAATTTCAGTAAATATTAGTTAATTATATTTACTAAATTTTTTTTGGAGATTAGACCAATTAAACATTTTGCAAACTCTAAAGTCATTTTCTTAATTTGAACACCTCTAGATCATTTTTAATTTTTGATTTTTTTATATTTTAATTGTTTTATATTAAAAAAAATTTAGAACTAATATACTAAACAAATAAATTAAACTGAATATATATATAAAACAACTTAACTCTAACTCATAGGTCTAAGTTTTTTTTATTGTGTATTTGATTGAAGATGTGTTAAACTATTTTAATGGCTAGTACCTAAACTTCTATATTTATACAATGGGTAGGTTGAACCAGAATGACTACTTCACTTATAGTTAGCATGATTCAAATAAAATATAATGTATGTACTATATGTAAATTTATAATTGTTTTTCTCATTTGTTAATAGATTTATGCATAATCCACATTTTAAATAAGAATTTTATAAATTTTTAAGTGTTAATCATAAACTTTAAAAAAAAATGGACATGATACACTATAAATATGTATGAAATAACCTTGTTAATAAACTATTTTTATTAAAAAATTCCATAGTTAATCAAATAGTTTTTTTAGCATTTGAAAATTTAATACTTCCTCCGTCCTAAAATAATGGTCCCTTTTGGGGAATCCAATTTTTTTTAGTAGTACAATTATTGTACTATAAAAAAGTTGATTTTTCAAAATTACCCTTTGATAGTATATTTTTTTGGGAATATCAATGTCATAATTGTACTTTTTATATTATTTATGAATTTAAAAGAAGGGTAAAATAGAAAATTTATATTATTTTTGTACTTGATTTTTGAAGAGGGACTAATATTTTGGGACAATGAAAAATGGAATAAGGAACTAATATTATGGGACGGAGGAAGTATTTATGAATAAATTTAATATTTTCAAATACTCCTAGTGTAACGCCCTACTATTTCATACATGAATCCATCGCAACTAATATAACAACACACCCCAAAGCCATTCTTTTTACTGAACTAAGAATTAAAATCTACAACTTCCACATTTAAATGTCCTTAAAACCTGGTACCCAACTCCGAGTTCCACAAACAAGATGACAATTACAATAGAAGAACCCCATGGGTGTACAAGACAACAACAAAATAAGTCTAACATGTAACACCCCCTCCCAAAAAAAAAAAATACAATAAATGCAACCCAAAACATTTATTAATTACTGCATACATCAGAGTAAATAGTCTTTTCATTACATACAGTTGATGATACAAAAGAAGTTTAACATAAATAAACGCCCTATTGGCTTACACCTTTCCAAGTCTTGGTTTGGTTACAACAAAAATGAGACTAGCTCTTACAATTAAAGCCCTAGGCTATACAAGAAATGAAACAAAACATAGAAGCCCTCGTTTCCCAAAAGAAGTACCTCCAATGCTATAACGCCCTCAAAATTAAACCCATGAAATATAAACAAGGCATGCGTTATTAAAAGAAAACAACATATTATCTCAATCATCAGAGTCTTAAGAAATAAAAACATCATAATATTTGCCTTAAAGGCTTACATCTTGCCAAGTCAATGCTTGGACACAAAACCATGAGTTCTAACTCAAAAACAAATAAAGCCCTAGGCTTGAATTACATATAACTCAAATAAAGCAAATAAAGTAAAACAAGTCCTCGAGAGTCCAAATCCTCACAAGCTAAGTCCTTGGAGGTAGTGAACCACCTGAACCTGAAAATGAAGTTCCCATATAGGGTGAGCCACAGCCCAGTAAAGAAATACTAAACCAAGTATAAGAATTAACTAAAGCAGTAGTACCCAATACATGGTTAATACAAAATATTCAATTTACAATATTATGACACAAATGTCTACGTTGTCTATGACACATGGTCTATGACACCTTTTACTTTCCATTTACACAGACATGGCTCAGAACCTGGCCAAACAACTTAACAAGGATAACAAATCAGGTTAAACCTTTCTTATAACATAATAAACACACATGCTGGTGTTATATCAATCTCAATCAATTTCACTTCCATACTTCCCAACTGATACACATGGTGGTGATATATCATATCAACAGCAAATAGAAATATTTCTATTATCAATAAGTACACACATATGTGATGCTACTGGAGTCCATCCCCTATCTCCTCCCAACAAATCCGGTTTAGAGGTCCATCCCCTATCTTCCCCTAAACCGTGGAGTTCATCCCCTATCTCCTCCAAAACCAAATGCATATGCAACATAATCAATACTTGCCATATACAACACATAATCAATACACGAATGTTCTGTATTAACTCAACAGTCAAATAAATGACTCAATTTCAGTTATACCTAAGCCGCATGCAAGGTCTACAACAATCAATGGCTATCCTCCACTGATAGCCCAAAACAATTATTTCTAAACAAGAAATAAATATAACAACACAAATAATCTCAATTTCACAGATGAGTGATTAAATATCCAACTACGTCAATTTATCTCATAATCCCCCAATTTCATGAATTAAACCCAATATTACAATCTTCCCTTAAATTAATTATATAAATTAATCTATGACAAACCCTAAGGTTTCTCCCAAAATTACCAAACCACCCCCACATACCAAAATACCACCACTTAGGATTAAAACGTATAAATGGAGTAGGAAATCCCTACCTCGAAGATATAACTCAAAAGAAGAAGATGAAGATGATGTCCAAAACTTCAAAGTGCTCCAAATCAACAATTGCTCAGATTAAATGAAAGCCCTCCCTCTCCTCTATCTTATTTGTAAAGCAACTAGGGTAAAAACACACCCTAACTAGATCAAACCAAGGAAAGAAGATGAGTTGGGAGAGAGAAAACTCGTAACCTAGGGTTTTATAAACTGAAAGGGGCTGAAAAACTGATCTGAAACACGCTGCTGCGTATTTAAACAAAATAGGCTCGCTCGAGCGAAGACCCGGTCGCTCGAGCGACCAGACACAGAAAATACTCGCTCGAGCCAAGAAAGGCTCGCTCGAGCGAAGAACAAAACAGTTCGCTCGAGCGAAGATAAGCTCGCTCGAGCTAGCGAACACTGCTCTCAGGTCAAGTACTGGACGCAATCCTCGCTCGAGCCAATAAAGTCTCGCTCGAGCGAAGGACCAAAAACAAAAGCCTCGCTCGAGCGAAGAGAAGCTCGCTCGAGCGACCAAGCAGAAAACTGGACATCAACACTTGGTTTCTAAACCCAACCAACCTGTAATCAACCTGCCCAATAAATCCCATAACTCACAACTGAAGAAAAAAGGACAACATCAACAACAATATGACAACGGAATCCAAGGAACATAAGTCTGGATACACTAATCAAATGGGAAAAGACCGGGGTCGCTATAAATGCTATTGCCTTGGTGGAGGCATGCTATCATTACCTGAAAATGGTTTTCCCAAATAGGATGAGCCACAGCCCAAAAAGAACAATCTAACACAGTATATGAGGTTTAACAAAGATATAAGTGCAATATGCATGTATAGTACTAGTGATAAAACATTCACATTTTATATAGTTACAAAATATCAAGTCCATATTCCGTTTCATTTCCCTTCTATACATTTCAATACATGAGCCAACTTCATTATTTTTCCACAGTCCAAATGAGACTACAACTCAATGGTTCAAAAATTTCACATTCAACACACAAACACTCCCAATTGCCATTTTACGAATATTTCTTTCACGGGATCAACACCCATGTATAATTTCAACTTGCCATTTTACAGATATTTCATTCGCAGGATCAACACCCATGTATAAATTTTGAGACTTTCATTTAGGACACTTCGACCAACTTAGTTATAATGGAGTCCATCCCCTTACTCCTCCCAAACAATCATACATATGAAATGTATAGAAACACATAATCACACATAGAGTACATCCCCTTTCTCCTTCCAAATGATCATACATATACAATGTATTCACAACATAATCATATTCAATGATAATCAACCATGGACAAGTTTCATTTCACCTAATCCACATGCAATTTTTACAACAATCAAAGCTATTCTTCACCGATAGCCCGATACAGATATTTCTAAATAGGTATACAATCTAAAGATAGATAATTTAATCAAAATTTCCAAGGATGTGAAGCATATAGCGATCTCGATTTTTCCTCCATTGTTTATTGTATTCCAGACTCGATTCCGTAGATGTTTGTTGTTGTCTATATCGCATTTCCATCCTTTAATTCTTTGTATTTGAGTTTTGAGATGTGTGGGGTGAGTTTGAAACAGGTTGGGTGTGTTTTGAAACAAATGGTTGCTGTCTAGATTTTGGTTTCTTCGCTCGAGCGAGCTTTGAGTAGTGTGTCTATTCGCTCGAGCGAGCACTCTTGCACTCGAGCGTGCGTCTGCGTCTCTTTTTTACCTGATGGTTATGTTTCTTCGCTCGAGCGAGCGAGTTTTATGTTTTGGGTTTCTTCGCTCAAGCGAGAACTCCTGCGCTCGAGCATGCTTCCGGGTTGTAGACCTGAAGCTACGCATTGTTCGCTCGAGCGAGGTTCTTTTGTGTCTGGTCGCTAGAGTGACCACTCATTCGCTCGAGCGAGCCTCGAGTATATCAGTTGGCAGCAACATATTATATATCACTTTTTCATCACCTTTTTCACCCCAAACCCTAGATCCGGCTATTTCTCTCTCTACACACTACTTCTCTCTACAAATGCCCTTGATTTAGAGTGTCTCTACCTTAATCCCTTTGTAAAAAGGGTAGAGCTTTGCTTGGGCTACACTTTGATCTGAAAAAGTTAGACTTTGGAGCATCTTGGGTTTTTCTCTTCATCTCCTTTGGGTCTCTTCATTTGAGATAGGGATAAACTACTCTTTGTCATGAGTTTTAACATAAATTTTAGTCATTTTGTATAAATGGTGAAGTTATGGAAATCTTGGAAAGTTAAGGTTTGATTTGAAATATATAAAGAGGGGTTTTCAATTGTTGAGTCCCATGTATATGTGAGACCTTGGAAAATGGGATTATTGTTGTAGGATTGATGAAATTGAACCTTAGGGTTGATGTTCAAGAAGAGGAGGAAAATGCCCTAATAATGTTTAAATAATTAATTTGTATAATTAATTCAGGGAAATATGGAAATATGAAATTGAGTTGAAAATCATGAAATTGGGAAATTATGAGATTGAACGGTGTAGTTGGATTGATTAATTACTCATCTATGAAATTGTTGATAATTTATCTGTTTGATAAATTTATTATCTATTTAGAAATAATTGTTTTGGGCTATCTGTGGAGGATAGTCTTGATTGTTGTAGACACTATATGTTGATTAGGAAAAACTGAAACTAATCAATTTGGTTGTGTTATTGAATATGACGGTTGAATTAACACATTGAATATGTGCCTGGATTGACCATTGTATATGATAGAGCGTTTAAATATATTGCATATGTATCTTGTTTGGGAGGAGATAGGGGATGTACTCCATGGTTTGAGAGGAGATAGGAGATGTACTCCCAAACTTGTTTGGGAGGAGATATGGGATGGACTCCATTAATAACTAAGTTGGCCGAAGTATCTAGGATAAAAGTCCCGAAATCTTAATTACGTTTGTATAACGTAGATGAATTGACGTATTGAAGTGTTAATAATATGAGTTGTAGTCTCATTTTGAATTGAAGTATTGAAGTGGTAATAATATGAGTTGTAGTCTCATTATAAATTGATTATGATTGAAGTGTTAATAGTATGAGTTGTGATCTCATTTTGAACTGTTCGGATAAACAATGAACCATATTTATGAATTGGAATGGATAATGAAACGGAAAGGGATTGCAACATGGTTGTAACTATGGATTGATTATGGAAGAGATGTACGTTGATTTATATGAGTTAAACCTTTAGCAAATGCTAATGTTTTAGTTAATTCTCATATTATGTTTAGTATATCTCTACTGGGCTTTGGCTCACCCTATATGGGACATTATGTTTTAGGTACAAGTGATATGCCGCCTCCAATGATGTAGCTTGGGAGGTTTAGAAGCTGAAGACTTATTTTTGTAGTTATCTTTTGTATTACATGTAATTCAAGCCAAGGGCTTAATCTGTTAAGAGTTAGAACTCTCTTTTGTTGAAACCAAGTGTTGACTTGGAAAGTTTGTAAGCCTGTAGGGCATTTACTTTTGTTGTCAATATGTAATACTTTTGTAAATAATACTCTGATGGATGAATATATTTTATTTTCCTATGTTTATGGATATCATGAATGATTGAGTTATATGGATTTATTTTGAGGGTGTTACAAAGCATTTCATTTTCAATTTCACCATCAATTCCAATACTCACTCAATTCCATATTTATAACACCAATTTTAACTATTTATACAAAATAGATATGATAGTCATTTTAGGGCAAAAATCTCCCTTTTCAAAATATCAACCCAAGTACCAATATCACCCATTTTGACACCACAAGACTTCATTTTCAAACCTCATGTTCATTTATTTCATTTCCACTAAAAACCCCTCTTTTACATTTTATCCAAACACTAGGTTTGCTCAAATTACTCCCAAATACAACCATTGTTACACAATCACAAATAACTACGTTAAAGCCTATAACAAAGTGTAAAAATTCTCTACCTCAAAAAGAGAATATGAGCCAAGCAAGGATGGAACTTCAAAAATGTCGAAATCCAACTTCAATCAGTTCAAAATAAAGATCTTGAGAAGCTCTACCTTTTAATTAAAGAAAGTAGGGTGGATAGATCACTGGATTTAGGTGGAAATCTAGAGGGAATGTAAGTTTTAGAGAGAGAGGGTCTCACTTTAGGGCTTTTTGAAGAATAGATCTGAAAAAAGTGATATAAAATGATGTTTTCGTGATCTGATATACGCATAGTCCGCTCGAGCGGAGAAGTTGACGATCGAGCATCAAACATAAAGTTTGGTTCCGCTCGAGCGCAGAATACAAACATTATGCAGACAACAAACAACCCGTTTGAGTGCAAGGAAGGCTCGAGCGTCCACCCGCTCGAGCGTAGGAAATGTAGCTCGAGTGTAAAAAACATCCCTCCAGTACTTTTACAAATGTGTAAAGTACTGAGAGTTTGTATATCCCGCTCGAGCACAAGAAGGCCCATTCAAGCAGAAGACCAAAATTCTGGACGACATAGGTTTGGAAAAACAAGCAACCAACTTGTTTCAAACACATAACCACAACACGATAACCAAAATAATGGGGAGACAAGGGAAACACGATGTGAATCACTATTCGAAACCACACCAACCCGAGTCCGAACTACCCCAAGAGACGGGTCAAAATCAAAATCGTTATAACCTCCCCCCCTTAAAGAATTTCGTCCCTAAAATTACAAATCAAGTTCAAAAACAACATCAGATCATTTATAACAATGTTATTCTAAAAAATTCAATACCATGATCCATCCTACGGTCATCCATTCGCATCGACTCGATATATAAGCCCCATATTAAAATGAAATTTACAATTTCCCAAAACATTTACAATGTTAAATTAAATCCACATTTTCAAAATTTACCTAGCATATACAATGCCTCCAAAAGTGATACAATACACAATATTTCATATTCTCAAAACATATGCAATGTTTATAATAAATTCACGCTTCCAAAATATAAACAACATATACAATGTTCTCACATACTACCAATCATAATTGCAATACAATACATGTTCAAACATCAATAAATAAGTCCATATACTTCTTTCGGATTTCCAATTCACGCTCCCAAGTTGCTTCCACAATTCCGTGGTTTTCCATAATACTTTAACCAAGGGAATTGCCTCGCAAAACTTGGTCCCGAGTATCCAAGACCCTCACTAATCTCTCCTTATATGAGGTATTCTCATCTACATCCAAGTCGGTCCAATCTAACACGTGTGATGGATCCGGCTTATACTTCCCAAGCATACTAATATGAAACACGTCATGCACTCCAGAAAGTTGTGGTAGCAACGCCAAACGATAAGCAACCTCCCCAATCCGCTTAAGGATCTCAAAAGGGCCAATAAACTGAGGAGATAACTTCCCACTCTTCCCGAATCTCATTGAATCCCGCCTAGATGATATTTTCAAAAACACATGGTCTCCTACCTAAAAAGACAAGGGTCTCCTCCTACGGTCAACATAACTTTTCTGACGACTCTGAGCCGTAACCAACCTCTTACGAATAAGTGCTACTTTCTTCGTCGTTTCCCGAACTAACTCTGGGCCCAACAAAGGTGCATCACCCACCTCGGCCTAATACACTGGAGATCTACAAGGTTGACCATACAAGGCCTCAAACGGTGCCATGCCAATACTCAAATGAAAGCTATTGTTATAGGCAAACTCCACTAAGGGCAAGTGCCTCTCCCATGACCCTTTAAAATCAAGGACACACCCTCGAAGCATATTTTCAAGGATTTGAATGGTACACTCGGACTGCCCGTCAGTCTGAGGATGATACGTAGTACTAAAGGTCAATCTAGTGCCCAAGGCACTCTGCAAGCTCTGCTACAACCGAGCAATGAAACGCAGATCTTTATCTGAAACAATCATCACATGGACCCCGTGCAACCTCACTATGTCCTTGATATACAGGTCGGCAAGATAGTCTACCGAATCACTCACGCACATAGGTATGAAATGAGCAGACTTGGTAACAAGTCAACTATCACCCAAATGGCATCACTACCCCGTTGAGTCCTCGAAAGGCCCACAAAAAAATCCATCGTGACATGCTTCTATTTCCACTTGGCTATAGGCAAGGGTTGCAACAAACCCACTGGCCTCTGATGCTCGGCCTTCACTTATTGACAAGTAAGGCACCTCGACACAAACACGGCTACATCTTTCTTCATACCTCTTCACCAAAACTAGCGACTCAGATCATGATACATCTTTGTGCCACCCGAATGTACCGTAAGGCGTGAATGGTCAAACTCTCGGAGTACTTCCTCTCGGCAAGACTCCGGTACAAACAAACGATCACAGTATCTCACATTCTGGTCGGGATACACACTTAAGCCCCTCTCTACTTTCCCACTGGAGATCTTCTCCTTGAGGGTTTCTACCTCAAGATCACCCATTTGCGCTTCTAATACTTGGTTCACAAGTGTAGGTTGTGCAATTACTGAAAACAAAGCTGCAGTCTTGACGGACTCGCCAAGGTGCAAGTCAAATTCCCCCCCGGATGGCAATACAAGTTATGCTGCTAATAGACTTCCTACTCAAGGCATCGGCCACTACATTGGCCTTCCCAAGATGATAATGCAACTCAAAGTCATAGTCCTCTATGAACTCCATCCACATTCTCTACCTCAAATTCAAATCTTTCTGAGTAAACAGATACTTTAGACTCTTATGATCGGAAAACACCTCAAATTTCTCACCATACATATAATGCCTCCAAATCTTCAAGGCAAATATCACCCCTGCTAACTCTAGATCATGGGTAGGGTAATTCCTCTTGTGTGTTTTCAACTGCCGTGAGCCATAGGCTACTACATTTCCCTCTTGCATCAAAACACAAGCCAAACTTTCGTGTGAGGCATCACAATATACAGAATAACCCAAATCCCTCTTCGGAATAATCAAAACTGGAGCCGTGGTAAGTCTATCCTTAAGTTCCTGGAACGACTTCTCACAAATCTCATCATACACAAATTTGACTCCTTTCCTCGTCAGTCTAGTTAAAGGTGAAGCTAGTTTGGAGAAATCCTTCACAAATCTCCGATAATACCCGGCCAACCCCAAAAAACTATGAATCTCGAAGGCATTCTTAGGTTGTTCCTAGTCTTGCACTGCTTCTATCTTGGATGAATCTAGAGTCACCCGCTCCCCGAACACCACATGACCTAGGAATTTAACCTCTTTCAGCTAGAACTCACACTTCTCAAATTTAGCATACAACTTATGGGCTCTAAGCAATTCAAGTACTACTCGCAATTGTTCCTTGTGTTCCTCCTCAGAAGGCGAGTAAATCAAAATGTCGTCTAGAAAGATGACCACAAAAAGATCTAGAAACTCACAGAAGATCCGGTTCATCAAATCCATAAATACAGCTGGAGCATTGGTTAGCCCAAAAGCCATCACTAGGAACTCGTAATGGCCATACGGCATACGGAATGCTGTATTCGGAATATCCTCCTCCCTTACCCTCAACTGATGGTGACCCGATCTCAGGTCTACCTTAGAAAAACAACAAGACCCTTTCGACTGATCAAACAGATCATCTATATGAGGCATTGGGTACTTGTTCTTAACAGTCACCCGGTTTAGCTTCCTGTAATCTATACAAAGTCACAAGGCTCCATCTTTCTTTTTAGCAAAGAAAGTCGGTGCTCCCCAAGGTGATGTACTAGGGCGGATAAAACCCTTATCTAACAACTCCTGGAGTTGAACCTTCAACTTACTCAACTCAGCAGGTGCAAACTGGTATGGTGCCATAGAAATCGGTGCCTTGCCAGACACTAAATCAATAAAGAACTTGATCTCTCGGTGAGGTGGCAAACTAGTAAGGTCCTCGGGAAAAACATCGGGGTACTCACAAACCACCCTTGGCAACTCAACTCGGCCTTCATCACACTCACTACTCAGAAAACTAGAGAGGAGACAACTAAGTTCACTCCGCCCACGCGGATTATATATTAGTGATAAGACTCTATCCATCCAGTCTCCCAAGAAATAAAAGCAGTCACCGCTCAAGGTACATACAGTAACCCTCTGACGGTAGGAATCTATAACAGCCCAGTATGATGATAACCAGTCCATATCCAAAATAACATCAAAACTAGACATGTCAAGCAATACAAATGCAAATGGAAGTCGACGACCGGCAACCTCTATGTCACAACCTCGACACCTCTGTTTCAGAATAACCTCACCACCAATAGGTGACTCTACACAAATAGGAGATGCTAACTACGCCAACTCCAATCCCAAAATCGAAGCAAATGTAGATGAGATAAAAGAATGGGATGCACCCGTATCAATCAACATATTAGCAACTGAATTGCAAAACATAAAGGTACCTCTCACTATAGATGGAGCCGGTACAAGATTTGGCGTAGTAACAGCATACACATGCCTTGTTGGCCTCTGATCTACTTGCTCACCCCTCGGAGCATAAGCCTCCTGCATGGATTGAACCGAAGAGGCTCCCCAATTAGCCCTCTAGGCTTGTGCTGACTATGTTGGCTGGTGACACTGAGTCTGCCTCGAACTAGACGCACCAGATTTGCCACCAAACTGAGGAAAAAATCTCTTTAGATGCCCTGTCTGCCCACATTGATAACAAGTAGGCAGCTGCCCTCTACCCTGACTTTGGCCTTGAGAACAAGCCGATGACGAAGCTGTTTGTTGCCCTCCTCCTCTCTGCAGGCAAGCTGGAGACTTGTGGCCCAACTGACCACATTTTAAACAAGTTACATCCCCCTGACCACCTTTCCCAGAACCCAAACTCGGCACTGGAAAGGTAGACCTTAACTGCATTCCCTGGGACTGTTGAGGGTTAGAACCCCTCTGTCTCTTATCGTCTCCCTGATTATCCTGACTCATCCTGGAGCCCCTTATCATCTCCTCTTCTATTTGCATGATAGTCTCGAGATGGGCCGCTGCCTCCACAAGGCACCTATAATCTCTAATCATGGATCCGACCACTCTGAACATGAGCCCGGTCTTCGACCTCTTCTCAAACTCCAAACACCGGCGCTCTTCTGTCGCCACAAGCTCGGGTGCAAACCTAGACAAGCTAGTAAAGGTGGTTTCGAACTCTGCCACAGGTGTGTTCAACCGCACCAACTTGGAAAACTGGTCCCTCAATTTCTCCCTAACTGTGGGAGGCAAAAACTTATTCTCGAAGGCGCTGACAAAAACCTCCCAAGTCCCTCAAATGCGCCCACGCGCATACTTCCACCACTGACCTGCATTTCCCTTCAGCTGGAAAGATGCCAAGGTCACCTTCAACTGGTCGTCCTCGATGTCAAGCATATTGAACGTCTTCACTATCTGTTCAAGCCACTCATCTGCCTTCAGTGGCTCTTTAGGATCTCCTAAAAACTCATCCGGGTTTGACTGGAAAAACTCCCTCTTCAGAAAAGAAGGCCCTGCCTCAACTACGTGGCCCTGGATTTGATTCTCAACTCTGAGAATGTCCATAGATTCCCTCAATGCTTCGGCTATTTCATGGGCTAAGGCGTCCATGGCCTGCTGACCAACCGATTTGGCCACATTGGCCTAACCAACACCTTCTTCCTGTGCCGGAATTTCATCCGGTATAGGCATTTCGTGCCTCCTAGGCCTACCGCGCCTACCACCACCATATCCATGTCCTGACATCCTAATAAAAGTAACGAAAGAGATTAGCACATTTACAAATATGCTGAAACTAATTCACTCGAGTCCTAATACGATGGACAATAGTAATTCACTCCACATAGGCACGTAATTACATAAACATATACGAATTTCATTCCTAGATAATGGTCGTCCCGCGACGTTGCTGGAGTTCCAATTAGAAACAACAGTGATCAAGTGCTTTTCTAATAGGCCTTCCAAGAACTCGTAGACCCAATCAATATCTTAGGAACTAAATCTCATGCCCATATAATCACATAATCATGTTACCATATAAGCACATATCGTTCACACTCAAGTCTCTAACAAGTAAGCCAAACCTATTGTGGTACTAACCACTTCCCACGTACCCAAAGTATTCAAATCCGGTACGCTCTGATACCAAGTTATAACGCCCCCCCCCCCCAAAAAAAAAATATAATGAATGCAACCCAAAACATTTATTAATTGCCGCATACATCAGAGTAAACAGTATTTTCATTACATACAGTTAATGATACAAAAGAAGTTTAACATAAATAAACGCCCTATTAGCTTACAGCTTTCCAAGTCTTGGCTTGGTTACAATAAAAATGAGACTAGCTCTTACAATTAAAGCCCTTAGCTATACAAAAAATGAAACAAAACATAGAAGCCCATGCTTCCCAAAAGAAGTCCCTCAATGCCATTGCCATGGTGGAGACATGCTATCATTACCTGAAAATGGTTTTCCCAAATAGAGTGAGCCACAACCCAATAGGAACAATCTAACACAGTATATGAGGTTTAACAAAGATATAAGTGCAATGTGCATGTACAGTACTAGTGATAAAACTTTCACATTTTATATAGTCATAAAATATCAAGTCTATATTCTGTTTCATTTTCCTTCTATACATTTCAATACATGAGCCGACTTCATTATTTTTCAACAGTCCAAATGAGACTACAACTCAATGGTTCAACAATTTCACATTCGACACACAAACACTCCCAATTGCCATTTTACAGATATTTTGTCCGCAGGATCGACACCCATGTATAATTTCAACTTGCCATTTTATAGATATTTCGTCCGCGGGATCGACATTCATATATAAATTTCGGGACTGTCATCTAGGACACTCTGGCCAACTTAATTATAATGGAGTCCATCCCCTTTCACCTCCCAAACAATCATACATATGCAATGTATTGAAACACATAATCACACAAGAAGTACATCCACTTTCTCCTCCCAAATAATCATACATATACAATGTATTCACAACATGATCATATTCAATGATAATCAACCATGGACAAGTTTCAATTCACCTAATCCACATGCAATTTCTACAACAATCAAAGCTATCCTCCACCAATAGCCCAATACAGATATTTCTAAATAGATATACAATCTAAAGATAGATAATTTAATCAAAATTTCCAAGGATGTGAAACATTCCATTTTCAATTTCACTATCATTTCAATACT
The DNA here is from genome assembly GCA_022316695.1 of Camellia oleifera. Classification (NCBI taxonomy): domain Eukaryota; kingdom Viridiplantae; phylum Streptophyta; class Magnoliopsida; order Ericales; family Theaceae; genus Camellia; species Camellia oleifera. Next base: position 69,268,967 of record CM039318.1, on the reverse strand, counting down.
CACTCAATTCCATGTTTACAACACCAATTTCAACTATTTATACAAAATAGATATGATAGTCCTTTTAGGGCAAAAATCTCCATTTTCAAAATATCAACCCAAGTACCAATATCACCCATTTTGGCACCACAAGACTTCGTTTTCAAACCCCATGTTCATTTATTTCATTTCCACCAAAAACCCCTCTTTTACATTTCACCAAACCATAGGTTTGCTTAAATTACTCCCAAATACAACCATTGTTACACAATCACAAATAACTAAGTTAAAGCCTATAACAAAGTGTAGAAAATCCCTACCTTAAAGAGAGAAGATGAGCCAAGCAAGGATGGAACTTCCAAAATGTCGAAATCCCACTTCAATCAGTTGAAAATGAAGATCTTGAGAAGCTCTACCTTTTAATCAAAGGAAGTAGAGTGGATAGATCACTAGATCCAGGTGGAAATCTAGAGAGAAGGTAAGTTTTAAAGAGAGAGGGTCTCACTTTAGGGCTTTTTGAAGAATAGATCTGAAAAAGTGATATAAAATGATGTTTTCATGATTTGATATACGCGCAGTCCGCTCGAGTAGAGAAGTTGACGCTTGAGTGTCAGACACAAAGTTTGGTTCTGCTCGAGCGCAGTACAAACATTATGCACACAACAAACAACCTGTTTGAGCACAAAGAAGGCTACTCGAGCTTTCACCCGCTCGAGCGTAGGAAACGCAGCTTGAGCGTGAAAAACATCCCTCTAGTACTTTTACAGACGTGCAAAGTACTGAGAGTTTGCACATCTCGCTCGAGCGCAAGAAGGCCTGCTCGAGCGGAATACCAAAATTCTGGACAACACAGGTTTAGAAAAACAAGCAACCAACCTGTTTCAAACCCATAACCACAACCTGATAACCAAAATAAAGGGAAGACAAGGGAAACACGATGTAACTCACTATTTGAAACCACACCAACCTGAATCCGAACTACCCCAAGAGACGGGTCAAAACCGAAATCGCTCTATAACAACCCTATTACAAAACTCTAAGTCTTTACAACAAAATATTCTCAACTGTCAATCCCAACACCGCTTACTTCAAGTCGCCACTGTAGTTGTGCAACATTATTTCCTGAAAAATAGAATAGGGGTGAGCTATATGCCTAGTAGGAATACATTTAACCAAGTATTTAATCATTCGAATAAATTTATGGCATCATTGAGACAAAACATAATAAGGAGTTATAAACAAATGTAACCTTCATTAATTATGTAAATACATAACGATTAAGCATGGACCATTACATTTCACACCTTTACAACACAACAGTTAAACAATCACATCAATGGAAAACAAACCATGAGTCCCATGTAAGAGTCTAACACAAGTTGCTTTAGTTTCAAAAACCATCCCCCACATTTGTCGGCTATTATACGACAGGAAGTGGGCACCCAAGAAAACCATCCATTTTTTCACTTTCGCCGGCTATTATACGACAGGACTATGTAGACACCCAAAAATATTTTTCTCATATTTGTCCAACGATAAGCCTAGACAGGGCATTTGGGCACCTTTTAAACTCTCTGTAGGGGTACCAATACAACACCACATTTTCCAAAACTGACTTTTACACGGACTCATGCACAATTAACTATTCCATCACATTTTAATTCCATCAACAAGCATCCATCATTACAATAGATGAAACACCACATAATATTCAAAGAATAATAACATTCAAGTCACAATTCCTTTACCATATCAACATCCACATCTTTCATCTCTTGATTGTTCATAATATTCCATGAATCAAAGGAAATTCCACTCAATTTAGTGTTTTCTAAGCAAATTGAAAAGTTAGGGTTTTACCAAATTTGGGGATTTTTCTTCTTTATTATAGATATAGGTTTTAACAACATATATATATACATATGTTTTTTTTTTTTTATATATAAAAAAAGTTAAGAAATTTCAAGCCAAAGTCAAGCAAAATGATTTATTTATGTAAAACATGGGTTTAATTGAACAAGATCCTCAAATTAGCTTATAAGTCACAACAATGCCATGAAATCTCTTCAAAATAAAGAAATACTAGGATAAAAGTATCCCTACCTCAAAGAAATGAAAAGAAAACTCGGAGAAACCCAAAGTTGATGAAATCTCGAAGTCCTTGTATCAAAAGAAAGCCCTTGATGCGCTCTATAACCTTCCTCAAGGGACCTAGGCAAGAAGATGCTTCTAGATGAGTAGATCTAGCGATCTAAGTGGGAAAAAAAAGTTGGGTTTAGAGAAAGAGGAAAGGCTTACGGTTTGGGAGGAAAGAGGAGGAGGAAATCATGAGAGAGAAGAGTGTTGGGTCTATTTATAGTAGTATAAAAATAGCCCTAAGGTTATTGCAAAGAATAAGTCCCAAACCCCCAAAAGTAGGGCCCATTCAGACCCAAGAATTCTGGAAATAATATGCAAAGGTCGACCCTTAGGACTGAGATGTCGACCCTTAAGAAGAAAAGTTAGAAGATTAATGTTTGTTATAGCCAAGGGTTGACCCTTCGAACTTAGGTGTCAACCCTTTATTTCAGAATGTGACCCAGGACAAAACAACAAGGGAAGGGTCGACCCTTGGAACTCGGGTGTCGACCCCAAAGAAAACCAACAGAGGCACTAAGAATTCAAACAGGTATAACTCTCTCGTTCAGACTTCATTTTAGGTTGTTCTTGTGTCCAAATCGAAGCCCTAGAAACAAGCTTTCTAATGGTTCCAGCCACACATTAAAATTCAAAAGATGGAAGGAGAAAAGGGCTAAAGAGTGAAGATTGGTCAAAAATGAAAACTCAAATTTGGGGCTTATGATCTAATCTTGCCTAAATACCTTTTAAGGCTTCAATCAAGGTTCTAAACATCCCCCAAGGATCCTCAATTATAATATTTAGAGTTCACTTGCCAACCCATCAATGTCAAGAGTTCGACAGCCATACAAGTTTTAAGGTGACGGGTACCAATTTACACCAATCCAATACGCATTAGAATCCGAGTCATTATACCTAGCATTTTTCACATTTAATATTTATGAATAAATTTATGTAATTTAAAAATTTTATACTTCATTAAAACTTTTAACATTACAAAATCAATAATTAAGTTTTATCAAATATGCTCTAAATCTAATCACCAACCTAATTTTTATGCATAATTTTTTCATTCAAAATTTTGGAAAATATTTATTTAGGAAAATTATCCACAGGTTAGTGCACCATGTTCACGATCATTATTAAGCTTATGTAACTTAGGCCCTCACTTAAATGTATTTCTTAAACTTTGTTTAATGTTTGCTATGATCCATATAATAGTTATAAATTGTAAGTACAATTTTAAATTATTAACTTAAAATAAGTTGTATTTGGTGCAATATAGCTTTTGATAATCTACATAACATTTTAATTGTGTAAATATTCATAATGCCTCTAAAGTTATTAGTAAGACGAAAGATTTGAGGCTCTTATGTTCATATGTATTCAAGGTTCAAATAAGTTTTATTTTATTTATTTATTATTTCTTTTTAAAAAAAAAAATTTACAAATTGTAATTTAAAAAGCCTCTATTTTTTGGCCAAATAAACTATAAAAAATATCAAATAAATTATAATTTAAAATTACAACAAATAAACTTAATCACACAATAAAATAAAATAAAAAATAATAAGTATAACATGATTCAAGAAAAAATGCACTGCTATAAAATCTAAAAATTAAAAGCAAACCTTATAGAATTTTTGAAATATAAAATCATGGAAATTACAAAATATAAATGCATAAGTAATATTATAACCATACGCATCCTCTAGAAGAAGAAGAAACTTACAATAAAAAATTATTATTGGCTATATTCAGAATAAATATACACATTTTCCCAATAGTCTCTGTCATCCATATTATACACTTAATAAATATAGATTTTAAACCATTGAACCGCGACTGAAGATATTGGAAATTTATTTTGTAAAAGTACACTTAGATTACATAAGCATGCAATAAATTTTTAGAAATTAACATAATTGTTAGATCCATAATAGAAATAAGGATGTGGGAGACTAAATATTAGAAATTGATCTTTATAAAAAAGCATAAACTTACAGTGAAAAAATTTATTAATTGAATTCTTCATAATTGCTCCCACCACCAACAATTACAACACGTGATTAGGGGTGTTCAGTAAATATTCTGATCCACCCAAACTGACTGAACCAAATCGATCCATCGCATTTTGGATGGATGTGTGATGATGAGAGGACGGTTGTGGATTGAATTTTTCCAATCCGCCTAGTTTTGGACGGATGATAGATTTGAGGTTTCTTTGGTTGAAACTGAACCACCAAACTGTGAGCACCCCTAATAATTTATAAAACTTTGTGTTTTTAATTTGTTTAGATATTTTGTTTGCGTTTTCAATTGAATTTTTTTTTAGATATTCTGTTGTATTTTCAATTTGTTTTCAATTTAGAAATCCTTTTATCAAATGACAAATGTTGATATTTGGTATTTTTGTGTAGAAAATATAAGGCTTAATTTTCTCATTAAAAAAAAAATCAAATTAAATAGTTTTTGAATAAAAAAAAAAAGTAATGAAATAGTTTTAATAATGTATTATTTTCTTATATATATTTATTATTGGTCTTTGAAAATTTACTTGATAATCTTTTGATTATGTTGAGTTGGATTGTTATCAAAAATAAAAAATAAAAAATGTTGACAAGTTATCATATTATGTTCAAAATTTGTAAAACTTTAAACTGCCAAATTGATTTGTATCAATTCACCAATACACTCAATTTGCATCTGCCAATCTGGAGAACGGATGTGGATTGATTTTTTTCAATCCGCCAATTCGGAGGACGGATGACGGATTAGAGGTTCCCAGCTGCAACCTCGAACACCACAATTATGATGAATTAGGAGTTTTTATTTTTTGAAATATAAAATATCAATCTACTAATATCATAAATCTTACTTCAAATACAATGCCAGTCCGTGTACCTATAAAGCTAGATTCCTTATCTCACTAGAAATACATCACTATTGCAAAGCAAACCCCCACACTATAATTGCTTCTTCCACGTCTCTCACTATCTTTTTTTTCTATTACCAAAATTAATTATTAGTTATTAGATTACCACTCTTACAGGAGTTAATTTTCTCATCTTTTACAAAGCAATAAATATTTGCCTCCTTAATTCAACTCCTCTTCAGAGAGTTGAAATGTCACGCCCTCAAAATTAAGTACATAAACCAATCATTCATGATATCCATAGACATAGGAAAATGGAATATATTCATTCATCAGAGTATTCTTTACAAAAGTATTACATGTTGACAACAAAAGTAAATGCCCTACGGGCTTACAACTTTCCAAGTCAACACTTGGTTACAACAAAAGAGAGTTCTAATTCTTAACATATTTAGCCCTTAGCTTGAATTACATGTAATACAAAAGATAACCACAAAAATAAGCCTTCAGCTTCTAAACCTCCCAAGCTACATTCTTGGAAGTGGCATATTACCTGTACCTGAAAATGATGTCCTATATAGGGTGAGCCAAAGCCCAGTAGAGATATGCTAAACCAGATATGAGAAATAACTAAAACATTAGCATCTGATAAATGTTCAACACATGTACGTCTATTAACATCATTTCTATAACCCATCAACCTTGATATTCATCTTTCAATACTATTTCATTTCTATTTCCAAATCATTTCATTTACATAGTACGTCCATTCAAGTAATTCAAATGAGACTACAACTCATAAGAAAACAACACTTCAATTCATCAATGTTATTCAAACGCATATAAGGTTTTGGGACTTTCACCCTAAACACTCCGGCCAACTTAATTATCACTGGAGTCCATCCCCTATCTCTTCCCAAACCGTAGAGTACATCCCCTATCTCCTCCCAAACAATATACATGTGCAATATATTTAAACACTTATCATATACAATGATCAATTTAAAGCACATATTCAAAGTGTTATTCCAATTGTCATATTCAATGACACATTCCGATTGATTAGTTTCAGTTTACCTAATCATCATGAAATTCTACAACAATCATTACTATCCTCCACCGATAGCCCAAAGCAGTTATCTCTAAACAGATAATAAATTCATTAACAGATAAATTGCCAACATTTTCATAGGTGAGTGATTAATCAATCCAACTACACCATTCAATCTCATAATTTCCCAATTTCGTGGTTTTCAACTCAATTTCATATTTTCATATTTTTCCAAATTAATTATAAAAATTAATCAATCACATTTAATTAGGGCATAATCCTCATTTTCTCAACTTTAGCCCTAAGGCTCAATTTCCTCAATTTTACACCAATAATCCCATTGTCAAGGTCTCACATATACATGGAGTTCAACAATTGAAAACCCCATTTCTATAATTTCAAATTCAAACCTAACTTTCCCAAAATTTCCACAACTCACAATTTATACAAAATGACTAAAATTTATGTTAAATCTCGTAAGGAGGAGTAGTTTATCCATACCTCAAATTTCGGAGCTCAAAGGAGAAGAAGGACGAAACTCAAAGTATTCCAAATCCAACCTTTTTCGGATCAAAAGATAGCCCACGCAATACTCCACCTTTTTAACAAAGGGATTAGGGTAGAAACACTCTAGATCACGTGTATTTGTAGAGAGAAGATATGTTTAGAGAGAGAAGCAGCCGGATCTAGGGTTTGGATGAAAAAGATGATCAAAAAGTGAAGGAGAAAGCTGCAACTGCGAACTAATATATGCAGGGCTCGCTCGAGCGAAGGAATGGTCGCTCAAGCGACCAGACACAAAAAGACCTCTTTCGAGCACAAGAAGCGTCGCTTGAGCGAACAATGCAAAGCTTTAGGTCTACAACCCAGAAGCACGCTCGAGCGCAGGAGTCCTCGCTCGAGCGAAGAAACTCAAAACATAGAGCTCGCTCGCTCGAGCGAAGAAGCACAGCCTTCAGGTCCAAACTAAACGCAGACGCACACTTGAGTGCAAAAGTGCTCTCTCGAGCCAAGAGACACACTACTCAAACCCTGGCTCGAGCGAAGGAACTAAAACACAAAGCTCGCTCAAGCGACAAAAGCCTCGCTCGAGCGAAGAAACCAAAAATCTGGACAGCAGCTATTTATTTCAAATCACTACCAACCTGTTTCAAACTTGCCCAACACATCCCAAAACTCAAATACAAAGAATCAAAGGATGTAAACAAGAATAAGACAACAACATATATCCACGGAACCGAGTTCGGAATACAATAAAAAATGGAGGGAAAATCAGGATCGCTATATGAAACCTAAAGTCTCTACCTACCATCGACTTAGGGATAGTGTCGACGAGGACAACATCAAAAATTTTACTTATGTGAAAACAAAAAATTGTATTGATTCACCAAAATTTATGATTTACATAATTTTAAACTAATAAAAATATGTGTTTTACTTAGATAACTAATCAGCTTAATAATGATTTATCTAACATTAGCTAGCAAAGTAGCAAAGGTCTCTCAAGCTAGTAAGCTACTACTTCATAAGTAGTCCCAAGAAAAGATAAATAACAATAACATGTAGACATCTATCTCATTAATTAGTTGCCATGTATATTATATAAATATTTTGAAAAGGAGTTGGATTTCCATTAGCTAATAATATGAATTGGAGGGCATTATTCAGGATTGTGAGGTTTATCATGGATTATGTTTTGATAATTTGAATTATTTATTTTGTCGAATACTTTATATATATTATTCACATAATAAATTAGATTAATCCAATAATCATAGTATATTTAATTTATTACGTTTGTCACAAAAAATAAATATATAAAATGAATTGTCTATTTAAAAAATGCAATCGTCATTAATTTTTTTGGTAAACCACACTCACCATAATTTGAATTAGAGAGTGTTGTTTAGGATTGTGGGGTTCACCACAGATTTCGTTTTGATAATCCGAACCGTTTATTTTGTCGAACACTTCATGAATATTACCCACCAAAAAATTAGATTGATCTGATAATGGTAACCTATTTAATTTATCGCCTTTGTCACAATAAATAAATAAATAAAATGAATAGTCTATTTCAAAAATACGACCGGTCATTTCTTTTTTTTTCTTGTGTGAATTACACTCACCTTCTTTGAATTTGAAAAAAATGTAGTTAACCTCACCCTTTTTATATAACTTCATCAAAAACAAATAAGGACTAGCTTATAAAGATGAAATGCTTAAGGGTTGTAGAGCAGTAGTAGAAGAAGAAAACTCAAATCAAAATAGGCAACATTAACATTTACAACCCTATTTATAAATATATCCTTTTTTTGTTGTAACAACTGAGCTTGATAGGAGTAATAAAACACTTGGCCCATGATATTCGACTGGTACATTGACAAAGCCCCCAATTTAAAGTCTATATATAGGGTTTGGATTAAGAGTATTTAGGTTTGATGGACTTTGAGACTGATTTTGGTGATTAAAACCATTCACTTTTTAAGATTTATTAAGTAAAATATTCATATAAAAAATCAAGATAATCCAATCGATAAATATATGTTTGAATTAGGGGTAGGTCCACTCTTTGGCTCACCCTGAAACTTTTTTTTTTAATTTGTTATTTTGTTTGAGTCTTATTTCTCACTATTCTTATTAAACTTTCTGTCTCATTTAAAAAGTTTTTTTAAAAAATATTATTTATGTATTGTATTTAATGTGATTGTAGTTCATTAAATTTTATTGTAATATGTAAAAAAAATTATGACTATGCCATTTTAGGAAATGAGTAAAGTAGCCTTAACTAACGTTTTATTCCCTTAATCAACAAATACAATTTTTTGAAAAAAAATGGAAATGAAGAAAACAATACAATCACCAATAAAATAGGAAAAGTCACGTGGTTCCAGAAAACTCATCAGAATTTAGGTCTATGGTAGAGATATAAACCATAGACCTAAATTTCTGATAAATTCTCTAGTAAAATCTCTGTCGTGGGGTTGTCATGGGGTTGAATATTGATAATTGATAATGAATTCTAGAAAAATATTTTTTTTTTAATATTGATCATTGATAATGAATTCTAGGCATTTTTCTGATTTCTAATAAAAGAACAGCTTTGACTACGGCATTTTTCGTTTAAGGATATAGTTTGAAAAGAAGAAAATAAAATTGACACTTGAAAACAACATTTTTGTGCTATTTTAGGCTAATCAAATAAATAAAGAGAAACAATAATTCAATGTCAAAAATAAAAAATCAGATAAGTGATAAACTTCACAAATTCTAAAGTATCACTAATTTGTAATTTTTTCAATAAATAAAGTCTTACCTATGAGATTATAGGTTAGTCAAATTGTACATAAAGTAGTATGATGTAGGGGTGCTTAGCGGATATTCTGATCCTTCCAAACCGATCCGTCGCATTTTAGATGGATGTGTGGTGACAAACGGATAGTTGCGGATTGATTTTTTCCAATATGCCTAATTTTGGATGGATGGTAGATTTAAGGTTCCTTTAGCAACAACCGAACCGCCAAACTACGAGCACCCTTAATAATTTGTAAGACTTTGTGCTTTCAATTTATTTAAATATTCTGTTTGCGTTTTCAATTGAAAAAGAATTTAGATATTCTATTGTGTTTTCAATTTGTTTCAATTTGAAAATCCTTTTATCAATTGGCAAATGTTGATATTTGATATTTTTGTGTGGAAAATATAAAGCTTAATTTGTCATTTAAAAAAAAAATCAAATTAAATAATTTTTGAATAAAAGAAAAAGTAATGAAATAGCTTTGATAATGCATCGTTTTCTTATATATATTTATTATTGATATTTGACAATTTACTTGATAATCTTTTGGTTATGTTGAGTTGGATTGTTATATATACCAAAAAAAATGTTGACAAGTTATTATATTATGTTTAAAATTTATAAAAGTTTAAACTGCCAAACTGATATGCATCTATTCATTAATCTGCCAATTCACTCAATTCGCATCTGCCAATCTGGCGGACGAATGTGAATTGATTTTTTTCAATTCGCCAATCCGGCAGACGAATGACAGACTAGATATTCCCAACCGCAACCGAACAGCGAACACCACTATTATGATGAATTAAGAGTTTTTATTTTTTGAAATATAAAATATCAATCTACTAATATCATAAATCTAGCTTCAAATACAATGTCAGTCTCTCTACCTATAAAGTTAGATTCGTTATCTCACTAGAAATACATCACTACTACAAAGCAAACCCCACACACTTTAATTGCCTCTTCCACTTCTCTCTCACTAATTTTTTTTTATTACCAAAAGTTAATTATTAGTTATTAGATTAACACTTTTATAGGAGTTAATTTTCTCATCTTTTACAAAGTACTAAATGTTTGCCTCCTTAATTCAACTCCCTTTCAGAGAGTTGAAACCTAAAGTTTCTGTTTACCATTGACTTTAGGATAGAGTCGACGAAGACAACATAAAAAATTTCACTTATGTGAAAACAAAAAATTGTATTGATTCACCAAAATTTATGATTTACATAATTTTAAAGTAATAAAAATCGGTAGCGCTACATGTACCAATTAGTGTATACACTACTCTACCACCTAGTGTTATGATATTATTATTGACCACATTTATTATATATGTTACAAATACCCAAAACCATACAAATGATGCCACATCATCTGTTAGTATACTAGTGTGTATATGAATTGATACATATAACATTATTCAATAAAAATGTGTTTTACTTAGATAACTGATGAGCTTAATGATGGGTGGGTCATAGGTTGAGCCTTGTTTTTAAGTCTTATATCTAATATAGCGATCCCTGTTTTAACCCGACCTTTATTGTGTTCCGGACTCGGGTTCCGTGATTGTATGTTGTTATCTACGTCTTGTTTCCTTCCTTTAATTCTTTGAATTTGAGTTTTGGGATTTGTTGGGTGAGTTTGGAACATGTTGGTTGTTAGTTGTTGCCCAGATTTTGGCCTCTTTACTCGAGCGAGTCTTATTGCGCTCGAGCGAGCCCTGTGTAATTTGCTTCTTCGCTCGAGCGAGGTTTCCTGCGCTCGAGCGAGAATTGAGGGTCTTTAGGTTTCTTTCCCAGACACAGCTTTTCTAGAAAGATATAAGTTCTTCGCTCAAGCGAGACTTTTTGCGCTCAAGCGAGCCTTGTGGAATTGTTTCTTCGTTCGAGCGAGATTCCTTGCGCTCGAGCGTGCGTCTGCGTCTATGGCAGACCTGAAGCTTTGTATTCTATGCTCAAACGACGCTTCTTGCGCTCGAGCGAGGTCACTGTTGTGTCTGGTCGCTCGAGCGAAGGTCACATTTATCAGTTCGCAGCAGAGTGATTTTACTTCACTCTTTGATTTCTTTTCTCCTAAAAACCCCAGATCGGCTGTCTCTCTCTCTAAAGCACCCTCACTCTCTCTCTACAAATAACCCTAGATCTAAGTATCTCTCAACCCTAGTCCCTTTGTTAAAGTGTTGGAGCATCTCAAGGGCTTCCCTTTGATTCGAGCAAAACCGAATTTGGGACATTCTTGAAGCTCTTCATCATCTCCTTTGGTCTCCGAGATTTGAGGTAGGGATGTGCTACACCTTGTTATGTTGTTTAACCTAGGTATTTGTCATTTTGAATATATGGAGGGATTTGGGAGTGATTTGGGTAAAGTTAAATGCTTGGGTTCTAAACTAAAAGAGTGGTTTTCATTTTGATTTACAAAATAACCATGGGGTTTGTGTATGATGTTCTCATATGTTGAAATGGTGAAATTTAGACATATGGGTTGGTATTTTAGGATAGGGGGAAATTTGCCCTAAGTTGGGTTAAATTAACTATTTTGTGTGAATAATGAAATTGATATGGGAATTATGAAATTGAAAGGATTTGTGATTGAATGGTGTAGTTAGGTTTGATAAATCAGACACCTATGGAAAAATTTGATAATTTATCTGTTGATGAATAATATATCTGTTTAGAAATATTTGTTTTGGGCTATCGGTGGATTTATGACGATTGATTTTAAACTAATCACATGAATTTATGTCATTGAATATGACGATTGATTAAACCATTGAATATGTGATTTTGTTAGTCATTGCATATGACAACGTCTTTAAATCCATTGTATATGTATCTTGTTTGGGAGGAGATAGGGGATGTACTTCACTGTTTTGGGAGGAGATAGGGGATGGACTCCATTTAAAATTAAGTTAGCCAGAGTATCCAGGGTGAAATTCTCGAAACCTTGTGTATATGGGTGCTGGTTCCCTCGGATGAGAATTCCATAAAATGGCAAATATAGAAGTGTTGAAGTGATGAATGTATGTTAAATGGTGAATTAGTGAGTTGTAGTCTCAATTTGGATTGATTTGATAAAAATGATCTATACTCATGAATTGATTGGAAGTGAATGAATGGAAACAGATTGAAATGTCAATATTAACACTGCATGATCATGGAAAGTATGTGAATTATTTGTAAAGGTTGAACATTTAACTGATGCATATATCTTAGTTAAACTTCATATATTGTGTTAGCATATCTCTACTGGGCTTGGGCTCATCCTACTTGGGAAACCATTTTTAGGTACAAGTGATATGCTGCCTCCAAGGACATAGCTTAGGAGGACGGGACTAAAGGCTCTACTTTTGTTTATCTTTATGTTTATGTGTTTTCTTTAAAGCGAGGGCTTTAATTGTAAAGAGCTTATGACTCTCTTTTGTTGGAACCAAGTTATTTCTTGGAAAGATGTAAGCCCGTAGGACATTTATTTTGTTGTTATCAATTAGAGTTACATGCTATAGTTTCAGGAATGAACATTTATGAAAGTGTAATGTATGTAATATTTTTTGTAATGTGGACTTTGATTAATGAAAATATAACCTTTCTGCTACATTTATGGATCTTGTGCATGGTTGGTTTATCACATATTTTGAGGGCGTTACAACTTGGTATCAAAGCGTACCAGGTTTGAATACTTTGGATATGTGGGAAGCGGTTAGTACCACATTGGGTTTGTCTCGCTTGTTAGAGACTTAGGTACGATGTTATGTACTTATATGATAACATGTTTACGTGACTATATGGGAATGGGATTTAATTTTTAGGATGTTGATCGGGTCCATGGGTTTCTGGGAGTCCTGTTGGAAAGGCACTTGATCACTGCCGTTTTTAACTGGAACTCTAGCGACGCCACAGGACGGTCATTATTTGGAAATGAAATCCGCATGTGTTTATGTGATTATGTGCTTATATGGAGTGAATTACAGTTGTCCATCGTATTAGGACACGAGTGAATTAGCTTCGGCACATTTGTAAATGTGCTAATGTCTGTTGTTATCTTTATTAGGATGTCAGGACGATGTCATGGTGGTAGGCGTGGTAGGCCTAGGAGGCATGAGATGCCTATATCGAATGAGATTCCGGCGCAGAAAGAAGGAGTGGGTCAGGCCAACGTGGCCGAGCCAGTAGGTCAACAGGCCATGGGTGCTTTAGCTTGTGAAATGGCCGAAGCATTAAGAGATTCTATGGACATTCTCAGGGCTGAGAATCAAGTCCAGGCCTATGTAGCTGAAGCATAGCCTTTTTTTCTGAAGAGGGAGTTCTTTTGGTCGAATCCGGATGAGTTTTTGGGTGACCCTAAGGAGCCACTGAAGGTTGATGAGTGGTTGGAACAAATGATGCAGACGTTTGAGATGCTTGGCATCGAAGATGGAGGTTTGAGGGTGACCTTGGTGTCCTTCCAACTAAAAGGAGACGCGTGTCAGTGGTGGAAGTATGCGCGGGGGCACATTAGAGTGACTTGGGAGGCCTTTGTTGAAGCTTTCCAGGACAAGTACTTACCTGCTACGGTGAGAGAGAAGTTGAGAGATCAGTTCTCCAAATTGGTGTAGTTGAATACACCAGTGGCTGAGTTTGAGGCCACATTTACTAGCTTGTCTAGGTTTGCACCGGAGTTAGTGGAGACTGAAGAGCGCCGTTGTCTAGAGTTCGAGAAGAGATTAAGGATCGAACTCATGTTTTGAGTGGCCCGGTCCATGATTAGGGAGTATGGGCACCTTGTGGAGACTGCAACCCATCTCAAGACTATCATACACGCAGAGGCAGAGAGGATGAGGGGCTCTAGAAGAAGTCAGGATGGTTAGGGGGACAGTAAGAAGCAGAGGGGTTCTAACCTCCAGCAGTCCCAAGGGGCACACTCGAGGTTTACATTTTCGGTACTAAGTTCAGGTTCTGGGAGAGGCAGTCAGGAAAACATCACCTGTTACAAATGTGGTCAGTTGGGCCACAAGTCTCCAGCTTGCCCACAGAGGGGAGGAGGGTAGCATCATCTTCGGCCCGTTCTCAAGCCCAGAGTCAGGGTAGAGGCCAGCCGCTCACTTGTTATCAGTGTGGGCAGGCGGGGCACCTAAAGAGGTTTTGCCCACAGTTGGGTGGCACATCTGGTGCGTCTGGTTCGAGGTAAACACAGAGTTACCAGCCAGCACAGTCAACATAGGCCTCGAGGGCCAATCAGGGAGCCTTTTCGACTCAGTCAGTGCAGCAGTCTTACGCTCCGAGGGGTGAGCAGTTTGATCAGAGACCTACGGGGCGCGTGTATACTGTTACAACTCCAGATCTTGTACCTGCTCCATCAGTAGTGAGAGGTACCTTTTTGTTTTGTAATTCAGTTGCTAGCGTGTTAATTGATACGGGTGCATCCTACTCTTTATATCTTTTGCATTTGCATCAGTTTTGGGGTTAGAGTTGGCACAGTTAGCATCTCCTATTTGTGTAGTGTCACCTATTGGGGGCAAGATGCTTTTGAAACAGGGGTGTTGGGGCTGTGATATAGAGGTCGTCGATCGTCAACTTCCTTTTTCTTTTGTATTGATGGATATGTCTGGTTTTGATGTTATTTTGGGTATGGATTGGTTATCGTCATACCGGCATGTCATAGATTGCTACCGTCAGAGAGTTACTGTATGTACCTTGAGCAGTGATTGCTTTTATTTCTTGGGGGACCGGGTGGATAGAGTCTTATCGCCGGTATATGATTTACGTGGGCAGAGTGAACTTAATTGCCTTCTTGCTAGCTTTATGAGTAGTGAGGGTGATGAGGCTCAGGTTAAATTGCCAAGGGTGGTTTGTGAGTATTTGGATGTCTTTCCCGTGGACCTTACAAGTTTACCACCTCACCGAGAGATTGAGTTCTCTATTGATCTTGTCACGACCCGAACCCGCCTATATAGGTTAAGGACGTAACCGGCTAGTAATCCTGGGATTACCTAAGGCCTCAAACCAAAATAGACATAACTCAACAGAGTAAAGGGGCCAAACGGAAGCAATAATAAAAAACTTTGTCCATAGAGCCGTGCTTATATGCTCTTCAAAACAAACCATACTCATATACATTAATAACCCATGTCAAAAGTACAGTGCCATAAAATCTTTTACAGACAGGATCATTTGTATTGAGTCAACCCACATCAAAACTATATACGGATATACACAAAGTCCTTGCCGACAAGACAAATTATAAATACATAACAGACTGGCAAGGATGGGTCTCGTGCGTGAGACACAAGGTTGACTCTTCAAAAACTCATGTTGTTCCTGGCGGACTTCACTGGGGCTGGGTTTGGACTTCTCTTGGCTCACCTACAAACACATGAATGAGCGTGAGCGATAGCTCATTGAATAATATCAAATACAAAAATTACATAACAGTGTAGAACATCATGTTCCGAACGGCCTTGGGCCCAATTCATATTTCTATTTAGCAGATATATATAACTATACGAAATTCAGATCAAGTGACTTGTAGTTTCAACATTTTGGCCTTTTGCCCATTCAGATTCCCATTCATGTCAAAACGGCCTTCGGCCCATTCATTTCTGTCAAAATGACCTTCGGCCCGTTCATTTCTGTCAAAACGGCCTTCGGCCCGTTCATTTATGTCAAAACAGCCTTCGGACCACTCATTTATGTCAAAACGGCCTTCAGCCCATTCATTCTTGTCAAAACGGCCTTCGGCCCATTCATTTCTATCAAAACGGCCTTCGACCCATACATTCGTGTCAAAACGGCCTTCGGTCCATTCATTTATGTCAAAATGACCTTCGGCCCGTTCATTTATGTCAAAACGGCCTTCGGCCCATTCATTTATGTCAAAATGGCCTTCGGCCCACTCATTTATGTCAAAACGGCCTTTGGCCCATTCATTTATGTCAAAACGGCCTTTAGCCCATTCATTCTTGTCAAAACGGCCTTCGGCCCATTCATTTCTATCAAAACGGCCTTTGGCCCATACATTCGTGTCAAAACAGCCTTCGGCCCATTTATGTTTATCGAAACGACCTTAGGTCCATCTATGTTTATCAAAACGACCTTCGGTCCATTCATGTTTATCAAAATGACCTTAGGTCCATCTATGTTTATCAAAACGACCTTCGGTCCATTCATTTATTCATGTCAGACTTTTGTCCACAATCCCGATTAGCAAATCATGAAGCTTATAAGGGAAAAAACAATTGGACATTTACAAGCTTTCAAATATTGATATTACTCACAGTGATCGGCTTGTGGATTTGCCCTGGAACTTGACCCTACACATTTCATGAACACAAAAGGGTCACTAACATTTCAATCCGTTCTTTAATTCACATATTCCTCTTTAGGCTTTATTCTTATCTCATTAACTCATGTACAATGCTTAACATATGCCTAAGAGTGCTCACAAGTGAAAGAGAACAGAAAACAGGACACAGAATGCATTTTCAGAATTTTAGAAAACAGGGTCCCCGCTCAAGCGTCAACTCCCCCGCTCGAGCGGACCCTTAAGGCCTGCAAAAGTACTGGTTGCATGAAAAATAAGCTCGAGCGTGGAACAGAGCGCTCGAGCGGAAGGCCTATCCACAAAACTCCCCGCTCGAGTAGACGTCCAACTCTGCAAGAAGTGCTGGGAGCACGAAATTTACGCTCTAGCGGAAGTTTCCCCGCTCAAGCGGACCTCAAATTTCTGGAAAATCCAGAACATGCTCTTGAGCTTCAACTTCAAATTCAAAGGCCCCAAATACATGGTTTTGACCCAAAATTCATATAGACGTGCACTAACATGGTACAAACACTGAATTACCACATTTTGAAGCTCAATTTCATGATTTATTTGTATGCATCGCCCAAAATATTACAACTCATCTCCAATATGCTCAAATTCAAACATCCAAGACTTATACTCCCATGATTTATACATGCATGCCCTTTTTGACTTCATATTCATTTCAAATAATGCAATTAGTGCTCATTCCCACAAAATTTGACAAAGACATGCTTGCATGTGGAATTACACTACTAATCTTTCACAATTTTACAAATTACATGCTAGATTTGTGATTCCATGGGAGTTCATTACATGCATGCACATATCAAGCCTCAATTTCAACAATTTAATTCAAATCATGCTCTTGATCACAAACAACCCTTGAACACACAAGATTACACATTAAACTCATGAATTCAAGAATCAAATGCTTACCTAGAGGCTTAATCTTCCAAACTATAGCAATTTCTTGAGTTTAATCTCCCAAATTCTACACAAATCTGAGCCAAACACCCAACTCTCCTTTTCTCTGTCTCTCTAGCCAACTCTCTCTCTCCCTTTCCTTTTGTTAGAATCAGCCCAAGGTGAATCAAAGAGAGGGTTGAATATAATAAGGCCCCCACTAAGTCACAATATTTTAATATAGGATAATTGGGCACCAATTTATCAATTTAATCAGTTTAATCTGACCAGAATAAATTTCTAATTAAATTTCACCGTAGGCTCTAAAAATTACGCTAATTGCAATGGCGTAATCAATTCTGGGTTCCGTAGCCGATAAGGCCTCCAATTTAATTTTCAAAGCAGATTATTCAAATAGATATTCCTACGGTGAACAGATAGCATTTCAAAATCACATATATTCACATAATGGCACACAAAATCATGCTAAACACATAATCATACTCAAATTAAGGACCAATTAGCATACTACGGAACAGGGGTATCACAGATCTTGTGCCTGGCACGTCACCAATATCCATGGCACCGTATCATTTTGCACCAGCTGAGTTGAGAGAGTTGAAGATTCAACTCCAAGAATTACTAATTAAGGGTTTTATTCGCCCTAGTACTTTGCCTTGGGGAGCACCGGCCCTCTTTGCTAAGAAGAAAGATGGGGCCTTGAAACTTTGTATTGACTATCGAAAGTTGAACTAGGTTACAATTAAGAACAGATACCCATGCCTAGTATAGATGATCTGTTTGACCAGTTGAAAGGATCCCGTTGTTTCTCTAAGATAGACTTGAGATCGGGTTACCATCAGTTGAGGGTAAGGGAGGAGGATATCCCAAAGACGGCATTCCGTACGTGGTATGACCATTATGAGTTTCTGG